>KE525351.1:1898559-2104475 GCA_000441895.2 Anopheles sinensis | reverse complement strand
TTATCTTTTTCTATTCTTTTCTGTGAAATTCACTGTTTTACAGACAAATTCTTTCTTTTGCACCTTTCTTAGCCATTTGAAAAAATCATTTTTAAGTGTTTTGAGTGATGATTGCTACCTTTTTCAGTTGGTTATAAGAAAGTCTCTTCTGGTGTTTTTACTTGAGTTACTTGGAAAGTTTCCTTTACTCCTCCAAATGCCATCAAATTGCACTTCTTGTTGACAGGTTATAAAATACTGTTATAGCAGGCATTTTGTTTTAATAAGTTTATGATGTTCAAAGCTTAAATTCATTCTTGATCACAATGAAACTGTACCATTCAAAAAAATGCACTTAACTTTTATTGCTTCTCCTCACAGGCTTTTGTAACGGCATGAAAGCCAACATGAAAACGGTTTTCGAGGTATGTTTTACGACCACAGAGGCATTTAAAATTAGGGTGCATTTTATTTGGTGTTCGATTTTGTTAAAAACAAAATAGAATCCCCAAATACCGAACGGTTTCAAATCAGAGGTTTCGGTGTCGGTTTCCACCCGGAATGGTGTTGCATTAGAGTGAAAGCTCATTTCACCCACATTTTGTGGCTTGTGACCTCAACATGGTTTACAGTTTACGTTTATGAGAAATGACCCCGTCAGAAATGATGAAATGACCCCATCAATTAAAGAGTATTTCGTTACAATTAAAAGTATTTGCAATCGCTGCGTAAAAGTGTAGGTAATATTTATCGACCAAAATCCCGATACTCTAACAGTATTATCTGTAAATGCTAGTAAAGAAAATGGCTTGCTCACATTAAAGCGGATGAAATCTTGCTAGAGGTAACGGTTACTGAAACCTATACGATATTTTGTAGATTTTCTAACCTGTGCAAAGGAAAGAAGATAAGTGATTAGCGAATCGCAAAGCCTGGCGAGGTTATTGCAGCAGTCTCATGAGGTTAATAAGATTATCGTCTCGAAGTGTTGGGGTCAAGTGGATGACTGCCATCAGTGGACCGTAGACCGCAGTCTGTGTGTTGCTGTCTCGACCTGTGGCCAGCGCTAAGAAGTGATACTCCAAGTCGAGCCAGAAGTCTCCAGCTCGGTTAAAGACAACGTCTGTAGTCGAAGGATATTTCGCGGTCAGCTGTGCATAAAATATGCTGATCCGCTCCAGCGAACTATCGAAACTCGAGTTGAACTTTCTCCTTTGCGCTGTTCGCCATTTTATGTTTTCCTTCTCGGTTTCTCTCTAGGGCATTATCTTGCCGCAGAACGGGGAAATGAATATTTATGAATCAAAAATCATCCTCTCAGCTGAAAGCAACCTATTTGCGTGGGAAGGGGAGGAAAAACAGATCGCGGTAGTGTAGGCGGCCAATAGTGGGTAGTTGCTAGACGGTGTTGTCCGGAGGGGACTATAAAAATCTTTCTTCCATTACCAGCTCCACTGTCGAGTGGAAGGATTGTGAAGCTAATTGTGGGGGAAATTGTAAATCGCCTCACGCCGCAACCGAACTGAGGGAACTATAAAATGAGCAAAGAGAACGGTAGAGTGGAGGTAGAGGTGTTAACAAAAGTCAACGAATGGTAGTAAAGTAGTTTATGATTAGGCGAGACAGATTATATTTATTGCTTTTGGGATTAATGACAGAACGCGCTTTTGTAGGTGTGATAGTATTTCAAGGACAACATAAAACGAAGCAAAAGGAAACAGCATTTTCTGGTATTTAAACAGAATGATTCATATGAACTTGATTTACATGATACGATTTTGTTAACAATAATATATTTTCATTTTTATTTCGTAGATCCTTTAAAAACGCATTATCTATAAGCGACCATCTTTTTAAGTAACACTTTTATACTTATTCGCGCCGTATACTATTGCGTACTGTCCTTGGTTTGGACATCTGCAGTTCAGAATAACTTCCCAGTAGCGAATGGTCGAAGAGGCAACAATAATACGAA
Source organism: Anopheles sinensis (assembly GCA_000441895.2). Lineage (NCBI taxonomy): Eukaryota > Metazoa > Arthropoda > Insecta > Diptera > Culicidae > Anopheles > Anopheles sinensis. Next base: position 2,102,521 of record KE525351.1, on the reverse strand, counting down.
AGTGGTTGATTCTGCGGGCGCAATAAAATGGCATACTTTATAACCAGACGGCATGAGATACTTACGCAAAGCTTCATCGTCTAGAAAGGGGTGGAATGCGGTCACCCACTATGTACTATTGAATTGCTTTGCAAAGGCCAGAGAAGAAGAGCTTCCGCAGTGGATTGTGTAGGGCATTCGGTTTTGTTTTCCGTTTGTTGTTTCGCCTTGTGACATTCCTCCTTATCGACCCGTAAACGAAACGTTTAGTGTTCGCCCAAGTTGACCGCCATAAAGCCGTGGTTGAGATTATAATTTTATGGCCGAATTAAACCGCATCCCCTACGCCAAGGGTCAGAGGAAAAGAAAATTTAATTTACTTCTTGTAACGTTTCCGGGAAACGCAAATAGTATTTTGAACGATTTGTTTATTACGGAATTAGGAAAACAATCACCTTCATGGAGAAGGTGAAGAGGACTCAATAATATTATTAAATTAAAATTGTACTATTTATGACGTGATTGACGCTTAGGAACCTAAATTTAAGCGTTATAAAAGGACGTTTTGTGTACAGTAAACTACAGTTTTTCATTTTGTTTTAAACAACGTTTTGATAAAAACATATTAAGAATCCTTTTACTAATTAATATTTATTCTCTTTTCATTTTTCTTGCAGGTAAGTACCCCCGATTGTAAACCATACCAACGACAGAGGTATTCTAAAAACATAATGTACCTCACTACTTATCACGCTTGATGTACTCTGCCATTGTACTCTATTCAAAACTGTTTGGAACCTGCATTTCCATCGTCGGTAAGTTCATGCAAGTGCTTTCAGTTTGTGTCGGAAAATTGAATATACTGCCTCCCCCAGTCACAAAACCTATTGCACAGCATCAACAAACCGTGCGGGAAGAGCGGGTTTGGGAAACATTGCCCCATAGAATGGGAAATATTCCATGAATTTATTTACCCTTGGCCAAAGCGAACGGTGTGTAAAGTAGCCTATTTTGGGGCTGAAAACCGATCGATCACATTTCCACCGTGCTCTCAAAACTCCCGCTTTTCGGAAAAGCTCCCAGTTTGTGGGCAGAGAAGTTGGCGGGCTTTGGCGTTGGTTTCTAGCTTAAACAAATGAAAAGTTTTCCCTTTTTATGTAAACAAGTGGCCGTCTCTCAAAAAAGGGGGCGTTTGTACCTGCACCGGAAATAATGTGCAGCGAACGTGGGAGGTTTCATTCACGCTGGGGATGAAACGGGGGGGAAAATAAATAACACATTTTGATACCTCTCCAAAATTTTACTATGATTTCGGTGTGACCCTTGGCGTTTCCTTGTCGGTGCATATTTGAGAACCAGCTACGGTGAAACTATTTTACATGCAAACAAGATGCAACCGGAGCAACGTTGGATGATGAATCATAAGGTATCAACACAGAGAGAGGGAAATGCATTTGATGCATGGTTGTTGGAAAAGCGCTCGAGAACGATATGCCATGAGAAAAATAATCCATGACACATAAAAGAAAAGAAAATATCTTTAATCCCTGGGAAGGAAAAGTGAATAAAACCTTGCTTTAGAACTATCGATCCCTTGGTATTGTACTCGATGGAACCATTGTAAAAAGGTTAAGGTTACCCTTATGCTCTTCAGTACGATGGAAAGAGAAATTCACTCGCCCTTTTGCGCTTCCGGTGGAGTCAAGTTCGTCGAACCACCCGGAAAGTTACGACGAGGTCGAGTGAATCAGTTTTCAGCCTTGCTAAGGTTCCCGGTTCCGATAGAACTGCAAACTTTTTGCACGGTACACTATTCATGGAACGCCAAACTTCCCCATAGTTCTAGGGGCGGAAGAATAATTGGGCCACGCTCCCACCGTAGTCGAGTTGGTTGGTCAGTTTCACTTCGGAATGCATTGTTTTCCCACGGTTAACGTTTTCCTTCCCGGGAGGTTGCAATTTGTTTCGGGAAATGCCCACATATCCACCGGTTTGCCAAAAATTCTCATCGACTAAACGCCGAAGGTCTGTTGTTGTTGTTCCCGGAAAAGGAGGTCAAATAGTTGCCTGACCGTTGATGGTTGGGATGTTTGAAGGATCGTCAAGTCGTCACCGTTTACGAGCAGGAAAAGCGGTGGGAAATGAAACATGCGTTTCCAACCCGCAAGCAGGATGAGAGAGAGTGCGAGAGACCTGGTTTGAATTTACTCGTTAAAGTGATTCGGAAATGTTCGCGCGTGAGTGCCCTAGTATCCGAGGACTAATGTGAGCTACACCGGGCGAGGAGTTCTTACAGGTGTCCGTCTGAGCATTGTACGTTTGTGACGTCAACGGTATTGTACAGAAGTAGGTACAAAGAAAACAAATAAATCGGGATAAGGAATAATAAGTGAGCTGATTATGGTTTATGAATGCGTCTAAAAGCATCCAGCATGTATTTTATTTTCTATCCACAGATTTTCACACATTTTTAAATAGTACTCTAAAGATTCCAAGATGAGTCTGGGATTCTCTTTGGGAGGAATGATAATTTTTAAGTACCATTTTTGATAGAAAATTGTACCTGTTTTTATTGAAGTTTAATTTACATTACGGATTGTTAATAATACTATTATTAACTATTATTTTTCCTGTTTTAAGACTACTTTTTAATGTACTTTCGTGTTATCATGTTTAGATTTATTTTATTTATTACACTATTTATATTCATTTTTGACCATATAATGATAATTTTGCATGCGCTTTTATAATGTTTAATTATAAATATTCGAAAAATAATTGATTTTACTTCTAATGTCAAATTTCTCAAGTGTATTATGTACTTCTAATGGTACATTGTTCTTATAAGTTTGTTACATAAAACTGCATTGTTTGCAACGGGTAGATAACCAAATTAAATAATGCGCCGTTAACTAGCATGAAGTGCTCAGACAAACACGTCAACACGTTTTGTCGTTAGTAATATAAGTATGTAGTTATAGATTTTAATCTTCCCAATGATGTGCATGTTGAATATTGCAGTTACAGAAAACCATCATTCATATAAAGCTATACAAAAACTGCAGCCGGAGCCACAAAGTATTAATTCATCATTGGTTCAACCTGTCACCTCACGTTGACGATCCTTCCAATGAGTTTTCCCTCACTGGAACATACGGTTACCGTTACTTTTTAAATTTTGTTGCGAGAGAACATCAAGCGTATCCGCGGAACAAAGGCGCTCTCTGCGCCTGGAAAGGAAAACTCTCGCCATCCCGTGAGTGGTTCGCTCGCTGTTTAGAAACTTTTCCGACCGCTGCTGCTTGTGTGTGTGTGTGTGTGGTTCGGCGAACAGGAGCTCAAGCAGTCGGGCCGGATCGCATACGTCAACAGTTGGTCGCAGGCATTCAACCACGATCATGCGGGTCCGGTTTTGCCGTTACTAGTGACAGCAGCAACATAACCAGCAGCAGCCGCAGCAAAAGCAGCAGCAGCAGAAGCAGCAGTTGTAGTCGTACTGTCAGCCGTCCGTCGGCGACTACGGAAACGGCACACTTGAACGTTTTGAGCTCGAGTACTACTCGCTTCACGCTGCATGCATTGCTGAAGAGTTAAATCAGTGGCCTCGAAAGAATCGAGGCGCAATCTAGCGAAGGACAATCCGATCGGTTGACGTCGGAGCGGGAAGGACTTTTTGAAATAAGAAAATAGTGTACCTTCTTGCCAGTTGTTAGCGTGTTGTGGTTGTGTGTGTCATCGTCTTTTTTTCCGGCCGCGGTGCCGTTTCATTAAAAGTTTCGCTGTCGATTCGGTTACCCTTTTCCCTCGTACAGTTCTTTCGTGTTTTCATTTTGTCGAAAAAAATCTCTCCAAGCAATAACTCGTTCAATCAGGTAACGCAAATTGGTTATAAGTAAACCTAAGCAAGCGGGAAAAGCAAGCATGGCACACTACGGGTTGTATGTGCATCATCGATTACTTGTCGTTGTGGTTGAAGCTCTCCGAAGCGTACGACACGTGCAGTGGCTTAACGTCGTTTCCTGTCCCCAAAAACTCTGGGCCCTTTGGTCGGCCCAGACTTCCCAGAGACTTTCCACCGGCCCCCGCCGTTGCGTTACGGCTTACGAAATATTGTGCGTGACGAGCGCGCAGGGGAGGAAGCCTTTCGGCTTTGGCTTTACGCTCCGTTACGGAACCGCACACCAAAGAAATCAATAAACATCGGTGTCGTTAACGAAAAAAAAACCCTTGGCGGAATAACCCGTAAGGAAAACCGTGAAATGTGACCGAATGAAAGGCGAACCACCGGCGCGTATTGATGGAGAAAGTAATGGATATACAGTGTGATGCGTTCCCTTTACGCCAGCGGTTTTGTGTTGCTGGTTATTTCCGCGGCCTCCCCCGGAAGGAAACTGTGTGCCATTGTTTGTGCTAGCAAAATGTTGGATTGCAAAATGAAATCGTACGGCGGAAGTAACCCCAGGGTTGTGTAATAGTTGTGTGGCGTACGCTATTCTTAAGCGGTGTGAAAAAGGCTCGGCAGTTCAGCAGTTCTTGCTGAAGGAAAAAGGGCCAACTCGCTACGTTTGACTCACTTCGACGCCCAGATGATGAAGGTAGAGACGAGGGGCACAGATCGGAGAGAAGTGCAGAAGTGTTGGAGTCGTTTTGCCTAGAAGCGACTTTTCCAGCAAAACCGCAATATTAACCTTTCGCCGTTCGAGTGAACAATGGCGGCGAACCCCACGATGAAGCTGACGGTTTATGGCGACGGAAAAAACCTCCCAACGGTGACCCGCCACGCTCCTCGAGGAATGCTGACGGTGAATTGCGAGGGAGAAAAAGTAAAAATGGTGAAAAACGATATTTTGCCCGGAAGCACAAACGGGAAATGCAAATGCAATCGGAATGGCAAACGGTTGTGGGAACTTCTGTGCACAGTGCAATCGACTGTCACCCGGACGGACCCAAGGTTCCGGTTGTGGGAGTAGTTTGGGGATTTCACTTTTCCGTAGCTTCATTCAAATGCAGTTCAGTCGACCGCGACTGGGAAAAACCGTTTTGTCGGACGGCAGGGAAATTCGATTTCGAAGTGCAAGTGTTTGGAAAATAATGTGTGGTTGGCGTGTTTCAGTTTGATATGGTTTGGCGAAGGAGGGAACGCGATCGAGCAATCGATTTTGTGCTTATGTGTGTGTTTGACTGTGTTTTTTGTTGAGTGAAAAATGAGTCTTTAAACGTTGCAGAAAGAAGAACTACCTTGGGTTCGTTTTTTCTCCATTCGAAAATCTTTGCTTTGTCTAGTAGGATTGGTGTGAATTTTAACATGTTGAAAAAACGGGGGGAAAGTGTGTAGTAGGACAACATCACCAATGGTCACGACGTATTGTGGAGAAAGTGGGGAAAACTTCAACATAAACGAAAAGATCTCGCGTGACGAACAGCAGTTGTATGGTGCAATCAAGCTGCTTCCCTCCTCGTCAATTCGAACGAAAACGGGGCCATACCAGCTGAACTTGTTTGGGCAACAAAACTTGCGGGGGAAAACTTCGTACCTATTAAAATGCAAACCGGTTGTAAAGCAGAAAGTCAATGGAGTAAGCTGGTAGAGAAGTGATTTCTGCTCAAACGAAGGAAAGCAACTTTTTCCCACGCCTAGGGCAAGTTTATGTCACCGATCGATCGGAGCATAAGGATAACTGGGTTAAATTTATAAGCAAAACAGGTAATGGTGTTTGCAAGAGAAATAACAAAAATAACTCAAGAGTGAAGAATTCCAAACTTTAACGGCAAAGGAAAGTGTTTCGAACTCGAGCCTTTAGCAAAGGCTCCATTGTTGAGCAGAGGAAGCACTTTAATATTAGGACGAACAGATAGCGGTTCGAGTGAGATACTTGAGAGGGCTATTCGTTTGTAAAGTAATTCATTTTTCCAATTAAGATCGAATTAAGATAATGAGAGAGATTCGAGTTTGGGCTAAAACAAACCATTCCACGCGCCACCGGGACACTTTTCTCCTATTTTACTCCCCCCGAAGGTGAAAATTGGTATAAACATGGTTCGATTATTGTGAATTTTGAAACCATCCATGCTGAAAGTACAACCCAATGGCGATAACAGCGCCACTGTTCGCTTCATTAGCTCACAGCTCATCTTCCGCTCTTATGTTACCTTTACCGACAAAGCGCTTATTGGAAGTAAATAAATTCCACATCGCCACTTCCGCACCACGTTGTTGTAACGCTTAGGCACACCGAGATTTTCCAACCTATTCTCGTGAAAATCGCCGCGTGGGATGTGTATTTATATTCACCATTATGAACCGCCACTGTGAAGTTTTATGTTTCACTAGGTCTGTCGGTGCTGCTGCTGCTTTTGGTGCACGATAGCGGCAACATGTGGTGGGAATGAAGTTTTTCCCGCATCACTAAGGGGTTTTTTCCAATGATAGAGCCCCCGCTGTACTGTCCCTCGTCGGAGGCGCCGGAAAGTGGACTGGTTTTGCGTGGTACGTGTTTTGAATGCGATAAGAAAGAAAGGCTCGCTGGGGATATTGAATGGGAGTGGTGTTTTCCTTCTTTTTTATCGTCCCACCTCCCAGGAAGGACTAGCTAGTGGGTCCGATGAAAACCTGGAAAATAAATTTCGTTACCAAAGCGTTAGACAAACTCTTTTTTGTTACCGTTGAAAGGGTTCACTCCTAAGCCGGAGGTCTTCTCGGTGATGAAAAGTATTCCGGCGGTGTGAATAGAAGATGAAACTTTTGATACCTGGTAGTTTATAAAATGGTTAGTTAACGGTAACAAATGGTACTGGCTTCAGTTGTTACAAATTGTGACAAATCCTTACGGCCAACATAAAGGGTTTGTAACGCATGTACATTGTCGTCATCGGGTTCACTTAATTTATGTTCCATTTGATGAGTCAATTAAATGAACTCATTTCTATTTTTCGTGATAATTTATGACCCGTTGGAGGTAGCTTAAAATAGGCATTCTATTTTTGTACAAGACTTCCAAGAAACAATTCTATTTTGTTCATCCAGTTTGAGCTCACGCATTAGCAGTAAATGTATGACTTTGTCATGCAACTATATTTGATCCAGCATACGTTCGTCTTTTTATAAAATATTTGAACTCAATTTAAATAACTTCTATATTAACTATTTTGACGCAATTGGATTATTTCAATTGAAAGTACGTTTTTTTAATCGTTCATTATTAAATCGGCTAAACTTGCTTTTTTTCGTTCTTAAATCGGTAAAAGAATAGTCAACTTTCCTTTCTGAACATTTCGTGCACAAAGTTGGGGTTGAATGTTTTTGCGAGAAATATTGAATAACCTCTAGTGATTTCGAGAGTTCGGTCACAGTAACATATTTTCCTAGAAGCGACTAGACAAAAATAGTGTGCAGGGTATTTTTATTAGTTTCTAGAAGAGCATATTTTGGATAGTGAAAATTATCCTGCGAACACAAACATTCGAAATTCTTCTAATTAACCGCTCGAACCTTTGAGTGCTAACATCTGCACATACTTTCCACACGATTTATGTGTAGAAAAGTGACAAACAAAATTCCACCTAGACACCGAAAAGGAACTCTTTTATGAGCATGTTTCTTGTCATGTTCGGCTTGCTTTTAATTATCAGCAGTAGACGGGCACGCTGGCAAACATTGTCGCTCCGACTGTAAGGCATATGCAGCGAAGGGCGAAGAACCAAATTGGTTGCACACCCGCTGGTTTGTCTGCTGCCATCTGGCATCGATCGGTCGGCTGGCAGACGACCGTTCGGCACTAGCATTCTTGCTTTAATTCACTCCAATCGACCTTCCATCAGGTGACCTGGTGGCCGTTCGGTGGCCTTGTGACTCCCGTGTGCCATTAGTCTGACAACGTCCTCGCTGACATCGGTCCGTCACGGACGAATAGACACGTTGCTGTGGGTTGGTGGGTGTTTTTTTTCTATTTCGGCATGTGCGTCCGTTTTCTTTTCCCAAACACCAGCAGCAACGATGATTTCAAACCGGGCTCGTGATGGGTGTGAATCGGTCAAACTGGTAGGTTTCCAACACCGGCTTGAGGATGACGCGGGTAGTCGTGGTTTTGATTTGCTAACCCGTTTCTCCCGTGTTTTCCCGTTGACGCCTGGTGGGGCAGAGTGTTGAACGGTGCTGAGCCACCGGATACCAGCGTTTTTGGGGTTGGGTTGAGCGACTCCCTTTACCATCGTGAACCACCATGCGCCTCCATCGAGACCTTATTTTGCGTCGTGCGACACCATGCGCCTCCATGCGAATGAAAACATAGCACTGGCAGGCGCACCTCACCCCGTCCATCAAGACCATCGCCTGCACCGGTACATCAAACATCGGTTGGCTCGTTTATGGTTACCCGGTTTCATTTGTCAGCGGGTAAGTCAGTGTTACACGGTTGTGGACTAATGGAAAATCAATTCTCGTTTCCTCGCCGGGTTGTGTGCGTCTGTGTGGAAGAGGTAACGTATGCGCTTTGAAAACGTCTTATGTTTGCAGTTATACTCTGTAGGTCATGTCGATTTTCATGGGTGATTCAGCTTGTTTTAGGCAAACCTTGTAATATTTCCTCAAGAATAACATCTAAAAATGTTTTAAAAGGGGTCCAAAGTGGAGAAAGTTTCAAATATGTTGTTAAATTCCTATATGTTGTTAAACATTTCTAATGTCGTAATGTAATATTTGTAATCCATTTTCACGTAATATTTTTCTACAATTTTTCTCATTTCAAATTAAACAGTATTTTGTTACTGTCTTTGTAAGCTGTCCGTATGAGCGTGTGTGTGTGTGTGTTTTTTTGTAACATGTACCACTGTGTCACAGAGGCTGCTTTGTTACGGTACATGTTCGAAGCCTACGGCAAGCAGGACAGCGTCGTCGCCAACGACGGCACAAGTCGTTATGGAAGAAATGGGAAAAAGAAATCGATAATGTCACTTTTAATTAAGGTTGCCGTAGGCAGCGCAAAGGAAGCAAAGCGACAAACACCTCCCAGGGCCTCGGGAACCAGGGTTGACTGCAAGGAGCGCTAGTTGTTTACCGTGCAAACCGGGTTTCGTGGCAGCCAGCCGCAACCGTTCGGTACCGATTTAAAATTCAAACAATCAGTGCAATGCCAAAGCACATAAATCAGCCTGCTGAACGGAGACTAATGATTTCCCGTCCCGGGCGGAGTAGGTACGACTGTACAGGGGTAAAAATAGCTGGGTTCGTTTACCAGCCTGCTTTTCTATCCAGCGTTGGGTTGAGTTTGCCAATATTCCAAACGACGAAGCAACACTTCGAGTGGCAAAATGCGAGTTTTCAGTAGAGCATCTCTTAGTCGAATGATATCGATGTTTACTGAACAGAAAATGTGTTTTAAGTGTGCTATTTTAAAACGAGACATAGTTCATGGGAAACTATGAACAGTTCGAACAAGTTTCCTGTTTTGTCTCCATTGTGCGAGAGGTAAAAATATTCTCGTGTTTATTTGAACATCATCAGGGACGTGAAAATCTGCCAGAGAGACTACGAGAAAAACGGTACATCGTGTCGACCGGGTTTAGCATTGCCCCCAACGGGAATATACTTACCTTGTGTTCGAACAAGCAAAGTTATGTAGCTCAAACCGAACACCGACTCGATAAACCTATTATGCCGTTCCTTGAAACGATGTTCCCGGCTGTACTTTCCCGTAACTACAAAGAGAGCCCAGTGTGTTCCCTTCGACGACAAGTTGATTTTACGATTGGAGTGCGTTCGGTGATAACCGTACCGATCTCCCAGTACATTTTCAATTTTCCCTTCCATTGTTCCCGCAAGAGTGTACAGCAGCTTTTGTAGGGGACCACAATCTTTGTACCGTACGCTCGAGCGGAATTCGTTGGGACATTCGGTTAGTTTGGAAGCAATGAGTTTGTGCCAAGCACAATACAAACGCAACCGATACGAGACAAACACACCGTCCTGTCGCGGTATGTGTGAAGAACATTTACCGGGGAACTCCGATGATAAACCGCTTTTGTTTGGCTGCCCCAAAAACTTGCTCGTTCGGGTCTTGCTTGCAACCTGCAGCTGCATTTGCAATTCACTGTCACGGGCGCGCATGATGAATGATAGAACAGCTTTCCGAAGGGGGGCGTAACCAGTTGTTGGCAAAATGAGACGATGCGAATGCGGGCATAACATGTTGCATTGCGCCATCATGTTGGAGCAGAGAGAATTCCGGGTTCAAAGTGTTTTCAGCATAACGTACACTTGTTTCGAAGTTCACTGAATTAATGGAAATCAGAAGATTTGGCAACTTAATTAAGTTTCCTATTTACTGTAACGCATAAGCGCACCTGACACAAATACCTTTGTAAGGTTGCTATACGGTTTAACAAAACTATGAAAAATTCAGAGGGAGGTAATGTTGCAAACAAATTTCTTTTTATTTTTCTAACTAGCCTGATTTCCTGGCTTTTCTGATTAGTTTAAAAGGTTTAGTTTTCAACATTTTTAGCCTTTAATGAACAAGGGTCTTGAGAATTTACAATCTTTTTGATAAAAATTCATGATGATTGAAAAAGTACATATACCCTTATCCCTCATGCATCTGGTTTTGAAATAGCTCATCCGTTTCTGTATCTAATGCATTTGATTTTGCTTCTAAGTTTTTTGTCTCGTGTTCATGGGTTTTGTCCCCAGATTTCAAATTTGTTTTTATGTAAATATGTTTTAAGTTAGCTACATTCATGCTAAATAAAAATTATTATTTACACTATGAATCATATGATAACGTGGCCTTCAAAGCAATTAAAAAAAATTATAATTTAACAAAGTAAAAGCAAAAAAACTAATAACAAAATTAAAGTTTGGTACAGACTAAATTTTGAAAAATATATGGAAAAGATTGTAAACGAACAAAAACAGAAGTTTGTTATTTATGATAACAGGCCCGTATGCTTCAAATTTTGAAGAAATACATGTTCATGAGCAGAAACTAGTTTAAAAGCATAAATTTATTGATGTTTGCTGCAGTTGAAGTGTAATTGCTGAGAAAAACCTGTAATAACCTGTTTGATTGTTTTCGGCTAGAAACAAAAGTACATTAGTGCTTTGTAAAAACTGATCTCTCACAGACGAGTTCATCTATTTATAAACCAAATGCCATAGTGACAACAGTGGTTGTTCTATGAAACAATTGGTACGATCAATACCACACCATCTGCTTGACAAATTAAAGATTAATAATTTCAAGCTCACTATCGGTTGCATGAATATGGGTGCAAAAAAGTAACACAAGTGCATAATATACTCTTTTATCCAAATAAATATGTAAGCATAGTGGCGTGACCTTTTCTGTACATATTACTGTATTGTGCTTCAAATAGAACGATGTTCATTGTTCCCACTTCGTCGGTCTCGTTAATCTGTATTGTAGAACATGTTTGACTAGATAAAACAAACACTTGTCAAACGCTATTTATTGGGTGATGTGCGGCTGAACGCAACCGTGTGCGGATCGAGTGATGTTATTCCTGGCCACGTACGCGGAAACTAACCATAAGCCATATTAATTTCTCTATTCTTTTGTCATGTGGCGAACGCAGCAGTCTTCGGCAGCTGAGTCGGGCTAATGGTTTTGCGGCATGATTGCGATTTTCTCCTCTTTTTAACCCGGCCCGGTTGGATGTCGCTCGTTGTTATCGCTTTCGCAAGCACAATCCTATTAAAAGTGTGTCCAACAAAAGGAGCAAAGGCGACGCACACTCTAGCACCCACGACATCACCAACACCAACGGTGTGCCCTCCTGCCGGTGGGTCACGTTCATTGTCAAACGATTGCTTCGGCATTACTCTCCAATTTTCTCGGCTCGAGGACCGACCCGTGTGCGAAGGGGGGTGTTGGTTGACACGCGGCAACACACAATATCACCGTCGACGTCCACGTAAACTATCCTCTATTCGTTTCTATCATCCCCATCGCCATCGTCATCATCATCATCGTCGGCCGAGCTTGTTGAGGCGAGCGCAACATGTGTTCGGTTTTCCCACGGTTTTCCACACGTTAATCATTCTTTGGTCCCCTCTGGACTCCGCCGGGGTTTGGGTTTCCGTGCAACGCAAGAGGGGTTTTCCCACAAACAATTGAACCCAACGCATGTGGCTCGTTCGCTGGAGGACGTGGCCCATCGATTCTTAGTCCGTTTCCATCAATCGATTGGACTCTCTTCACTTTTCCGCTTTTCCCATTCGTCTTTTTGCGCCTAACACCCTCCAGCTTGACCGACGATGATGATGGCGATGATGATGAGCGGGAAGGAAGGAAAAGTTTATTATTGATTGTTTACCGGTTGATTTATTGGCGAAAGTTTCTTACGGTGAAGCATTTCCCGGTTCGGCGGGAAAAAGGGGCTCCCGTGGTGAAGCGGGACGGGAAAATAATAATCCCGAAGAGGCGCAAGCCAAAACCTGCAGGTGAGAGGCTCGAACGAACGAACTCGTCCAAACTCCACGAAGGCGCGAAGCGGAATTGAATTAACGGCGAGTTTTTCCAACGCACGCGTCCGAGCGGCCTGTCATCGGTTGACGGGAATGGTGAAAGGTGGATGCTCTAACCCCTAACCCCGCTTTTGTCCGGTCACAACCGAAGACAACGAATTGGACGACCTGCGGTTGCTCCTTCCCAACGGTCGAAAGTTTCCCTCCCCGGGGGCCACGTCGGTGTAAACGATACAAATTAAATTCCCCAATTCTGTGTGATTAAATTATGTTTATTATAAATTGTTGTTCCACGTGGTCCTGGCCACGCTGACAGCTGACAGACAGTAGGGCCTCGCGCGCTGTGATGTGGGTGTTTTTTCGTAGCCATGGGAAGGGCAGAACAATAACGAGTATTCTGAGCCACATTTTGTGTCGACGAAGGCAGAAGCAAGGAAACACAAATTGGTTCAATTTAAACAATGACACTCAACATTATGAGTTTCTTTGGCGCTAATGAATGAAAACGATACGCTTTGGGATGATGGAACGCGACACGGCACATGACAAATAGATGCGGGCAAATTTAAAGGACTAATGCCGGCAACAAATTGCCTTTTATGAAGAGTTGTTCAGTTGGAATTTGATTTACGCTTAACATAATTCTCCCACCCTTTTTGCTGTGACTTAAGCATGTCACGTTTTCTGAATGATTGTTTGCTTGTTCTTGTATCCTTATTTCGGAACATCCGCCTGATGACTTCACTTTGTAAGTTGCAAGCTAACGAACGGTGGTAGAATTTGAAGATTGATGGTGGGATGAACGTGCCGCTTCTTTCCATTTATATTTAAGCCTCATTTACGACCGCAATTTTGGTATCGTTGGAGCCTTCGGTCCGATTTTCCATCCACGGCTTAGTAACTTACATAACCGCTCCGCTAAGTTGAGCGAGGAATTTAATTAGTAAACTGCAAACAAAACAAACACGCAGCTGCCAGTGCCAGCGCGCACCGGAGTAAGTTATGTTTCTGGATAAGTTTTCCCCCCGGTTTCGCATTCGAAAGGTCCAACGGAGAAAACTTCATTAATATGATAATGGAGCTGTCCGAAAAGCTTCACGCGGTGCTTGTAAATCACGATGCAAACGTGATTTTCCCTGTGGCGTTGGCCGCTCCACTCGTTCACTTCGTTAACAATTTTTAATCACCCAACTAAAAGCACAACTGCGGACACATGTACCACCGGGAATGGAAAACAAAGAACCGCTTCTGATGGTAACCTGAGTCCTGCCCCGAGAAGGAGCACTTTGAAGGATTTCAGCTAAATAAACATTCCGTTCGCGGGATTGGATCGAATGGGAAAGGAGGGAGGAAAACATTGGTCAACCGCGAAACGCCAAATCTCCTCGGTTTCTTCGGCAACCACCCAACATTTTCCGTTTGCCGCAGGGAGCAAATCTTAAATCTTTCGGGCTGTCATTTCTTGGAACTGAATTTTTCCACCCGGCAGCTTTCGTAACAACTCGAAATAATTCCCTTTTTTCCCGTGGAAACTGCCAACCGGGAGGCGGAGTTCGTGCGAAGGGTGCAACTGGCTGGTTACATAGTATTTAGTTCTGTAAGTTGCTTGTTCCGTTTCGTTTCTTTTTTTTCTGGTTCCTCCCTTTTGATTGCGCACCGTCCTGCGCTTCCACCAAACATTTGGATTGGCCCATAAAACTTGTAATCCCATAATCTGCTATCAGATTTGTTGGTCAAACCGCAAGGAAGTAGGGGGCATGGAACTGGGGTTGAGTTAAATCTCGTCAAGATATTTGGTTTTATTTTTCTTTAACATTTCAATTCGCGCCTTCATTTTACGATGCTTTCTCCCGTACCGAGTCATGATTTTTCAATAAAATGAAAGAATATTTGCGAATATTTTTTCCACAAGCAAACCAGAATAATCTTTTAAAAGAAACCATATTTTGCCACACTTTTTTTACTACATACATTTTATTTGGTTTCTTAAGTTCGTTGCTCTTTTGGCCGGCTTACCGTTTTTCGCTCATGCTCACATGCTGTGCACAAGCTTTAAAGGCTTCCTATAACAAGCCGCATTATTGGCGATAAGCAAAGGTCAGACAAGCAGAGCTGGCGCAACCGCGTGTATGTCGAAGGTAACAGGAAAGCCATAAAGCTGTACAGCACACGGTGGAACCAATGGTTTCCTAGAACGACCACCGATGGCACAAAGAGTGGGCTTGATTTTTCATGAGCATAACTTTTTTAAACCAATATTTTATTGACTGCTTTGGCAATTTTCAGAGACAAAAATGTTGCTCTTAAAAAACAATACAGTTAAACGGTTTTTAATCTGTAAAATATAATATGAACATCAAATTTATAGAAGTTTAACTTTTTTTATGTATGTTCTATACATTTTTGTATAAAAACTAAATTTTACAAATATGGTATGTTTACTTTTATTTCTTTCAAATCAATAAAATATTATGGGTTTTATAACAAGCAAAAGTTTCTTGCAAAAACTTGGCATTTTTATTGTTTATTCTAGTTTTCACTGTTTTTCAACGAGATTTGCAATGGTTGAAAATCGGGCACCAAACGGTTCTGAACTGTGTTGTTTCAATTATGATTCCATAAAACCCAACGAAAACAAGACTCCTTCCATTCCTAGTAGTTTTTTTGCAACTGGAAAGGCATACGAAAATAAAGCAAGACGTTAAGTGTAACTGCCTAGGACATGGGAAAATTCAACATCATGTACAACGATGTTTCGCTGAAAAGAAAAGTAAAACAAACTGATTAAGTTGGAAATGAAATCACAATTAAACCGGTCTGCTTTGGCCCCGACTGGACTTTATGTTTAACGGTATCCTGTTTTTCTTTTGTTGGTAGCTCTCCGCAAGATGGAAAACGCGGCTGAATTTAACGATTTAATTATCGGTGGATTCGGTGGTATGGTCGTATTTATTTTATTTTGGTGTTTTATTTATTCAGTTTTTCGTTTTCTTATCTAGGAATTTGTTTTATTAAACCTTAAAAATTTTTTTCCCCGGTGGAATCACAAACAATCCACCGCGTGGATTATGTCGCATACATAAATACCTGAACTACGTTGCTTTTTCAGTTGCTTTCTTTGAAGGAAAGCCTAATGTTTTCACTTAAATTACGTGTGATGAAAAAAGGAAGCTAAAATTTTAATCTCCACAGTAAAGGCATAAAAAGTGTGTCGAGCACCTTCGGAATGTGTTTGCCGTCGGAAAGTTCATCTCCAAGAATACCAATGAGGGTATCGCTAACGACATACCAACCAGCATATGAAATAATGCTTAGCCTGATGAGTAAAGTAATTACATCCGGCCCTGAGGGGCCCCAGGTCGGTCGACGGATGTCGCGTGGAAGCAAAACCTCGATGTAGGTGGCTTGTGTGCTATTTTCATCAGCCCTGTTGATTTCATCAAATACGCTTACACACATCCACGACCATGCACACGAAGGTCGCAACTTGTTGCTTTCTTTTGGATCATTCCGGAGGCTAGTGTGAGGCAAAACACACGCCCCACCCAAAGGGAGCGTCGTGGATGCTGGCAGGATGGAAATAAGTGGCTTCGGTTGTGACTTTTGTTTTTCGCAACTTTTCTTTGCACACAACGATCGGATTCGGGCGATCTGTTTGGGATTTTATGCGTATCATTAAGCTTTCAGTTTTGCGCTCTGAGAATCCATCAAAACTCATTTCGTCATTAAAATTTATGCAGCCATGTTGTTGGGGAAGACGAAACATGTAAAGCGGGAAATTCTGAGGAATGTTTGAAAGCATTTCCGATTCCCTGCGAGCTACGAGTGCGTCAGTTCCCGCCCAGCCCTAAGTATGCACTTAGCAAAAATGAAGCAAATGAAGGTTTTCTGGGAAAATATTTTCAGTTTTTCTGCCAAAAAATGGGAAGCAAATTCTCCCGGCCGGGATTTTTGCTGCGGTTAGGGTTCCCAAAAATAGCACCATTATAAATAATTTATCTCCTGTTACAAATGTTGGATTTGCAAAACAAATCTCTTTTCACAAACCAATCATCCATTGGTGCTAATTTATATTGCCATTATATTTAAATTTTTTTGATGCAAAGGAATACACTATTACACAAGCTAAACATTGTTTTATAGGCAAATCTAGCAATTCCTAAGACATAAATTTGTGAAACATAGACATCTATGTCTGTTATTAGTTCGGCTTTAAATGGAATAATTTTGTTTCAATTACGAATAGCTCCTTGTGCATTTTCTGTTGTTATTTTATCTAATTTCTTGGTTCTTGCAATACTTTTGGATTTTTTGGTGTCTGTTCGATAACTGGCCAACTTCGTAGTCAAACTTGTATCTCCTTGATGTTCTAACTACTACAACTTTATACGGTTTAACTTCGAGGTTTGCTGTTCCATTAATTTAACTACTTCTTATTCTGTATTGTCGATATTATCAAACATGTTCATTGTGTTTGTTTTTCTATCCGTCGTTTCTTTCTGCACTCTACAAAATGAAACCAATTGAAGATCCATCTCGCTTCAATCGGTTAGCGCAAGAGCATTGTTTTTGCTTCCTGAACTATTTGAGTCTATGTGTAGTGTTATGAAAAGTTTCCCACCTGTAGAAGCGGCACAGTTTACGGATCATTTAAACACATAACAAATCAAACGCGGCGAGTGTATTTTTCATCCTCGACCCCGTCGGAAAACGCGGGTCCCCGGCTGGCGTTTCGATCGGTTGACTTTCATTACTGGCGGGTATTATTTTACTCGCTGCGAACGCGCACGGGTTGGATGTTGCAAGGGAAGGGTTTAAAAAAGGCAAACTTTTGCTCCAGCCGAAAAGGGGTTTTCCGCTGACCATTGTTTGTCGAATGTTAAGCCGCTGGCATCGGATTAACGGCGAGTCGGCCGTTGGAAAAGAAAACGGTCCCGTTTTATGCTCGGATAAACAAGACGTCAAAATGCAGAGCCGAAACGGCGCGGGTGGAATGGGGGAAAACTTCGGCCCTCCTCTTGCACGTATGTTTCCCCAAACGCCGGTGGGTGAAAATGTGTAAATAATTTACGAGCCGTAACGAAGCCGCCGTTCGCCGCGCTTGAGTGAAACCATTTTTCTCGGCCACCAGTGTATCCGCTTTCCAGCAGTTTGCCTAGCATTTCGAGTGTTTCTCGGTAAGAAAAGGATTTTTCCTGACTGGTACAGAGACCGTTGACTGCAAGAGAAAGAAGTGAGGGAGCTGGAGGAGGACGAAAGCAAAGCAGAACGGCCATTATTTTTGCTAACAAAACACATACGCCTAGCGTGTGCCGCTTGTGTTTTCCGCTCGATGTATTTTCTCGCGTATTTTCTATTCTTATTTCGGGAAGGCGCAATTGTTGGGCCGAGGTTTCCTTTTTCCTACCAGCTTGCGAATTATAGCCGGTCAATGCTGAGAGTTATGTGTCCAAAGTACATCATAGATTACAGACCCTTTTCGAGTCCAAATTGCTGAAAAGCAAAGCTGTGCAATAGATGTTGTTAAAGGAATCAATTTTCAATGTAGATTTAATACATTACGAACAAATATTGGCCAATACAGTAGAATTTGATAACGTGTACGAAACCTTCTGAAAATCTTATTATTCGTATCATGTTGTTCGTTAAAACACTTTGAATTACAAAATTTGAATACAAATATGCCACTTGAATCGATAAAATCCCTGCTGAAAACCGAAAACGCATCGAGCAAGGTAGAATCCGCCGGATCGCCTCCCTTTCATTTGAAACAATTTCACTCAATTATGTATAACAGCCCTAAATAAACCCCGGAACGACGAGCGTGCGGTTCCTCGCCATTTCAATATTTACATTTCATTCGTACTGTTGAGGCAGCGACTCTCGTGCACTTTCAATTCATTTCGGATCCGGGGATCAGGAGAAATAGCTGGAGAACAATTGAACGAACCATGAGTGTGCTTTCACTTAAACGGAGCACTTCACTTACAAGCGAATCCACTCTCCACTGTGTGTTGTTGATCGTTGGAGTGTCGAGAATGAAAAATATTTAAGCATCAATAAGAGCAACATAGTAAATATAATTTATAAGATCAAAATTTGTGGGGATTGTTTTCGTGGATTCCCACAAAAAGATGGCTGTTTCGTTGTATTTACAACATTACGCTCGCTAGTGTAGTGAGTTGTTTTTTTTTTGTTTAGATATATTCTGTACGCATGCGATGAAAAAATCCTTTAGCTTCAGTAGCGTAACAGTTACGTACACACCAGAGTATCATACAAAGTGAAAGCTTTAAATGGAACTGGAACCATTGTGAACCATCGAAAGAGTACGATTGTAACTGTTCAAATGGGGTTTACATATTTAAAAGCCATTTTTCGAAAGTAATACTCATCGATGAGTCGACCTTTTCCAATGCATTTTGTATGAGTTTTAATTTTCAGTCATCAGCTTGGCTTCTTGCTATTTTGTTTTACGTCCCATTACTTTCCATTTGACAATATATCATTGACCCGTTTTTTGGTTAAGAGTTTTTGTACTTGTTTTCTCATTTGCATGTTTTTCACAGAAAAGAAAAGCAATTTAAACAAATATTTCAATGCACTTCTCGATTATTTTAACTGTCGAGCAAAGTGAAACTTAAACGAGAAAATATTTAATTGAATTTCAAAACAGTACAATTCCCTAGAACTAAAAAGACAAAACCAATCCTGCCAATAAACCCCATGCCGGTACCGTTTATTGAAAATGAAATCTTGTTCTGCCGCTCATATGAGCTCAACCGTGAATACATTTCCACCGTCCACATTTCCGGCCTTGCTCACCTATCAAGGTCTGAAAACCTTCTGTGGAAACCACGCTGTCTCAAGATGGTGACAGCGAGCCACGTCGGATCCTTCAGACGTCAAAGTGCATCGTTCGGAAGTGCTTGGAAAAGCCGGATTTAGATTTTCATCCCGTCTACCACCAATACTCCGGGAGCAGGCGGAAGCTTTCAACTGATCGTCGCAGTGCAATTGACAAAATGCACTCCATCCGCTCCGAGTTCTGGATGGATGTGGATGGAATAGTGGAACGATGGAGTACGAGTTATTTGATGCTAGTCTAGGATGTTGGGATTAAAGTGAAATCCTCCCCCCCACGAACCGTGGCGTGGGCCGGTGTAACCGAGCAGAAATTGGAAATGGTTATCCGCAGCATGCCGGTCGGCGTCAGATTTGATATCAGCCAGCCTGAAAAAAGGGAGGTGAAAAGGATTTGCGGCAGGGCAATCTTGAGTTGGGCTCTATTTTTAGATCTTCCCAGAAGATTCACGCGTTGAAACCTACGACCGTTTCAAGGTGTGTGTATGCCGTACCTCACGTGTGTAAGCCTTCCGGGGCAGGTTGGGATCCATCTTGACTAACGAACGATGATGGGAGTGATGAAAAGGAAACGGCACCGTTGAAGAGTCGCTTTTACACACCCTGTCAACCGTGAAGTGGTCCACGACTGACTGACTGGCTCCGACTGCTGCCAGGCGAAACTTTTCCATCTTTCCATCGCCGGGGAAAAACCCTTTTGCTTGCCCGTTAAAGTGCTGGCGGCAGAGCCGATGTGTGCGCCGGTAGAACATCGTCGAGGATATGATGGTGCGCACGGATTGTCCCCTGGCCGGAGTCATGTCATCTGGATATGCTAATACCCGGTGCGTGCGCGTGTGTGTGTGTGTGTGCGAGAGAGGGTGTTTGGTTTTAGCCCTGTGTAAGTGGACCGTATGCTAAATTGGATGCAACCTCCAGCGGGCACCAAGCGGGCCCCGGGTTTGTTTACCCGACCGAAGTCGACAAATATTTATCTTGTCCCTGGCTCGTCATGCAGGCAGAACGCGGGACTATCACCGACAAGTTCCTTGAAAACCCCTCTCCAACTCGCAGTCCTCCATTTTGGGTAGCGTGGAACAGACTCGACCGAGCTGGCCAGGATCCGGGCGACCAACTAGCAACCGGTGGTTTTCTCCAGCGCCAAACATTCTGATGTCGAGATGTTGTTCTGATACAACCGAAGCTGAGCGGGATGACCCTCCGGCTTGAAAAGAAAACGATGTTAGGGAGAACTCAACGCGTAGAAAGGTGCCTTTAAGGATTTAGGGTATCACTCCTGAAACATCCTCCATCCACCACTGGAAAACGCTGCCTAACAACCTCATACACATCTCGGCCGTTTTGGTTAAGGGGTGAAAAAGGTCCAACGGAGGTTCAGTCATAAAATCATTAACTAGCTCATTTGGATGCTGAACGATGTGTTGGGGGGGGCCGAGTTTGTTTACCCTACTGTCCTCGGGAAAGCTACTGAATAAAATAACGCGCCCGACTCCTTCCGGCTTCCTACCCATTTTCCGGCCCCGGTGTGCCGGCAGGTGTGAAAAGAGGGTGCCACCTCGGTTGCTCGGCATTCGGGTACGGGACCACACCCCTAATCGCATATAATCACCTTATTTTTTGACTATGAAGATGGAGCAGCCTCTTCGCTCGCGGGCAGCCCAGGGCCGTTGGTCAGTGCGGGACGTGGATTATTTATGCTTCCGAGCGTCGAGCAAACATCGGAGTAAACAATACCCCGGGATGCTTGCGGTATGATCTACTGCCTCGGTGTGTTTATAGTGGAACTGCTAGTGGGAAAATATTTTACTTCATGCAAATACTGGCGAACGATGCTTTCGCCGTACTTTATCACAAACGTTTACTTTTTATAATGGCCAATTTAGCGCCTTATGAAGTGTTTACATTCATCTAGTGAGTGCATGTTTGCACTATAAATACAATAAGAAATTTAACACGTTTGCAAACCGAAGCATGACTAACTTCATGTTTGACTGTTTAACAATTTTTTTTTACCAAAAATATTCGCCCGAATGTAGTCTGGTCAAGTAAAGTTAGATTATCAAGAGCTGAAGTAAGTAGTATCATTAGTGTTAACTCGACACATCAAAGCACGAGCAAGGAAAAAATAACCTCCATTAGAACGGAACCATTTTCCGCCCATGGAACAGGTGGTTTTTCGTGCGTGTGCCCACCACATGCGGTGCGTGATAAAAATCAACTATCCGCCGTTAGTGCCCGGCGTTTAAATAATTAATTGTGTTGCTCACGTAATAAGGAATGATGTTATTAGCACGCCACTGGATGGGGGAATCGGTCCCCTCGGTAGGCCCAAGATACTCTCAGCCGTGGGCTGCGGAGGATGCGCATGTAAGGTCCTTTTTTGTTGCATGCAATGGTATGTAGCCTTTTCGCTAGTCGATTAACTCTTACTTGTTTATCTTTATGTTCATGTTACGAAAAGCTTGCAATGAAGATAGTTTTTGGCAAAACATATCTTTATATTGATTGTATATTTTTGCGGGTTATAAAATCTTTGTTTCATTGAAGCACAATTGATGTAAATATGCCTTGTCATACAAGGATGGAAAATAAATGATAGTAATTTTCATCAATTGGTAACTTTCAATCATCTTGGTTGCATTGAATTTAAAGTTTATTCTCACTTTTTTAATACTAGGTACTTAATACTTGAGACAAAAACATACTAGGAAATAATCAAATTTTAACAGAATATTAATAAAGCCCAACACAAAAGCATAAAAAATTATATTTAAAAGAATTACGGTTGTATAACAACTCATGGATTACTTTGTGGAGTTATTAAACCAATAATTATTGAGAAGCGTTTGACAGTGAATGTTAGGTGAAATTTGCAATAATTTGAATTTAATTTTTCATTCTTCTAACACTTACTACTTTATATTGAAGAAACTTAAGAATAAAATAACCACTTATGTTTACAACCATATTTTATCATCATTAATTTAAGTGTAATTATGTGTGACTCAATGCATCATCGCTATTTTTTAATAATTTCAAGGATGTGTACCATCTCACATATACGGATACAAAATACAAACTATAAAATATGGATGCCTAGTACAGTTTTCCAACATTAAGAGAATAGGTTGCTAGGAGCATGTGTTAACTCGCCTTAAAAACATTGATGGGATGAGAAGGGAACGCTCAAACCAACTGTTCGCAACACTTTGCCTATAATTTCCCTCAGTTGACCTAGTTTATTTGTCGAGCGAATAACCACAGCGCAGCAAAACAGTAGTCAAACTGCTGTGGCGGTTCCTAGGACGGGCTAGGCCCATGCTGGAAACATAATTTCCAAAAATAAATGGTAGAAAATTAGTTCATCGTCACTTCGACCGCCGGGCTACATTCAGCGCTGGAGTCGTCTCCGTTAGTCAGCGTTTCGTTTCGTTTCGCCTGCACCGTGGGGAATAATTAATGAACTGTCTCGATGGTGGCAGTTTAATGTTACGAGTTTTTCGAGCGCCTACTGTGACTTTGGCTGAAGCCGCATTATTCACACCTTACGGGTTTTCGAATTCGTCGTTTTGGAATTGTACATTTATGAAAAAACGGTCGGTAATTTTTATTGCATCGCGGTTGCAGCAAACATAAATTGGGTAAACAATAACACAGTAAAACCAACGGCACTCGGCTTGATAAAATTTGAATAAATTTATTTGTCAATATTTAAGAAAAACTGCTTTTAGGAAAACACATAGGATATTGATTGAAAGAAATCATCGGAATATTTAGATGGATGAATTAACATAAGATCTTCCCTGAAAAAGATCGCCTTTGTTCTTAAGCCATACCCAAACATTAATAAGCACAGTTTAAAGATCTTCTGACGAAACATTTCCTTTAATTCTCTGGCTCTGGTTCGAAAAATCTGCCCTTTGTGATGGGATTGGGTCTCCATATTAAATACACAAAATGATACTTTAGCTGCCAGCAAGGCTTTTTTGGCCCATTTCATGGTACCTCTTTGATTTTCAACCTACGTCATGACCGTTTGGCCAAAAGTGCGACTTTAACTCCACTTACAGCCTTGCGCTTCAGATAGAACAGGCATATCAATTTTTATACGCTATTCCGAACGAACCGGCACAATAGTCCCCGTGGGATTGTGTGTTCTTTTCCTGTCTTTAGGACTCCCCCACGCCGGAGCGTGATGCCCGAAATAAAAAAAAGACCGGAAAACGCCGTACCTCAATCCGAGCGCGTACGAAAATGATGAAGAATCAAATGTACACAGGGAAATAAGATACGTGAGGGATAAAGGGCGAACGGTGCGTTATGATCCTGGGAATGCCATTTTGTTCGTTCGTTCACATTCACGGATACATGTGTTCGGCGCGAATATTTTCGGCAAATGGAGCAATTGATTTTTTCCGACCATTTTCCGTTCTTTGATCTGCAAGGTGCGGGAGGAATCGACAAACAGATCCCTTTTATGGATGATCGGATTGGCAGTTCGTGACAAGCAACGGAATGTAGCGATTGATGAGTAGCTCAAGTTATTTGGATTTTAGTTTAATTTATGTTTTACGTTACATTCAAAAAAATATAATTACATAAACTTGGTTGTAAACATTTAAACTCAAGTAAAGTAGACATTACGTCGCTTTTGTTCAGCTAACGCAGAACGTAAATGGTATTTGATAAAGTTTGTATTTAACTTAACCCTCCTTGTAAGCCACATTACTTCACGATATACCACTTCATAATAGAAAAGACAAGTTTTCTTGGCGAAAAGTTTAGCATTGGGCTTTGAGCGGATTTCATGTTAATACCGCAAGGCAAATTTCCTTCTGAAGTTTGAATGATAACAAGAAAGCATCAAATGAAACCGCGTAGTGCCTCGATAGGAAATCCGCTTTCCAAATCCTACCACACACAAACACACTCACCCGCACTGGTTGTTTTTCGTTCTTCATCCATCCATGTTATGATATCCATGGGAAATGAGTCCCTTTGATTTCCGCCGGCGCGCGGAAAGGGCTTACCCGGATCGGACGCGGGCGGGATTCATTCCCCGATTGGTCTGAGGTCGGAAGGAACGTCAGCATTCCGATAACGCGTGCCCCGACGACCAAACCGAGACATTTCACCATTTCACCTCGGGCGCTACGAGCTTAAGAAATACTCGTCACACACGACGGTGACAAGAGTGTTCATCCCCCCCGGGAAAGGGAGAAGGGCAAGGATTTTCTCCACGATTGTCACCGTGCCATCCCTTCTTCGATGGATTGAAATCGCTTCCACCCCCGGACGAGTTTCCGTTCGGGATCGATCCATTCCGGCAACGTTCCGGGAATGTTGATCATGTTCATGTTTCTAGTCGGCTTTCTTCTCCCATTTCCCATGGCACTCATGGGAAGCCTAAGGCGGTCCGGTATCTCTTCGCGAAGAAATCCGGCTTTTCCTACAGTCGTCATCCTCACCGAGCTATGGCAATCATTTCGAACCATTCAAACTAGGCCCCGGGCTACCTTATCTTAAAAGGAAATATGATACGTTCGCCATCGTTATGAGGAGATGCACATTAGTGCTCCCGGTGTTATCGCATGTTTCCCGCGAATTACGCTTCTACAATAAAACCCTATTCGTTCGAATAAAAAGGGGTTTGTTACTTCCCCCGCCTCAAGGGAATGAAAGTTTCGCATCCCGTTCGGGAAAAACATCAAATGAGCACGGAACGAAAACGAGCCACCGAGTTGACGTTTGATTCCCAACCGCCAGTCGTGAAGGAAATGGAACGCAAAACCGATTGATCCCCCGACCGACCTTATCTGGTGTGAAATGGGTGGAAAACCGGGAAACTTTCGTCCATTGTTGGCACATTACAGGACGTGCCAGTTATTGTTCGAGTCGGAAGGAGCTTTCTCCGGGTCCATATCACATCTGTGGAGTTGATGTCGTTGTCTCTTTGGCGTTCCTGAGAAACCGAACCAGGATAGTGTAAACTCTATCCATGGCATTTACTGAAAAGCGTATGAAATCGAAACCATTACGCAAGACAATCGACAAAGTAGGTTAATGTGGTTAGCGTAATCCTGCAAAGTTTGTGTTGGCAAACAGGAAGAGACGTTGCCATTTCTACTTAACAGTCATTGTGTGGTCTTTCCAGGTTACAAATTTTACTGCATCTACGGTCCATTAACCTTACGGTTGCCATTTGCACCTTCTTCGATGACTGTTGTGTTATACTTTTCTTTCCATCGCGCAGTTTAACACGTTTTTTTTTAACACGTTAATCGGGAGAGTGCAGATACTTTTGTTTAATCTTTCGATACTAGTTACTTCCATATTACGGTGCAAATTATATGACTGTTTGTTAGGGTTTTTATCTTTATTCCTTTATTGCTATGAATATGAGAGCATTGAAACGATAATATTGCACCTGCAATTCACATGCTAAATTTTTATCTTAAAAATGATTTTTCATTCAAAAACAATAAAAATTATACTTACCTTGCCAAACTCACGGTCTATATCGGAATCACTCAGAATGCATTTCCGATCGATTTAAAAAAATTAACTTCTTTTAGTAAAAATTTCTCCATCGAAATATAATGTTTCGAACTGGTTATTGAATAAATTTCTTAATTTTTACGTTTTGTATAGCTTGTTTACTATTTCCTATTTAATGATTGGATTATTTAATACTCCACTTAAACATCATAATTTCCAACAACGTAACATTTTCAACTATTCTGTAATTAAAACTATTGCTCTCTTTTAGTAAAACTCTATTTGAATGATTATTCTCAGAAATCGTCTTGGTTTGAAATATTATTGTGGAATGGTGATTAGTTAAAACATAGCCATCATTAATTTTTAATTACTATGTCTTCATTGTTGCTCTTTCAATCGAATGTACCAATCAATCGCTTCCATCACTTATTAACTGTTCAATTAATATTCATTTCTCCATTGTTTTCTAATCAACATCCTAACCGGCATCACTCAACCAGCCTTGTACCGTTTCACCCTGGTACGGTGAATTTTGCAATCACTCAATTCATCAATGACTGGTTCAGTTGGTTTCCTCGATCAATGAATCAATTCCCAATCATCGGTATCATATTACCGTGGAACGATGGAACGAGATCAAAGCAAATCCACTCTCGGCATCGGGAATATTCGCATAAATGAGAATGTTCGTGGAAAATACATCGAGGAGAGGAAAAAAGGCTCAACCATTCTACCTTCTTATCGGCTGATTTGTTATGCGAAGGAATTATGGAACCACCTTCTCGGTTTCCGGTTTACCCTTAACAAACCGATAAGGTGGTTACCGTGAATCTTTTCACCGAAAAAGCGGACAAAAAGATTAATTCCGACAGTTACGAGCGGCCGGTTGTGTAGCATTTTTCATTTCTTTTCAGGCTCACGATTTCCGTTAACGATATGTGTACTGTTTCTTTCATGTGTGGAAGCGATTTAGGCTCCGAAAACCCAAAAGCATTCACGATGGGCGTATGCAGACGCTCGTTAGTTTGGTGTTCGGTCTGTTTCCGGCTCGAACATGAATTTTTAAATTCTCAATCAAAACTCTGAAGCCTGTCCGCATCCCGCCGCGAACCTCAGAAAGAAAGCGAAACCGGTCCGGGAATGCAGAGGAAAGGCAAAGAAAAATAAAAATTGTTCAGAAAATTCCCAAATCCGATGATGATATTCATTCAGCAGCACGAACAAAAGAGAAAGGATCCGTTTTGCCTCTTCTTTAGGTGAGCTTCGGAAAATTCGGATCCTCGGAATGAAACGCCTTTCAATACGCGAGTGATCGTACCCGGGAGGGAAAAACAGGCATGTCAGACATTTTTGAGCCAAGTTTTCTTTCCGGTTTATTTACGCTCGAAGGTTGCCAGAGTTTCCCGGAAGGAATGTAGAACGGAAAAAAAATGAACGGAAAAATGGACAACACTTTTATTTCCCATTTCGCCATTTCGATAGAGCACGTTTCCCCAGCTCCTCCGTGTCCGACTCCACCTGTAGCGTTTGTTTATTGGTTTGCCGGCACGTCGGAGGAATGGAAACTTTTATTGGCTCGCATCGGTCGGTCCCGGGTTTTCCGAAACACATGGCACAACTGTTGATATTTTATTCAACTCTCACCATTGGTGGATGATATGGGTTGAAAAGCAAAAAAAGACATGTGACGTGTGAAAAAGGACCCACCGTTCTAGGGCGTTGGGTGGGAGAAGAAAAACCCCGGATAAAAACACCACACTTTTCATCCAGCTGACCCTTTCCCGGACCATGATCATTTTGCTTCCATCCTGCGCAACTATCGGAAGGTGCCTCGGGAAAGTTTATATTTAGTTTCTAGGATTAAGCACGACACCCATTCGCCATCCCCGAGCCCCAGGTTTTTATGCCGGGAAAACCGGTTCTTGTCGTCCCAGTGATCCTTTTACTACGTGTTGCATGTACAATGAAGGTGCTGATAAAGATGACGACGGTGATGGCGATGATGATGGTAATGGTGATGGCAAAAAGCGGCTCACTACCAGTCAGCTTTATAGTTAAACTAATTTCCCCCGGTGCACCCCGGACCGGTAACAACAACAGTGACACCGTTCGGTGGCATGCTCGACTTAAGATCGATGCCTTCCGATGGGCACCTCGGAAAAGTCCTCGTAAATGGTAACGGGGTAATGGGAAGAGACCCGTCAACCGATTTGCAGTCCATTTCCAGGGTGGTTTTTCCCTCGTGCTACCGATTGCTGGGTTTTTACACTACAATGATATCCTATTTTCCTTTCCCACTCGGTGTCGGGAAGCGAGCTTCCGTTAATGGAGGATTTATGCCCCCGCACAGCCCTCCCCCCGGGTGCTTCAACCCCCATCGGTCGAACATCAAAAGGTGTCACCGTTACCGGGAGAGAGGATGTTGTCACGCGGGAGAGCTCAGCAACTGTCATTTGCTCCAGTTACGGGTAAGAGGATAAACATATCACACAGAGCCCTTTTGCGCCTGGCGACCGGCAAGTTCCAGCTACGTTACAGTCTTGTTGGGCTTTTCTTGCTGCCTTTCCGTGGCGGGGAATGATGTTTCAGCGAGAGGTAATATTTTTCTTGCGAAATGTTTGAGCCATTCGAAGCAAAACGCCCTAGAGCAGTCGGTTTGGTGAGACTTTCCTGTGAGAATTTTCGTTTGAAGCTGAGTTTTATGCATGTGAAATTTAAATTTTTACCTTTTTTGTATTCCAAAACATGTATTGTTTTTTAAATATTTGAAATTGGCCCAAAATAAACCAAAATGAAAAGAAACCAATGAAATTATAATTTAATCAAAGACAAACTCAGGGTCTTCAAAGTTGAAAGGGTTCTTTTATTCAAAACAACAACATAATAATAAGTCTGACATGACTTTTAACTACTAATTCTTTTTTATTCTATCTATTTGAAAAGATTTAACTAACGACGTTTTTTCAGTTCACTTAAAATTGATCCGTGTGAGGATCCATTACTGATTGATCTTTCCCTAAATATGCCACAATGGTTCCTAATAAATTTCACACCCTGTGTAACCTGCGAACGCAATACTTCATCCTTTCCACAACGATTTTTCGAAGCAAATAGCATACGAAACACGTTTCTAAGCCATGCAGCTTCCATTTATCCTAGAACCTAGCACCCCATACCACAGCGCCATGTTACTTCGAAAAGTGTGTCGATGACATTTATGACAGTTGACATTTATGACAGTTGTGTGAACGGCTGCCTTGCGGGGACGTTCTTAACTTCGAAATCGAAACTCAAACAGTTCTGCCTGTGGCAACTTTCTTGCCAAAGGAAAGTGAGCATCTGCTCGCCTACGTATGCTGACAAAAACGGCCGCCAGTTGTTCAATATTTGACACCGGAGGCTTTTGCCCGCGGGAAAGGTGGTTTAAGGATATCGTCTTCAACACCCGAGTGGTTATTTCTTCGGGACACTTATTTAGAAGCTGCGGGCCTTTTTTGTCTCTAAGTTAAGTAAATTTCCAGGGAAGGGTGTGAACAAATGACACATAGCTGGAGAAGCGTGATAGGTTTACGATTGAGCTGATTACTCAGGCAAAAACAGGCTTCCAGAGTGAGTTAAGGTCTCACTATGATCCTTTTATCCTGTAATGTTGGTTTTAGTGAACTCAAGATGTTAAGCAGATTCCGTGTGACACGTTAAAAGCAAGAGTTTCTTTCTCATGACGTTGATGTTGCTTATTTGATCGAGCTTTTTCAAAGTTACATGAAAGAGGTTTAAACATCAATTTAATGAAATTGAAACGTTACACAGAACATGATAAAAATTTGTCCATATTTTTTATATGTAGTTTAATTTTCTATTCAAAACTGCCAGAGAAGCAAAGGAGAACAAGAAAAAGTCAAACGTGGTGTAATCGATTTTCCAAGCATGGTATAATGGGCTGTCGGAATAACTGATAAAGCAAATCCATCCTTGGACCCGAACAACGAAGCCATAAAATGGCGTTAGGTGGTCCACCCATCCACCACCGACCGTAGTAGATTGCAAATGGTTGAAATAATTTTGCCACTTTTCACATACGCTTTCTACGCGGTTTCCCACAGAGTTTCCCGCCCACATTCGTCGGGTTGGGTTTCTTTTTCAATAAATTCCCCACGGATTCGCCACTTTTGATCGAACGCACAGTTCGTTAAATGCGACAATAAATACAAGATTAAATTTTCTAGGTCCTTTAATCGGCAGTCTAAGAAAAGTGTCTCGTTTTTCTTTTGTGTAAAATAAGATTAAAGTCCAATCATCCCCCTGAAAAGAGACCTGAATGGTCCATGGGTAGGAGAGTTTTCCATACTTGGCTGGATATAGCAAAGACCCAATTGGATTAAACCAACTGTTGACCCAAACTGACCAAACTTCAATTTTGTTTGTCGACGGTCTGAACTTCAAAATTGATTTTCTATCGAATTTCTTGGAATAAAAAGTGAGCAATCCAATCACCTTTGAAACTTTGGAATTGATTTATTGAAGTAGTTCATAATTTCGTTTTGCGATTGTAACTTATGAGAATGGAAATTATTGTATGTTATAATTGCAAAGTTTTTTTAATCATTTAAAGGTAAATACACTCTCTCGACATGCTAGAAAATCGTGATTTTAAATCTTATGCACACGATATTCCTTTTGAATTCTTCTATTCGTGTTAAAGCCATGCAACACAGCCAGTGAGCGTTATGTAATTTTCCTTGTCTAACGATTGTCTAACGAAGCTCTTTTATGCTCCTTTGGTTTCTTTCATTTTTCTCGCTTGTGATTTATATCCCTGCGTGTCCACTCGAGACAATCGACGACGTCGTGCGTATTTTTCCAACCCGGAACCAACTTTTGATCCGCTGCTTAGGCCGTAGGTTTTCTTTTAAGTTCCTTTGGAATCGATGCCGTGCAGCCAGTTTTTGACGACAGCACGTGAGCTTGATTAAACGGTCGATCGTTTCGCCGACCTCGACTCGGCGTCTTTAAGCTCCGAGTTCTTATGAATTTCGGTTTTGCCATGTTTCCATAAGTCCAACCATTCATTTACCAATTCTTATACTACAAGATAGCTTATTAGTCTGGCTCTCAGCTGTTTCCCCATGAAATTACCATCAAGTTTCACATGCTTCTAACAAGGGTAGTTGATAAAGCCCGTTTTTCCTCTTTTTCCAAAATTATTACAAGCCACTGCTTTTTAATTTCACTGTGTTTAATTTTGTTTATAATAATCAGATGATAACAATTTGTTTGTTAAAAAGATCCTTTGCATTCGCCCATCGTTTTCATTCTGATCCTTGTTTTTTCGGTTTATTTCGGCCAAACTAAAGTTCTGTTTTTTAATATAATTATAATAAATTAATAACGACATTGGTTGTTAGTTTTTTTATGTTTATTTTATGTTGCAAAAATGTATGTATTTGCTCAAACGTCCATCATGCACGAACAATTTCTTTTCCCTAATGTTTTCTTCCGGTATACAATTTTTTTGAACTATTATTATAGTAATCGCCTCCAATTGACTTACGCTCTCCTGGGATTATTTTTTTTCAACAATTTCTTCAGAACAACACCAATTATTGCTGTTGGGAACTCTAAAAACTTTAATTGCTTTTCCAGAAATGGAATAAATTTCGCATGAAACTGTACAATTGCGTGCAATGTCACGTCAATTAGAACAACTCTTCATCAACATCGTTAGCTTTTTTCCCACTCGGGGTCGTCACTCTTTCACCTCTTCCCTTTTTTTATCGCCCACAAACAAAAGCCAAAACATAAAAACAATTGCCGAAAATTCCTGCTAGCTCAATTAACTCGACGTTTCGTGCGACGCGAGGGAAAATTGGGCAAATTTTTACCGAAGGTCACTAGAAAATTTAGTCCAAACACGCGAGCGTTCTCCCGCCCGGTGGCGTGATAGAGCGGGTTGTTTTTCTTTTGCTTTTTTCACGTCCCATCCAGTTTTTGGACAAGAACAATCCGAACGGAAATGTGTACTTGATTGGATGTGTATCAAACGGTGATTACGCGACTTCACTTCTGAATAAAAGTTTTCTCTCCATCAGGTTTATTCAAACATAACTTATCGTTCAGACTACGTGCAACTTGACTCCCACTCTATGATCAACGTGCCATCCAACCCTTTAATATTTTATGTTCTCTAGGGGACGAAAAAACACTCACACATACACAGCACAGTTCTCCACGAAGATTTTCCGCTTTGACCTAACCCACTCTCCTCACGAATCCATTAAAAGGAAGCTGGAGCAACACCCGCACCAGGTAGAAGAAGAATTAATTAGCGCCCACCCCTTTGTGGTGGGCGATTGGGAGGTGAAAAACGAACGCCGATAAATTACTGCAATTAAGCGGAAGTGCAATTTGTTGATTGTCCTCTCGTGGGGGGAGGACGAGCATCAACGCTCGACTCGAACTCCGTGGAAATTCGCTGAACGACGTTTAGCGGTTTTGCTGGGATGGGATGGTAGGGAAACTTGATTACACCTTCGCACCGTAAAGAAGCTGCAGCAGCTTAGCACAGCAACGGGCCGGAAAAACACTCACATACACAGTGATATATAGAGCACTTTGCTCGCCATCCGCCCGTTGAAGAGATAGCGATGGCTTGAATGGCTTGGTGTCACACGATTCCGTTGCGACGTGCTAAACATCACCGATACTTAAGTGGTAAATTGTTCCATTATCGCCCCACTCTTCAGGGTTCGTCGTTGCGGGAGGCTCAATTTTTCACTCCTTCAGAAACCGCCCGTGATGGTGTAGGAAAATAATGATTTACTAGCAAACAGGTTTTTAATTGAATCTATGGAATAATTTTACACCGTTCTCATCAGTCTTCGGAGCAAATGGTGAGAGGTATTTCTAATCTCTGCTTCGTATGAAGAGGTGTCTGGAAAGGAAAGATTCAACACTTTTATAATAAGTGTAAGCGATGAGAAATCTAACTCTTTATTTAACATAATGTATACTTTTGACACAATTACGACTGTATTTTTTCGAAATAAATAGTATTTAATACGTTTCTTAGCCAACTTCCATAACTCATGGATCAAAATAAAGGTTTTTTTCACTCTTTATCGCATTGAAAATGATCGTTGTAAGCAAAACAAGCTTAGTGTTTTACCCAGCACAATATTTTTATTTGAAAAGTATTTAATAATACTGTTTTTTGGAGCACAAAGTTCCCCAACCACAATTGACCTTCTTCGTTCTACGAAGCATAAGACAACTCTCGACCGTACGCCGTCGTCAAAGAACTTTTAGAACCAACAGAAAAGGCTTAATAAGGGGATGGAAAACCAAGCCTCAAAACTTGGCCAGTTGGCGAGCGACTTTCGGGGTAGCTGAAGATAACGGAGAGCCTCAACTTCGACCGGGTAATGCCCCGAAAGCCCATCGGAAGCCCCATCGGACGACGATCTGCTGAATCAGGGCCGTATGCAAATGGCCAAACCGTGCCACTCGCCTGAAATAATCGATATTTTTAATTAAATTTCTTGGACCCCAATCGGCAGCCAGCAAGCGATCGTGATTGACATTCGACCCCAGCAGGATGTACATTGGATATTCGCCTGGCTGGAGCGCTCGGGCTTGGACCCCCGCTCTTTTATCCAGGGGTTGCCGCTCTGCAGGGATGCCTCGTCCTTCAAAGTGAATTTTCGAATGGGATTAATAGAGGAAAAATGCTTTTAAGTTTAATGGCATCGAATTAGTTGGTGGGGCTAAAGGTCATCCGCAAGCATTGGACCATCTCGGTACGGGAATTTTATTTTTGGATACCTTGCTCATTATTTGAAAATACTAAACCCTTTTTGTGAAGTGTGTTCTACTAGAAAACTTGTTTCTCCAATTCGCTTCAAAAGGAATGAAGCTGTCAAAGCTGAAAAACATACCGATTGTTCAAGACCTTAAATTGATATTTTCACCTCCCATAACGACATTCTCACCGCCTCATTATTCCCAACGCTCAAATCCTCCAAAACAACTGTCGAAAAAATGCAGCACCGTACCGGGAGCTGGCGGAACTGCGCCAACGATCCCCAGCGGCACTATTTTACCCCGGGTTCCGTTATCTAATAGTACTGCAGTGTTGGACCCATTCTCTCGCCGAAGGAAAAACTCTGTCAGTATCACTTTCCATCGTAACGGTGGCAATAAAAGTCAATTACGGTGGCCGAACAAATGTAGAGTGTGGGCTTGTACGGCAGATGGAGTTGTGAGCGGAAAAAAGAGAGCACGGAAAAAATTAAGGTAACGAAAAAATAAGCGCCCAAACTGGCAATTTCTTACCCGTGTCCTCCGAACAACGAGCTATCCTTGCATTCGGGAAATAAAGACAAATAAAAAGAAAAAGAAGCTTATGGTAAAAGCATGAGAAAACAACAGGAACAACCCTGGAAGCGCAAACGAGGAAAGACCGGTGCTAATTATACTCTCGTGCAACCTTTACATGCTTGCCGGCGATAACGAAACA
Source organism: Anopheles sinensis (assembly GCA_000441895.2). Classification (NCBI taxonomy): domain Eukaryota; kingdom Metazoa; phylum Arthropoda; class Insecta; order Diptera; family Culicidae; genus Anopheles; species Anopheles sinensis. The sequence goes on along the minus strand of KE525351.1, from coordinate 2,068,181 downwards.
TCGGGGTGCGCGTGTAATGGTCGAAAAATGTGCCTTTCCCCGTGGGGCCGACCTTCCGGAAACGTATGTCCGAAAAAAGGAAGAAAGGAAAACTAACTATGCGGCAGCGTAGGGAAAAAAAGAAGCAGAAAAGGATCCTTTCCCGACTGACACATCAGACACGCGAAACAGATAGCCGAGACGGGTGTTCCAAGAGCCGAAAAACCGTCTGGAGGCTCGGCGCGGAAGAAAACAAATGGTCAAAATCGCTTTTACGATACTACACCCCCAGCCCCCAAACACTCGGTTGTATTCATGCCTCCGACGGAAAAGCGGAAAGACCTTGACTCGAAGATTTATTAGCATAACCATCTAACGAAGGTTGAGGACCGCAGAAACCACCGAAATTGCTGCCACCGATTCGGACGCCGCATGATATTTTGGCTTTTCACACGGACTCCGTCCATTTTAAGGGTTTGTATTGTTTTTTACTTTTGCTGCATTTTTCTATTGCTGAAGAGGGTCAGTGATGGGATCCTTTTCTACCACATCAGGGTGTTAAAACTGGTTGGAAAAGAAAATAATGATCAATATAGGGAACATCTTCAAATTTAACTCCAGCCAAAGTTTCTCTCTTTCAATTATGTGATTGTATGAAAAAAATTTACTCTCTTGCTAACAACTAAATATCCTTATAATTAAAAAGCAATTCTTAAACTTTAATGTTTTGTATAATTTTAAATAACAAAATAACTTACCGAAGAATTGGAACGATCTTAGTTCGATAAATTATTTTAGAACATTTCTTCAATCTGGTTGAACATTTTCTAATCTATCAAATTCGCTGCAAGGTGCCGTATATTTCCTAGCTGAAAGTCTATTTTACTTAAGCTTATATTTGACGAAAAATAATCTCTAAACTCAACTAATATTTTTGCAAAATAATCCAGATAACATTCATGCAGTTCGAACAGACGAAAAAGTACATCGAAATAAATATAAGTTAAATCATTTTCAAACATTTTTATGAAATAATACACTTCAAAACATAGAACATGTAGATCGTTTACTTTATTGAAAATTGAAAATCCTCGTCTCATCCTTTGATGTTTTGTTTGACGCTATTAAACGGAAAAAAATTGTTCGTCAGTCAATCGTCGCTTCTTTTAATGTTTGGTAGAAAAGTTTTTCTCATTTAACTTGATGAAGTAAACAAAGAACAGACCCACTCTTTCCTGGTTTTCTATTGTCATAGTTAAACTCTGGGTAGATCGGCAGAGAGATTTCACTTCGTGATCAAATTAACTGTGATTTAGCAGAAGTTTTAAGAAAAGCCCAAGGCAAATCCAGCGAAGCTGATAATTGTGGAGTTTCAGAACACCGTATTTGGCTGTAGAGCCCAAAGCATTTTTATTTACAAACATCTCGGTAGTAGCTTAAGACTTAAGCTTACGGCGGTAAGATTTTACGCCATGTTCTCGATAAATTGGTACTGATTTTTGCAAGAAAAGGCGATTTTTCCCTCACCCTGCACTGCCTGTTATACGCCATCCATATTACACATCCATCAGCGATACGTCAATGTCGGTGACGGATACAATCAAACACGCACCCAATCCCGATTTCTGCTAATGTGCGTAGTGGGTAGAATGTCAGCCATTTCTCCGCAGCAAGACGCTTATCCTTTGGCAAAGTTTATTATTTCAGCCAGCACGGCAGTTGGAAAAGAATAATAGAAAATGAAACCTACTGGCAGGAGGTTCCGTGAAAGATGAAAGTTCTTGTGCCTGGCAGGCGGTAGGCAAGATTGGCAGATGTTCCAACAGATCCGGCATTGGAAGAACCGTCCAGACCCCTGATGGCGGACAACAGTGGCTCGGATTGGAAATCAGTTTCAAAGCGCCAAGCGAAGAACGGCTTTGCATCGTGAAGCGTGTCACGAGTCGACACGCTCGAGGCAGCTGGCATCGTTTATCGATATAGAGAGTTCGTGGAAAGCGCACAGCGTACAACACTTACTAGGAAAAATGGCGGATGGTAATCGCTGGCACAAGTTTTTTCGACCCTCCGTAAGCGGCTGATACTTGCCAGCAAACGGATTTCACAAGCCCCAAAAGCCCGGTGTGGGAATGAAGTTTGACCTTTTGAAGAATCCAAACGCCTCCGCTAAGCCATTCGTGGTGGGTTGCACGATGGGCTTAATTGTGGCCAATTAGAGGAGGTATTGTGTTTGCCAACAAGTAGTTTTACTTCCTATTGTTTAGTTACGAGTATTTTTATTTTAAAATACGTTAACAACATTCAACCTAATTCGACCAAACTTAAAATCAAAACGTAACAAATATTTGAATGTTCACTCAAAAAAAGCTCTAGTAACCATTTAAAAAAGAATATATTGAGTGGCCATGAACATTTTCAGATGGAAATACAATTAAACCTTACTCCAACCCAGCATCACAAGGATCCAGGAAAGTTACCATAATACCTTAGACATGTGACGCGTTTCGGATAAAATCCACTCTTTGTCCCATGGTGCACGATTCTTCGTTGAAGATTCTTCATGTTAGTGATACGAGGTATCCAGCGGCATTTTCAAACATAGACCGCTTGTAGATCCACCGACTTCACAACGCATCGCGGGTGGTAGCGGTTCAATGTTGACGAAGCGTCACTGCTTTCCTTTTGCCAACGCCAGCTTGCGCCAGTCGAAACCGGGAGCCATCAGTTGTGACATGTGCTCTTCTGACGTTTGGTGAGTGACGTACGTCCATCTTCGCATGGGAAGTAATTAAGGAAAGCGCAGAAGACATGTGGAACTTCATTCGGCTTCAGTTGATGGGCACGCGGTTTTCTATCGACGGTCTTTGCTACAACTTTCATCTACCAGAGCTGACATCTGAGCCTTATCCTATTTATTGATGCTGTATCACTTCGATGCGAACCGTATCTTGAACCACTTTAAGCTTACCGAAGCTCGGTGGGATTAAGAAAACAAGCATTAATTATCCACGAGGAGCAATTGTTCATAATTCTGTCCTACCTTTTGCTACCCCATCCAAACCCTTCATACGTTCGCCACCCCATTACCAAACGGAGCTTGTTTGAGCTGCTTACGTTGGTTAGAAGACAACGACAAACACGACACGACGGCGGATGCCACGCCTCGGTGTGTCGGCAATAATCCTAGCGCCCCGTAGTTTTAACGTCAGATTTTAAATCGACCGAATCACGAAAGCTTTTAAGCAGGGACCGGATTATGAATAATGAAAGCAAATTGAATAATAAATTAGCGTGCTGCTGGTCGTTTCAGGCCGGAAGAGAATCACACACGCACACAGAAAGAGGCAAGGGAATGGTTTTGAGGAACCAAATAAGCACACTTCCCCGGCGGGATGGCACTTCGATAAGCTCCGGAAACAGGCTGAATGAAGTGGTCCGAACGTAATCCATCCTCACTGCACCGAATGACAACTAATGACACATTTTTAGGCCAGCCCAGGTTCCTTCCTCTTTGCCATTTTGATGGATGTGTGGGAGGGAAGCAGAAGTGTTCCTTTCGGACGGAAGTATTTACGTATCGTACGCACGACAAAAGAACACCGTTTCAAAATGTGAACAAGGCGTACTGTAGGAGTGGGTTGGTTTGTAGATTGAAATTTATGAGCTTTATCCACGTTTTATAATTTATTAAATGTAATTTATTCGTCAACAAAGTGACCAGTGCGGTAAGCCTACACTTCCCTCATTTAGGTCCCTCAGCTGTGCCTGTTTACACAAATCCTTTTAAAAAACCTTCAGTTTTTAAGGGTGGTCGAATAAAGAAATTTTAAATCTTTTTTTGGATTACTATGAAAAAATACCTAACTAATGAATAGTAAAAATAAAAATTCTCAGAAATCAACTATATTGAAATCGGGTTTTAAATCGACATAAAAGGAGAATACCTAAGTTTATTTTAACTTTTTACGCTAGTAATAGAATTAATGTCTCGTTGATATATTTTGTATTTTAAAATGTTTGACTTAAAAGTTAATGCTTTAAATAAAACATTGACAGCAAGTATTGCTAAACTGAAATAACTAATTTGGCTTGATCAAGCTCAATTATCACGTCGATAAACTTTATTAACTCCTAATACTATCAACTCAACTATCCGGCATATAGTTGAGGCTGGAAAACGCGTCTCTTTTGAACCATTTTTGCCACCGTAAATCGATCAATCCGAGTCGTCCAGGGTTAATCGGGGTCCATCACAAAATTGCATCGCATGCCAAATTGATTTATCAAATAAATCTTTCACTTTCCTTAATGGCCACACTACACTGCTAGCGATGTGTGCAAACCAGAGGCACGATAGCGGTCGCAACTACATTGGGTGCATGTGCATGCACAGTTCATCATGCAACCCATCGTAAGCTGGCAATTAACTTCCGTCAGGTAGAGGTAAAAAGTTGGGCTTACACGATTAAAGGCCACGAAAAATCACGATACATTTTTGCGGTAGTTTCGATGGTGTCTTCGATATGCACTGATATTCATCCTTTTAAAATACGAAGGTTATACTGGTTCCATATAATATTAATTTTTGAGGGAGGTTTTGCCTTAGATACAAAAGAACCTTGTGAAAAAATTGTGTTCAAAATCTATGTTTTAACAGCTTTGCAAAGAAAATATTTCCCTCGTCGACACAAGGGAAAACGAAAATAAAAACAAATAATATTTTCATCAGCGATTAGGCAAACCACAACAAGAGCGCTCGGATGTTCGGTATGGGAAGCGAAACCCATGCCGTCGCCCAGGGCTAAGCTACACACGGAGCTATTAAGCAAACAAACAATTTAACAATTTCTCACAAGCGCAAAAAAAATCCACAGCGTTCAATTTGCAGTAACTTACGGAGTTTCTTTCGCATCTTTCGTACTTGTGGCGCTTTACGCTGTGCAATCGGTGGTGCTTCGAGGCAGGAGGAATATTAACGCAACATAATCCCAAACAAAAACATAATCCCCACGAGAATCTTCACTTTTGCTTGCTCACCAGAAGGGGCTGTGTGAACCGTGGAAAAAAAATCCCCAAACCAAAGTTAAATCGGTCGCCGGTGGGGACGTGCATGTTGCTGTTTTCTTGCGCGATCGCAAGCTTTTCGGTCATATTGTGATAATTTATTTGACCTGGCAGCAATGAAAAACAATGTAAAGAAATAGAAGGAATAGCTTGTTTGAAGATTCATGTAGAATGAGAGCAAAAACCGTTCCTTACTTTTAACTTGAACGAAGCCCGTGGCTGACACATTAAACGGTCAAAGAAAGATCCTGAGGCTGATTGGTTAGAACCTCAGAAAAATACTGAACCCAATTAATAACCACAACAAACTCTTAGCAGGTTATTGAAATTATCATTCAATTCCATGTTTGGTTCAATTTTCTATCGACAATATTCTATAATGAAGAGAATCAATAATTGGGAATAATCTTCTTACAAATGCTCATTAGTTCTATTTTGTATTTATTGAAAACGATAGCTTTATTCGAGCTTTATTATCTTTTATGCTCCTGTCAAGGTCAATAAAAGGTTAAAATTCGTTCAGGGTTCATATTGAGGAGTTTATTTTTTCAACAATAAATTCTACAGCATTGAAATAAACTTGTCCCTGTGAAGGAAGCGCACAAATTTTAAGGGTTAATGAATTTAATGCACAAAAAACTAATGCCATTCCACGAATCAATTAGAACCTTCGTGGAAACTCTTACTCAACCATATTGTTAATGTTCGCTGCCAAAAACGCCATTTTCCCACTTTTCCGGAAGGTGGTATAGATTTCAACGAACCAAAACGTGCTCCCATCGGGGATGCCACGAGAACGAAAACTTCCAACAAGCTCATCAATTATTGAATTCTTGGCTGATGCTACAGCGGTTAAAAAAACAAGTTTTCAGGAAAGGCCAATAGTAAAAAAGAGGGTTCAAGCATCTAGTACAATTTTAAACTTAATTGAAAAAAAGAATGTTACTATACTGGCTGAAACACTGTTTTGAAAACTGTGCGAAAAAGAAGGGTACTTAGCAAAATTAATCAATACCGTACTGAAGCATCGCAACAAAAGCAGCATGCAAAAGTAAATGCCGTAGATAAATCATACAGGAAGCTATCTTGCAAAACATTGCCGTGGAAAATAGAGCATCACGGTTTTATTCGCCGAACTCTTGAGACTGTACTTTTTTTTCGTTTTTATCGGGATGCTTTTGTATGCTATGGGTCAAAACACTTGCTTCCACGTGGCATAATTTTTCCACAGCGGAAAATGGTGCAGAAAAAAAGCGGAAAAACCCCCTGTCGCAATCAAGCCAATCCACTGCCGATGTTTTTGTTCCACCATTTTTCCATTCAACCAGAGAAACCACTATGATCGCCACTTTACGCCTGCTGGTGAAGCAAGTTGAGGAAACAAAAAAGCTAAGGGCAAACGTAACGGAAGAGAAAAACGGGTGAGTGAAGCTTGGACGGTCGTAAAGTGATGCCGGAGCACGCGATCACGGATAATGGTAATTTTTCATGATTTACGGCTATCAACTGTTTACGTTCGATTTTCACCGCTTTTTCCACGCCACGGCAACGACGACGCCGACGGAAAAGCTGGCTTGCTTTTGCCGCAGGGGCAATACATTATGGATGCGTTGGTCGGTTCCGACGATGGGTGATCACAATCTCTACCTTACCTCGTCTATTTCCCGATTCGGCGGGGTTGAGCTGAGGTTGAAAATAATGCTCCGCTGACAGGGTGAACTAGCCAACGGATTGTACTTTTTTTGTGGAGCCTTTCCTTCGTCCTTTCCTGTCGATTTTTCCGGGTGTACCGTCATTGCCTTCGTCATTATTATCATCACCATGAAGCAAACATAAATCACCGCAGGACCGTGACCGTCGACGAGCGATCGCGCGTTCTAATTGAGAGCGGGGAAGTTAATCTTGCATCTCACAGAGTCGCTCGGCTTTTGGTGGGCTTTTACCAAGGACTATAGGCCAGTTTTTCTTTTTTCCTCAAACCACAATCACGATCAATCAACGAAAATGCAGAGGAAGAAAAAACCCAGACGGAGGCAGGCTTAATAAAATGATTTCTAAATCGTTGTTAACTTGGGAGAAACAAAACTCGAAAAGGGTTTCGAGAACGATGCGTAATGGCGAGAAGTTGAAAAATGGACCAAAGACAGCATGATGTAAGGGTGTTCTTATTCCCGTCTCCTTTGAGAGCATAATTGTGATAAATAAGGCAGTGGAGGCTTCAATTCTTTACCCCTCAAATTTGATTAGATCAACGATTTATCTTTAATATTGTTTCGCCGTGTTGTTTGTAGCTAAATTTTTAATGAAAATAAGATTTTTGTATTTATTCTGCGTTTATTGTTTACTAGGTTCCACAGTTATCCAACCTAATGAACAATAATTCTTATGCTCTTTATATTATTGTGTGTGTCACTAACATGGTTGCTTGAAAATGCTTTCTTAGAAACAACGAGAATCAATACTTTTTAATCTAATCACAATGTGCATTAAGCGTAAAACAATCAGTTTCACAAACTCTTCCTTTAAGAAAATGCAATCAAAATTAAACGTGCAAGTTTAAAAGAAGAAATTAGAAAGAGAGTCTTGAAGCACCAGATAAAATTCCACCCGGCACGTAACGATGACGGTAGCAAAATGGTGTCTTAATGTTCACACGATGTGCAAGCAATTCGAACAGCAGAGGGAGGAAAGCAGAATTTAAGTTGATTAACATTTCTTTCTAATTATCTTCACTCTGCCGTCGTTGGAAAGGAAACCGGATAGAACCATTAATTTGTTTCTCAAGAGGTGTTGACTCGAGGGTGCAAGTCGATAGAAGCGAATCCGAAACGAAAGACGGAAAATTAAACAAACGTGGAAAAGGATTCTACTTTAAGAATTTATCGCAAACGATTCAGCGGAATGTAATCATTGCTCAACTGGCCAAATTCGCCACCTTCTCGCATGGAAAAGATCAGAGTGGGTGGACATTGACAGTGGTTCGGAGTTGGTTTAGGTGTCAGGACACTGCGCAGCTTCTAACACCCACAGGCCGGAACGGAAGTCAAGTGAATTAACCGAAAACTTGTTAGGACCTTCTCTCACTTTTTTTCCTTGCTGCCGGAGGTAAAGGAGATTTTTTCGTCAAGAGTGTTGTTTTTCTTCTCAAGTGCACTTCAGTAGATACGACGACGAATCAAATCAGCATTGACGATCAGCATACGGTGCACAGTAGGCGCAGTGAAAAAGTGATGTGATGTGCTTGTAAAAATGAGCTGTTGGTGATAAATGAGCGTCTGCAATCCGCGTCCTCAGACAGTCCGTCCGGAATAATGTTGACAGTAGTGCCGCGCGTCATTGTAGTGCAACCTGAAGCAGCAGTGTCAGTGACAGCAGTGTACGGAGCTAGGGAGAAGACATACCGGAGGCAGACCGTGCGTCGGTGCGTGAAGTGCTCTGACCAGTCAGCGAGCGAGTGTGGAGGAGTAGAGCGAGTAAGTAGTGGTTCGGGTCATAGTGCTGCGTGTTCGTGAGGCGTACCCGAGGGGGACGAGGATGCCGGATGTGGGCGGCCAGTCGAACGACGGTCGTGGTCCGCCGACCCGCTGCTAGCAACTCGCGTCCGGCGACCGCACGCCCGACCGATACTGCCAAATGTTGTCGGTAGTGCTGAGTGCAACCACCACGATAACAATGAACAGAGGCGAGCAGGAGAATCTCTACCGGCAGTCACGCAATCTTCGGCTGCAGCAGCAGGAAGCGAAAGCGCACCAAGACCAGCAGCAGCAGCATCAACAACCCGGTGGTGGCAGGCCACAGCGCCACTACTCCTACGGAAACATCCACCAGTACAGCAGCGCCAGCATTGGCCTTCCGCCCGACGGCGCCATGATCGCACGCGGTCTCGGTTCGTTCGGGCTGGACGACCATCACCTTCAGCAGCAGCAGCAGCAGCACCAGCATCAGGGCGGGATGGCGTGCGATGATCTGGTGCTGAGCGTGCTCAAGTCTCCGGTGAAGGAGACGACGAACCTGTTGGCCGGCAGTCGGTCGGCGATCTCGGCGAGTCCCAGCGCCGGCAGCAACGGCATCGCGATGGGCTCGACCGGGACGGCCGGGACGCTCACGCAGACACCGAGCCCTTGTGCGGGCAGCGAGATGAGGAACTCGGGGGGTGGAGGCGGCGGGATGATGAGCTATCGGACGCTGCAGGGCTCCGAGGACGACCTGGTGGACGACGTCGAGTCGGCGATCGAGACCACCGAGCTGAACGCGAGCGATCACCACGCGTACAAGAGTCTCCATCCCGGTTCGTCCGGACCTTCGTCGTCGTCGCCGCGGGCTCTCAAGTTTCTGCGGCGTTTTCGGCCGGGAAAACCGGCCCGCGCCTTCGAACCCCACCACAAGCGTGTTCCGACGCCGATGAGGCGCAAGAATCGAGGCCGCTCGAGGTCCCGCTCGACCGACATCCTCGACGGGGTCGGCGCGAGCCCGGGCAACATCGTGGACGATGATGACGACGACGATGACGTCGATCTGGACGAGGACGCGCACGAGATCCAGGGTGTCTCGCTGGGCGTGGTGGGGACGGGGGAGCCCGGGGTGCCCGGGGGGAAGAACCTGGGCGTACCGAACCCGTACTACCCGATCGCGCTGCCGATCGATCAGGCGTTCAAGGCCAAATACGTTTTCCATCACCGGCGCGGAAAAACCGTCCAGGAGCGGTTCTACGTCTTTCTCGAGCATCCTTGCGGCTGGCTGTGTTTTGTATATCACTTTTCTGTGTAAGTATTGTGTTGTAAAGAACTTTTTAAAATTCTAACTAATTAAACTTCATGAATTAATACGTGGTTTAAGAATATTTATACGACAACATTGGATTTTTACAACTGGAAAAGGACACCTTAAAATAACACTTTTGTTTGTTTTCATATTCCTTTTGAACTCAAAGTATTACTACCGATTTTACAAGATTTAGTTTAAGTGCTCCTAGAGTGGAGGAGGTAGTGGAATTAAAAAATCATATTTTCCATGCGGGTTGTACTAATATACTGGATTCTCTAAGAATTTATCAGGAATGCAATGATTTCCTTAAGGCAATAAATCACAGCAAATAGCATTGATTTCTGAAGACCAATAGATTGGTTTAGGAATAATTTTGCCATCATGCTTAAATAATAAATTAAGCTCAAAATATATTCTGTATATTCCAAGGAACCATACCACCATTATAGGAACAACCGGTTAGGAAAAAATAAACTCTTTTTTTCGTGTATTTTTCATGATGAGCGGTGAAAAAAGTTGTTTTTCTGAAGAATAATGGTATTTCGATCATAATTGGTTTAAAAAAGTAAAATGCTGTGTTCTTGACACGTATAAACTATATCCAATCTTTAGTTAAATGATGTGCGCCACATTTTGGTACAGTTAACCTACTTCACTCATAATAACCATTGTTTCCTTTTGTGACTTAAACTTATTAGCCTCCTTATTTTGCGAAAATTATATTACCGTGACTGTGCTAAAGTAATACCTTGTTTTCAGTTTAATGTTCCATGTAAAACAAACCAAAAATATAAGGTAAAATACAGTAATTTCAGTACAAAACCCGGAAAGACCCACTCATGAATCCCAGCTAAGAACCTCCGATTTCATAAATCTTTTTTTCAGGCGCGTACTCAAATTTGAAATATGTACTGTGTTTATGGGCATAATTTATTGCATGTCACGAGAGCCAATACGGTTGTGTAGGCTAAACATAACCGTTAAGAAGGCGGGAGAAAATACTTGCTACAGAGTAGCGACTTTGTAAATTTTGTAATCCCACAAATGTGGCTACAAAGTTCGCAGCTAGCTTCCGCTTGCTGTAAAACAAGTGGAGCACCAAAACCTCGCTACAAGGAAGCAACTTATTGCAGCTGTTATTTAATTAATGAACCACATAAGCACATAATTTGTGTACTTACGGAAGAAATGACGAAGGAAAGAGGTACGACAGTGAGTTGACGTTCACGAGTCTTAAACCTTTGCTTTGTGCAGAAGAAAGTCACTGAGAATGAGAGGAGTTCTGAAAGTGTTTACACTGATAAGTCGTGGTTTCTGAGACCGATGTCATTCGGAAAAGGAGACGATTGTGGGTATGGAAAGCAGGAAAACACGCCCACAACAATATAGGAAATTGGTGGGCCAATGTTAACGATACCATCCGTTGCCTATTTTACTGAGAAATCGTGGGAACTTACTCGAAAACGCTGTCTAGTAAACTCCCGAACCACTTTTCCTGACGAATCTATTTCCAGGGAAATTTTCCCGTCAGATAGTTCCGTTGTGTTGCATTGTTCCCAGTCAGATTATGCTAAAAGGAACCCTGTGTGGGTTTGTGGCGTGTCTGTAGCATTAATTAATGGCAGTTTCTTGTTCGTCTGCACCGGTGCAAAAACTTCACACAAACCAAACCACCCCTCCAATGCTTTGCGTGCGTGGGAAAATGTATTTTTAATTGCATTCTGGAATCCACCGAGCGACCGCCGAGTGCCGAGTTTTCAGGCGATGGAATCATTTCCAATCGGGGACTGGGAGGTGGGTTAAGAACAACATCAGCACAAACCATCAACAACACCGCGAGGAATCAGAATGTCGCATTATGGTATCATGTTTTTCGTCGTCATATGTAGTCACATCATAATGATTGCCCCGAAACAAAGCGGCGTCGAGCGACATCGGGTGCAATACTGCAATGTTGCCCTTCATTCTGCTTGGGTTGGTTCGAGTATGCTCCAGGGAAATCCATGATTACAGGCAGTGGGAGTTCGGAAGTTCGTACAGCACTTTGAGGAATATACAATGTTGTGCTTTATGTGCTGCCAAGACTGAGGAATAAATGGAGTTCGATGGCGCACCGAGAACTTTGTTGGCGCTCTGTTCTTTGGGGAAGGATTTGCTTGAGCACTTGTTGAGCAGATGCATTTATTGAAATTTTATAGCGTGTGCATATCCGCAACATGGAAAACAACGCTTCCACCGTAGGTGTGTTTTCCACGGTGCTATAACTGAACAAAAGTTGAAAGAATGGAAATTAGGATTTACAGTCACTAGCAAAATTGAGCATACAACCGAACGAGCGCTGGTTTTTCTTTCATAACTCGCACAAATATTGGCCTAATTTAATTTTTTAAACGTAGTTTAATAGCAAATTGATCAGAGAAAAGAAATATGTACTTTGTTTTCACGTAACTTATCTGCATTTTTTATAATAAAATAATAAGTGAAAAAAGTCCATTTTCACCAACGCAAAATTGAGCATACACCTTCGTCTTTACTAAGTATGACTTGACTTCGGGAACTTTAGCATGTGTCCAACAATGTTTATTTAGTAGTTTAGCTATCTAGGAGCCTGGACAGTCTATAAATTGAGCACTTTGGCAAGTTTTTTTGAGCCAAGTGGGACCTACTCGGCAATTACAACTTGTACCAAGGATATCAACATGTTTTGTCACGTAAAGTTGTTGCGGGGTCCAGAACTAGCGGTCAAATGGCCACAATCTACAATACTGACGTAGGTGAACAAGTGAAAAATAAATGGAACACTTAAAAACCTTATCAACAGAGGACGAGAATGATTTTTATAACAGTTAACGAACGAGAAATAGCTCGAAGACTGAGAATAAATGATTCAAAATCATTTCAAAACAGGTCTAGAAATCACTTGACACTCTTAAAAGGTACGTCAGTGCTTACATCAACTGGAGAACTACTCAAAAGAACACTTTGCGTGGTCAAATTACTTAAAAAAGCCTATCTTTCAAAAAGTGAACATGATGAAGGAACTGTGCTTTGGAAATGGTGCACAAGAGTAGTAAAATAACGTTTTGTTCGTCGATCAGTCTTAAATTAATCTATTCGAGTCTTAAAACAGCCTAATGATGGGGTAGCAACTTGTTTCGATGCCAGAAATTCAATATTTGTCTATAACAGTTAAGCACACTGAAGGCAGCGTTGTACTATAAAGTTCAATGACAGTTGGAAGGGCTTAAACTATGTAGTTCAGCGAATTTATCATGGAAACAATGGGTTATATGAACAATCCGAAACAAGACCAATAACCTATCATTAAAAAATCATCTTACTTTGTCACTACTGCCTTCAGTAGGACAACGATACAAACCTCACTTGGTACGTCGTGCTGTACTGATGTCGTATAATGCGCACAAGTCACTGAAAACACTTCCATAGATCAATAGAACTCAATCACATGGCCCATTTAGGATGCTGATCAAAGTACCAGCCGAAAAACAACGATTGACCAATGCCAAGGTACAAAAGAGAACCTAAATTCGTGATGCAGGGTACATGGAGTAGTATACCGTCGTTGGTGGCCAGAAATTAGTGGAATCGTTGCAAAAATGGTTGCTGGCAGTACTGTATACCCAGAGTAGTCATACCACATACTAACTAATTGGTTTCTTTTGAATTGACCACAATTTAGGCCTTAGATTATGATGTACACAGATCTGTATGCTCAATTTTGCGTTGGTGAAAATGGACTTTTTTCACTTATTATTTTATTATGAAAAATACAGATAAGTTACGTGAAAACAAAATACATACAGTGGCTCCCAAAAGTGAAGGTACAGTGTCTATTTTCACATTTTACTCCAATTATCTTGGTCAATTCTCATCGTAGCCGTAAAAGTCTACAAGCATATGATAGAGGAACTTATAACGCACCAAATAAGCCCCTAACGAGATTTTTATAGGACAAATTGGCTTAGTTTTAAGCCATTAACTGAAAAAACACCATATCGAGAACTCACAAAAGTCATGGTACACGTTGCGAATTATGATAACAAAGGATGTATTGACCGCTTTTTAATATTTCGTTTGGCCTCCATTAGCATCAATAACGGCTTTCAGGCGACGAGGCATCGAATAAACTAGTTTTTTGGTGAACTCAGGTTCGATGATTTCCCAAACTCTAGTTATTTTGGATTTCAGGTCACTCTTGCAAGTTGGGTAACTTTTTTGGACCCAAATTTTAACTTCACGCCACAAATGCTCTATAGGGTGCAGATCCGGTGACTGTGGCAGCGTTTTCAGCTGTTTGGGACATTATACAGCAGCGATTCTTGCACCAAACGCGCAGTATACTTCGGATCGTTATCCTGCTGGTAAAATTAAACTGCCGGAAGTCGCAGTTTTGTCACACTTTCTTTGACGTTTGTCTTTAAGATGTTTAGAAACACAATTTTGTCCATGGTACTTTCAATGAACTCCATGTTTCCTACACCGTTTGCGCCCATAGAACCCCACAACATAACGTTTCCACCGTTTTGCTTGATGGTTGGTATCAAATGCTTCGTGTCAAGCTCCGTATTTCTCGTTCTCCACACAATCTTTCGCCCATCGCTACCAAAAAGATTAATCTTGGTTTCGTCGGTGAACAGTACATCCGACCAAAATTCTATGGGCATATTAACATATTTTTTAGCAAATTCTAATCTTTTTTTCCTGTTGGTAGTAGATATGAAGGATTTCTTTCGTGCTACTCTCCCATTTGAACCACATTTTCTTAACACTCTTCGGACAGTTTCAGCAGAAACTGACCTTGAAATAGTGTCCGACATCTGTTCAGCAAATTTGGAGCACTGACCGTTGGTTCTTGCCGTTATTTTCGGATTATCATTAGTTCATCATTTGCCGATAATATTCGTTTTCCTCCCAGGTCGTGGGCTATTTTTCACTCTTCCTTCGTATCAACATTTGTCCATGACATGTTGGACTGTAGAATGTGTCCACCCAACTATGCCACCATCTTTTCGCATTGAATATCCTTTGAAATACAGTGAAATAATAAATTTCCTCAATTCAACGCCAGTTTCCTTTCATGACTCCTCCATTTCGCAACAAAATTGAAAACGCCAAGGATGTTACCCGTGAAACAAGTTTGCAAGCTGTGCTGAACCCTGTATGTCATAACTGCCTAAGCCTACTTGACCAAGTCTTAGAGTTTCAACAAATTCCTAGAGGAACTAAACGATGTACCATGACTTTTGTGAGTTCTCGATATGGTGTTTTTTCAGTTAATGGCTTAAAACTAAGCCAATTTGTCCTATAAAAATCTCGTTAGGGGCTTATTTGGTGCGTTATAAGTTCCTCTATCATATGCTTGTAGACTTTTACGGCTACGATGAGAATTGACCAAGATAATTGGGGTAAAATGTGAAAATAGACACTGTACCTTCACTTTTGGGAGCCACTGTATTTCTTTTCTCTGATCAATTTGCTATCAAACTACGTTTAAAAAATTAAATTAGGCCAATATTTGTGCGAGTTATGGAAGAAAAACCAGCGCTCGTTCGATTGTATGCTCAATTTTGCTAGTGACTGTATATATTTCAAATTTGTTTTCTTCTTAAAATCTGGTGAATCACGTACAAGTATTTCTTTTGTACATTTAAATGAAAGCAGAATATAAATAAAAGGTCTTGGAATTTCCGTATGCTTTACTTGATATTTTGGTATTCAATAGCCATTCATAATTTTAATCCGCCTTAAAAATAATTTCATCTCTAGAAGGAATTCCGCGTTGAAGCCTATTTCAAGCTCGTCACAATTCAAACCTGGCCTAGCCGAAACATTCTTCGCCTTCAGTCGGAGACCTGTGAGTCCAAATTCTGGTAGGAATTTGAGGTATTTAATTTTCCTATGCCCGTACTTCCCGGGCCTTAAAACCCTACTCTACAATCCTTTCCATCAAGCTGCTTGGGTGCGTTCCGTGCTTTCACGGTTGTCAGAAGCTGATATCATTTGGAACGGCTGTCCCTGGGTGGGACTGGTGTGCGGGAAGCGGTCCTTTCAAATGCTGCCGAAGTAAATCCTAGTCAAGCGCCTGCCGCATTGTATGTCCACGAAATGAACTGCAAAGCTGAGAACTTGCCCGCTTCGGTGCTTCGGTCGGTTTCAATTTATCAATCATAGCTCTTTGTAGGGTAGGGCTGGGAGATTCAGTCCCAACCGGAACCGTTGTTACATCGGTCGGCCTAGCAGTACTCTCGGGTCCAATCAGATGTTCCATGGTTGGAGCTTTAGAGAACTCGCGTTCTCGAGGAAAATCCCGCTCGCCGGGCAACCTTCCGTTCACTAACGTAGGTAGCTTAAACAAATCACTCTTCGGGAGATTTAATACAATCTTTTCGTAATCTTCCAACGATACCCGCGAGCACCGTGAGCCTCCATCGGCGAAGTGGAAAAGGCAAAGGAAGATTGTTCGTTACGATACGAAATATTTGAATCTAATACCAGTGGAATTTTTCAATCTACCACCAGCGCAACCGGAATATCAATACTGCTGCTAGCCCACCACTTGTTTCTTCAAATTGTCCTCACGTTTTGTTCCCTTCGACTTATTCTGCGCCTAGAAATGTATCAGACCTTCGAGACCTTCATCCGATTTGATTCTCGTTCAGATTTCGGTGAGGCAGATAAGTACGTTTGTTCAGAACAGTTCACGAAGTTGCACTATGGTTGTTCGTGGAATATGTTTTTAGCAAGAAATGCTGTAATTGGAATCTTATTGTTTTATATTTTACATATAAAAACATACTTTGCTTTATCGGATCATATTTGAATCAAATTATAAATTAAGTTGCTAAAAAATGATAAACAAGGACTTTCTCATTACCAAAAGTTTTTCAGAAAACGGCCACAAATTCATCTAATATCCTACTACTACTCTTCTATAAAGCTTTTGTCATATTTACTCAGGAAGATTGTTTTTCAAATTGTAAAAAATACTAGAGCCTTAATTGGGATGAACTTTGCCTGCCAATATATTAATTGTACCTGTTTATCAATTTCGCATTCAAAATCTTCAATTTCAACCATTTGCATCTAACGACTATCCCACTGTTCTTACCCGTTGCCAATGAAATCGCACAAGATAGTGAACAGATTTTCTACAAAACGGAAGTGATTCGATCGATCCTTTTTTCGCACAATCCTCTAGTGACTACATTTTTCCGAGTAGGAAAAGTTAACTGGGGCACTTCATCTGCTCGTTCTCTGCAACCCCATTACGAAACGGCCGGAGTCCCGAGAAGATTGTGCTCCATGATTTTCATTCCACCTGACGCGTTGGCACAGTTTCATCGCAGACGCTCAGCGTTCCATTACATTAATCTAAAATTAATGTGCATCAATCAGTGTACCTTGACGAGCTCGATTCGATGGAATCCTTTACACAAATTTCCTACCGTGAAAACTTGGAACCCAAACAGAGAAAGTTGCACGATGCATCTCCGGTGACGAAGCAGCCGAAATGCTTTCTTAGAAATGGCGGAAAATATCGGATCAAGATGAAGAGGGGGTAATGTTTCCTATGCGATGGTTAAGATTGATGGAAGCAAACATTTTCAATTAGGATCGTATTTAATCATTTAAAAAAATTGAAAATTTCTTCTAAGCTAAGGTGCAATTTTGCGGCAAACCATAGTTGAAGCTAACACGTTTAGATTAACGTGGCACACGTGCGCGCTCCATCATCATTAGCGACAATTGCTTTGGAAAACGATGCAAATTAAAATCGAACATTTGCATTTCACGCACACGCTCGGCCAAATAAACCCTCAATTACGCTACCAACAAAACGATGCTAAACGTTCAAATCGCGCTTGTGCTCCAAACGGACTTGGGGGAAGTAATGGAAAACGATCGATTTGCTCGCTAATAAGTACGATGACAGGTGCGTTTGATTGAATTAAAAGATTGAATTAAAAGATACGGGGTTTTCGCAAACGTTTTGATGTGCCGTTATTTGGTTTGGGGAAATTATTGTTTCCATTCAGTTGGGTAGCAATAAAAGCAGCACTTCGCTATTGAAAAAAAAGGTTTACTTGTGTTGGGCCAGTTCAGAATCAATAGTATCTCGTTTCACATTTCATATTGATCATTATCAGCACAACTATTTTTGAGCTCATTAAAAATATATTTTAATGAACGGAACATCAAATACATTTTGTTGAAATATAAATACAAATGTGTCCAGTTGGAAACAGGAGAATTAATAATACATTTTGAGCGCTGAATCTGGATTACAAAATGAAATCAAACGATCTCGGCCTGTTTAGCGCGTCACTATAATCGCACGACTCGTTATACAAACGGTTTGGAAAACTTTTCAGATCATTCCGACTCGTACAACGCGCTCCACCTAATCCTGGCCAATCTGTCAGCGAACAAAGAAAACACCCAGCAACCCGAATTACCCTTTACGGTTGTGCCGGGCTGTCATGATTCACCAGCCTATCTGGCCCGGCTTTTCGGCACGTTCGACCCGGACGGAACGCTTCGTGACAGCAAGTGTCATCTGCACCGTCTGACGGACGGGCTACCGGAGGTTAGCGAGCCGCGTTTTCTGCCCATCATCGGTCTGTCATGCCGCAAAACCGTCGTCAGTGTTTTGCGAAAGCGGAAGCAATACCTGACTTTCGGGCCTGGAAAAGCAACAGACCCGCCATGGGGAAGCTTTTTGTGAGGCACGGCGCGATAGCGGCCTACCCTTTTCATCTTTTCCGCAGCCCAAAATTCGCTCCTCCTTCTGACGGAGACATACGCTGGTAGCGGAGGAAAATCGCTGGTACCGAAATATCCTCCTACTCGTCGGTACGGAGAACGAACGAACGGACGAACTGCCGGGTTGCTATATTAGCCTATATCAGCGCGACGCTGTCTTCCAATGGCGTAAATTGGTTTCCCGGCCTTAGAGCCACTTCGCCGATCCGAATACCGGCGCCCGCAGACTGTCCTCACCTGGCTGGAAAGTGGTGATCTTCACCACAAGGACTTCTTGATTCGCCGGGAAATGAACACTTACGGTGGATGACACCCGATGCCACGGAGGCGAGCTGTTCCTAAATGGAACTCTTGCCGGGAAAATCGGGTTCGTTTCGCGAAAAAAGGGGGGAAACGTGGTTGCCTGTTTTTTTATTGTTGTTTTGTTGAATCCAAAACAGAATACGGTGACACATTTTGCGATGGGGGTTTTTTGCCTTCTACTCGAGTCCAGAGAATGTTGAATGCTAAAGCGAAGATGCTTCTACCGGGGACGTGTTTATGGAGCGAATGTACATGATTTAAATTCTATTTCCAGAAAATATTATACAATCCCCATTCGCGTCCCGTTCCGTTGTCACGGCGTGCATCTTAAGTGAAGCTCTAGGAGCTCGGTGGGGGAGCTGAAAGGTAATGGGAAAACACCGCCGGAAACCAGCATGAAGATGATGAAATATGTTCGCCGTATAACCCCGCAACCTTGCTTGCAGACGACGGTTCGAACACCTCCATACGCGAGCGTCTCGAGATCCTCGGCGTGTCTCAACAAAGAACCATTAAAGTGGGGCGATCATTTCAAACTGCGAAACTGCTTTGCTCGCTGTAAAATGTCATAAAGCGGAACGGATTTCGACCGGTTCGACGAGTCTCGACAGCCGCTGTGACGATGCACTCGGCGCTTGGTGCCGGTTTCCGGTCGTAAAACCCCGGCAACAACTCCGGCATCACGAACGGGTTCGCATAAAAATGATGAAGAATCGCTTTACTGGCGCTTGGAGTTTGCCCATTCGTTGGTGTTGGTGAAGGCGACACAAATAGTGATCCGCGTGTCGGGGAGTCTTAGTGGTCAGCAACGTGGTCGTAAAATAGTGCTTCAGATTTTGCACTTTTGCAACGCCAATCAAACGTTTGATTTTTTACACTTCAACCAGAGGTAGAGGTAATTATTCTGAAGCAAAAATCGACGGAGCATTCCGGCGTTGGGAATTTCCATTCTTCAAAGTGATTACCACAGTTCTAGCTTACGACTTTCAAAAGGAGATTGCTTTATTTTTGGTTAGAGACGTGAACATTAACCAAACTGTCACTTACTGATGAAGCAAACTCTATATCCAACACTTCGTTCTTTTCTCAGCTATATTTATCCAGAAAACCAAGCAGAACGGAGTACATTCAAGCAGATAACACAGAGTACATTAAATTTGTGTCCTCGAAAACACCTTTCGTGTTTCATTCTTAAATTCTAACCTTTCCCTTCCGCTCTTCTACTTCACAGATTTCTGCTTGTGTTAGTGTGTCTGATATTTAGCGTATTATCGACGATAGACGAGTATAGTAAGTTCGCGAACGAGACCTTATTCTGGATGGAGATATGCCTGGTGGTGTTCTTCGGCGTGGAATATCTGGTCCGGCTCTGGTCCGCCGGCTGCCGGTCGAAGTACATGGGCTTCTGTGGCCGGTTACGCTTCATCCGCAAGCCAATCTGTATTATAGGTGAGTAAACATATAAGAAATGGTTTGCAATCGTGTTTTAAAACTTAAGAATTTTCAAGTCGTGCCTAATAACAAATAAGTTGGAGGAATTTGGTATATTTGAAACCTCACATACACTTTGTGCAATTTATGCTAAGGAGAATCCTCTGTTTAATAAGAACCACCGAACGCTTTACCTAAAGAAGCACTTATTCTGGGACTATAAATGTAACACGATGCTTCATCTCATAAGAGGAAAGCAAGGAATCGAATCGGAACAAGTACTGTGCATGTTATAACCCACACACTCCCTCGATGAAATAGGAGCTGGATAAAACGTTTTCCTTCTCAAATAAAACAGTCATCAACTTGGTGCTAGCAAAGGTCAGAGTTTGCAGCAATCGATAGCGAAAAGCGAAGAATCGTTACCTCTTCCAAGGACCCAACGACACGACACACACAGACGGACTAGAACCTTCTTTATAGCTCATATAGCCTGTTCGTGATGCCACCGTCCTCGGAGCGTAGCCTAGTCACCTTTGCAACTAATTTCAAATTCATTAGAAATTAAATTAAAACACGACACTTCGATTTGAAATGCATACACTCGTACATATTTAACTGCAGCACTTTCAAGGTGCCTCCGGTGATGTATGCATGCGCCGCCGGTACGCTCGGTGCGACATCGCCTAGCGCTAGCAGATATTCCCCGTACGACGTGGTGCCTTTATTTATTCTTCCACTTCTACTTTAGCGCTTTGCGTTAATTCCGGTCATGGTGGTTTTCCTAGGCGTTGGTGTCGGGTGCTGTTGTTTTATTTTTCATGCCTTCTTTCCGGTTTGCGTCCTGTGAGGTGTCCTTAGCAGTGCCCCGTGCTTTTCTACCTGTCGTTTGCTAATTCTTTCTCAACGACACCGAACGGAATAATTTAAACGAGGACCCTGTGCACCTTGCGAGCTGCAGAGCTGCCAGTCCAGGTGCTAATGTGGACCCTCCGATTCCGAAAGGCTAATAAATGAGCGTCAATTTAAGGGTTCACCGCAACTTGGTGCATAAATAATTGCACACCACCACCAGCACTGGTAGCACCAAGACTTGTTTGCCCATCCTGTTCTAATGCTTTTGCTCCTCGTTGAGCCACAACGCCTTGCGGAAAGGTACTATAAACTAGACCATCTACAGTGATGCGAATCCCCATCAAGACTCTTGGCGTGATTTTTATTTTATCTGCTAGTATCCCTCTTTTAAGGCTTCACGCTATGAATTTGCCAAAACCGGATGAACCACAGTCAAAGCCCTGCACCTCAAGAGAGAAGTGTTACTAGGCGCGCCCTGCCTGTTGAAAATTGAGCTTTTCCTAGACTCATAAACACTATGGAGCCATGGTGTGTTGGAACTTGGACAAAATTTCAGTCCCAAAAATAACTCTATATTTTTAAATTCGATTTTGTCCCAACAAAACAAGAAAATTGAAACGTTAAATGGAATAAATCTATCTCTATTGAACGGGTTCAACATAATAAAAAGTGAATTTGATAATAATTAATCCTAGATAGCTTGCACATTACAGAGTTCTATTCTTATCATCATTTGTTAGACTTCAAAATAATGATGATTGATATTGATACGAAGTTCCATGATTTTCGACGCTCCTGATAATTTCAAAAGTTTCAAAAATAATTCGCCCAGCAAAATGGTACACAAATACATCAAATTCTGAGAAATTGATCTCTGCTTTCGTTAAGTTCCTTGTAAATTTTGTGTGGCTGTGTGATACCAATTTGTATTAGTTATACAATTTTTAAAAGCCTAATTTTAGAACATTTTAAGGCTGTTGGGTATTAATAAATAAAGTAATTGAGCGATGAACATCGCAAGGCCACTAAAACGTTCTCGAAACAAGATCATTGTTCAAGGCAATGCCTTTTCCTTGGCCTCAGTTCTACTGTGCATCATGGACCTTGTTTGGGTTGCTTTAATGGACTCCGTGGTAGAATCAAACTATTCAGCGAGTGGACAGCTGTGGCCGCACGATCATAGAGCCGGCCAGCCTGCTGATCTAGTCTTCCGATGGCGCTCGAAATGCGGTTAAATCTCATGAATTATTCATAAACCCTCCGCTGGACACGGGAGGTTCTACTGTATATTTGGGGCCAAAGTTCCCTTTTGGCGGCCATTCGGTAGCTGGTACTTGTACTGCCTTCGGCTGTTTCGTTCCATTTTTTTTCGTCCCACGCTAGGTAAAACGATGTTGCACGCCCGAAAACTATGCCGAAACCGGTGCCATATGTTCCACTGTACTTCGGGGCCGTTGGAGCAATACGGAGTGCTGCATCCCACGAGCAGAACAACCAACCCTTGCGGGAAGGATTTTCCGTGTGCCAGTAGCCTCCCGTGGAACATTGCCGCTCATTAGCATTTCAATTTGTGTTGGCGAAAAAGTTCCTCGTTCTACAAGGTTTCGCTCCATCCATTTCAATGTCGTCGTGATTTGTCTGTGCATTTCTTGCGCGGCACTCATTCGAGGGTATTACCTGCCTTGTTGGCCTTCGCGCGAACTGAGACATAAAGAAACGAACTTCAGCGGGTTAGAAAAACGGTGGAACGAACGCAGTCTTTCTTCTGCAGCGTGGGGAAAACCCCAATGAGAAATATGATTCACGAAGCTTACGTACCTTCCAGCAGTTTTCTTACGATTCCATCGAGTTCTATGGTGGTTTATACATTTTCTTGTTACTTCGTACCGAACTAATTTGGTACTAGCTTATGAAATTTACTCAACACGCTTTTGCCCACTAGCGATTAAAATCCATTGCTTTTTCGTTGGCTGTCGGAGCGCTATTCCGTTGAAGCTAATGCCGCGACGGTAACTCTGACCCAAAAACGGGAGTAGGAAGATAAATAAAAACTAATTGAAATGCTTATGGCCCATCGTGAAGGTCGACCGTCGCCGAGATTTGAATATTCCAACAGACTCAACAAGGATAGTGGGATTCACACTGCCTGATGGTGGGATTGGGTGGATCATCGTTATCCTTGATATTAACCTTGATATTTTGATCCCTTAAGATATATTTAAAATCTTGAACGTAAATTATTCATATTTTTTTTACTTATTAAAAGAAAGGATTTAGTTTATTCATTCATGTTAATCTTATATTTTGATAATTTACTTTTTGTCTGAAGAAAAGTCTTTACCTCTTTGAAAAAGAAAGAAAAAACGCAGTTTTTATTTTGTCTGAAAATCATATCATAAAAAGGTGAAATTAATTTGAACAACAAAATTGGGATATCTGAGATATACAAATCTAGCTTTGATGTTTGAATGCATTATGAAACATCACTTCGCTTTCTAGAAAATTATGTACATAGCTAAATGAAAAAAACGATTGAAAAACAGTGGCACTGCTTTGTTTTGATGGATTTATTGTTTTACTCTTGTTTGGAAATCCGCAAGATTTACTTTTGCTTTTTACCGTGTTGCAACTGATGCAGAGTAAGAAAAACTAAGGCTATTCAGCGAATTAACAAACATAACGAGCGTACGGTGCTCAGATTTAATGGCTCATAACCCTCGTCCACCCTAGACATAAAGGGAAATTAAAACAATAACATCATGCTAATCTGCACCAAGACAAAGTGAAACAATAACATCCCGCTTTGGGTATGTGTGCACCTGTTGGTGTGTGTTGTTTTTCATACTCGAGAGTGGCACAATGGTCCCTCAGTGTCCTGTTTGGGGAGAGTTTTTCACAGCAACAAGTGCCATCAGCACCTTCACCCTGGAGTGAAAACGCGTCTAGGAGTTTCCCTTTGAAAGAGGAGAGGCCGTTTTCCGTCGAGGATCGTTTTCCTCGCTCATTCCTTAAGCTTCTTTTTTCACCCCTACTGGCCACCACGAGGAAGGGAAATGAAAATAAAACCGGCAACAATGTCGTTCACGGCTAGTACTCGACTTTCCACTCATCTTATTTCAATCGTGCTTGTGTTTCGCTAAAGTCGCTGCTTAACCGCGTTGAAACAAAAAGGATATTTTTTCCATCCATTCGAGCGTTTCCTTTTTCCATCGAATTCTAATGCTCTTTTCTTATGCATGGCTTTGTTTAAAACGCCAGGCGGTCTTAGTAAATGTTAGAGGCTTTAACTGATTTTTTTTCTCTTCGTATCCCTCGTGTCTTTCTTTCCTTTTCTCCGCCCCGCGTCTTTGATTTCCTCCATTACCGCTCTTGAACGCCCGGCTGAAGTTAGTTCACTTTCTGAAGTTTTACTTTGATCATCCTTGGCCACGTTTGTTTGTGTTTTGTTTTTTCTTTTGTATGGTCTCGAGACCCGTCTAGAAACCGCCCGGGAACGAAATTCTCTTTCATCGCCGGGCTTTAATTTCGCCACGCCGCAGGGGCTTCGGCCTCCCTCCCCGCGTTTTGTGCGATGGCTATCAAGTGCAATTTCCCATGAATTTCCCCCGGCCTTCGCCCGTCGGCGGCCAGCGAAAAGATTTGCAAGAAATGAAGTGAACAGCGCGGCAAGAAAGTGTTTGGGGCGTGAGTTTCACTTGTAGCTCACCCCCAACTGATAATGTTTTCTTTTGCAAACATTGTTTGCCGCTGAAGGGTGCTTTGAACGGTTTGGAAAATTATTCTTTACCGGGTTTCAATTAGATTTCGACATGTTTCAATTATGTATGCCATAAAAAAGGTTACATCGTTTGTTATTTTTCATATGTGTTAAAAAACTAAGCTAACAGTTGAGACATATAGGACGATGTATTTTTTAGAGCAAGGCTTAAAAAATATTTCAAAAATTGTTTAAGTAATTTACAATTCCTAGTCTTCGCTAATTCTAATTGACGCGAGCTCGATCAACTATATCAGCATAGTCTATGCGTCTAACGGGTTTGCCTCAAGTGTTGCATCGAAAGTGGATTGCAATTTGAAAAAACGTTGCGACGTATTTAACCAGCTACACGCCATGTTGTCATTATAGGAAAATGCTGGAAAGCCTCTCCACGCAATCTTCGCAGCTCACCGAGCGCATTGCAAATATTTTCGTGCATCGCTTAGACATGCGCCTGCCAAAACTTGTCCTGTCTCTGCCTGCCCGCTGCGACGAACGTTTGCCGTTGTCTATGTTTGAAGTTTACTCTCAAATTATGGCCCATAAAACGGCAACACTGCTGATGGCTGATGGGTTCGCAAAACTCGAGCACGTAATTTCATCAAAGTTTTATCGTGCGAGCTATGACCGGGCCGCCGTCGCAATGTTTTGCTCTAGTTTGTTTTTGTTTTTCTAACGCTTTTGCACACATTGCCGATGCAATTGAATTGACACTAATAATAGCTGCAGTTTGGAAGTGCAATTTGCCATTTCCGCTGCAAAACGATGATGATATGTGAGGGTGGCACATAGGACGGATGTTTATAAGGTAATAAAACGTGTTTAAGGGTTCTTGTTGCTATTTTCCCGTTGGTTTACATTCAATGATAAATATTTATAAATGGTTTTGTTTGTATACGTCTAGTTGAAAATGTGTCGAATCGTTTTTTTTACTATATCCTTTTCGATGATGATGTACACACCTTAGGTAGCTTATTATATACATTTTGTTCTGTTTATGTACCGTTTGATTTTTGTGTAAGCAAAACATTATGAATACTAAGCAAAAATAAAACACACTATTTGTCAAAATTATCTTTGCCTTTACCACCGTCCCTTATCCATTGGTGTTGATAGACAAATATTTTCTTTGCAAGCAGTTCGCCATCGGTCAACGGTTTCAGTAGTTTCAGTCTTTAGTTTTAAGCCTTCGATAATGATGTTTGTTTGGAGCTCCCGAGGGTTTAAAACCTCCCAGAACAAAGGGTAATACGGATCAGCGCCCCGACCCGATGTTGACTTTTCCAGACCCATCTGCCGTGCCGCACGATGTGGTGAACAATTAAAGAGTAAATATTTGATAATCAGCTTGGGCCAACACTCCGACCATTCTTTGTCCCGTACACTACGAAACGGAGCGTAGGGGCGATGAATTTCTTTGTCACGAAAGCTAAAACAAAAACCGTAACCACAGCTGATTATTATTATTATTTTTTTTTTGCAAGTTCCATAATTCTTGGCGAGGTAACTTCTGTTTAAAACAGCTACCTTTGTCCTGGAAGAATGATGAAGAACTTAATTTGAAACTGTTCACTCCCAAACCAAACAGGTGTTGTTTTCGCCTCAATGCCAAATTGACCAAATTAAGTAAGTATTGGCGTAACTAAAAGGCGTTTAGTGTTCTGTGGCTTTGGGCACGAACAGTTTTACTAGGCTACGGTATGAATGTTTGATGCTGAACTAAACTGAATTTCATTCCAGTGCTCGACTGCGAAGCTTTAATTTCGTTGTTTACCCGGGAAGGGACTTGAGCCACCAGGCGCCTCCATCTGATTTGTTCCATCCCTTCCGCGATCCGGCGCGTGTTCGCATTTGTTGTGTTCGGCTTCAGAAGTTAAGCCCACCGTACGAAACGGACACAAAACCGAACCGGTAAGCAACGGTGACATATTTTCAGGTGTGCCAATGATGACATTCCGTAAAATTGTCACCATTTACTGCCGGCCGTTCTTATTTATTCATTATGATTTTCCCATTCCCGGTTCCGGAAGTTAATTTGTGGCCGAATGGAAACAAAGCCGCGTCCGGGAAAATGTTGAACGTTGGTCGCGGAAGTGAATAAAAAAACACGGTCGCTAATGAAAATAAACGAAATGTAGGGAAATAATCGTCACAGAGGAGAGGAGGATACAAAATTAAGGTGACTCGTCGAATTATCGTCGACGCAAGAATAAAGGATGACGGTACTGAAACATGAAACGTGCATTAAAAGCTACGGCTCACGGATAAACGGTGCCACGCAACGTTTGCCAGGTTTGGCAGCCATTTTTGACCGGTTCCTATCGTGATCGAACGTTACTACTACCAATTTCCACGGCTGGGGGATTTTTACCTTTCTCATACCAATCCAACTCATACTCCGTACAATAACATTTGCCATTTGCAAGCATGACAGGTTTTTCCGTTAATTTTGTGAGTAAAACGTGTTTTTGCATTTTACCAAAGGGAATTAATATCTGTCGGATATTGGGGAGGGAAAAATCCTAGCAAACAATTAAAATGTTTTAACTTAAAAAGAAAAACAAAACACTGTCCAGAAAATGTTGACCAATTAGCGTCACTAACATTTTTATTTCCCATTTCCAACGAACAAAAGTGTCCCTTTTTCAGCAAGAATGAGATTAGAACATTTTTGAAATCCACCTTTCCCTCTAACGTCCGGCGTGGCCTATTAATATGAACCAATTTTCAACAGCCTTCTCCCGAGAGAGTTTTCGGGACCATCGGGTCCACCCCGAAATGTAATTGAAATCGCCATCGCCGAGCTGTTGCAACGCCTCGAAAACGCTTTTGGGTTAAAATGGGCTCCAATTTATGATGATTACGCAAGGACAAATCTTTTGCGGACAATTGGGTGTTTTCTTTCCCGCCTTCTCTCTAAATGGGGAAGGAAAAACTAATCTAAACCATTGCATCCCTTCGGCCCAAGCAGCTGGTGTGCTGAAAAGTTGTGGTATTTCCAAACGAATGGGTGCTTCGTTGGCAACATGCTCCTCAAATTTAATGGGCCGTCGGCAAATGGGCTCGTGATGACATCGCCTCATTCGTGTAAATGGTCTTTCCGAGATAAGATATATTATTTACGAACTTGTTCGGTAGCACTCGGAACATTAAAAAAATAAAACCAACACGTTTGGAACATGTAGAAACCTATGAAAAAATAAATAATATAAAGCCAGGTAAGGTTTGTTTTTGACATCCCGCGAGGAACGAACCTGTTGAAAAGGACAGGTTTTTGATGAACAAAAATGACATATTTTATTTGGGGTCATTTGTTCTTCAAAATATGTAAAAAAACACCTGCCCAACCAAGTGTTTATTTCCTATAAAATAGGTAAAGATAATTCTACTTGGTATCAGTCTGATACTTTGTTCCCTCTAAGCTTTAACATAACCTCGTTTTATTTTTAATTTTCAAACTTGATTAGTCAACATGGTTCTTCGTTTCGTATGATTGTGAAATACTAGAAGAAAAACCATGTCATCCAGCATGGGACCAATTCATTTCTTTTTCGACTCGATCACGGCGTAACGCTCAACAAACGCTGTCTTCCGTCCGGAGCGACGGTCTCTGAGCAACTTCATTTGTCATCCGGCCTGCCACGGGTCCATTGTTGAGAAAGATGTGAACAATTGATGATGATGTCAGGCGGGAAATCTATCTCCAAACCGTGCCTCATACCGCAATCCGTCCCGTGCATGAGATACGACGAGTGGAAGATGATTTGCAGCAGCAATGTGTTCCATTTACGCTGTGTCCTTGCCCCGACACCACGCGTTTGGTTGGAAAATTGAAAGCACCCATTTGTCAGTGTCTTCCGAAGATGATGTCCCCGGTGAGTCGTGTGGCTCAGGGGAAATCTAGACTGTCGTTTTATTTTGTTCAGCATGATATTTTTAAAGCATTTGCTGGTCCGATAGTCTATGCAGATGATGGATACATATTTTAATATCTGTAGGATTTAGAACCTTTTAACGCATCGTTAGAATCACTACCTTTGTGCAAATTTACCAGAAGAATACCTGAAAGGGTCAGAGAACCCTGGAAATTATTAAAGTTTCTGTACCCGGTTGAATGATTGATCTCTGATAATTGATATCAGTTACAAATTGAACATCATTTCAAAGATATTCTTGATATTTTTCACTTTTGCGATGAACAAACATGGTTTCTAATACTACTTATCATCCGTACTAGAGTCGTCAAGACAGAATATTGAGACGAATTTGTCAGTCTTACATTTCATATATGTATCTTATGTTAGCAAGTAAATCAGCATTCAGAACAGATAAGTTGCGCTTTGTTAGTCTACTAAAGAGTTTCAGAGTGTTTCGGGTTGTTTTAAATTGTATTGGCTCGACACAATTTGTCCAGGAAATAATACCCATACTTCACAACAGTCTTGAGTTGTAAGACTGATTTCACTTAGCTGCAGTTTGAAGCTATAAGTCAAGGCATATCAAAATTGTTTCAAATAAATTTAATCAACGTGAAATGAAATAATATTAATTTACTTCTGTGGGATTTAAGTTTAATAATTCTGCTGGAACGCTTAGAATAAAGAATAAAGAATAAAGAATAAAGAATAAAGAATAAAGAATAAAGAATAAAGAATAAAGAATAAAGAATAAAGAATAAAGAATAAAGAATAAAGAATAAAGAATAAAGAATAAAGAATTATCAATGGATATTTTTCGACATGATTTGCCGAAGATTATAAATTAAATACAATAAACAGAACTACAAGAAGGTTGCTTATCCTTAACGAATCTAAGTTGTTTATATCAGTACATCATTATGCATACTGTCCGAGCTCAACAATTTCCACAAATAATGAATGGTTAACTTTTCTCTTGTCATTCGCAGATCTTATCGTAGTCGTAGCGTCAATGATTGTGTTGTCATGGGGCTCAAATGGTCAGGTGTTCGCGACGAGCGCCATCCGTGGTATTCGCTTCCTGCAGATACTCCGCATGTTGCACGTCGATCGGCAGGGCGGCACCTGGAGGTTACTCGGATCCGTCGTCTTCATCCATCGGCAGGTAAGGGAATCGTATGGAAGTTTGACACTTTTATTCCATGAGAGCAAATTCCCTTAATTCGGTGTGTTCGGATTTTCATTGCCGCAGGAATTGATAACTACGCTGTACATCGGTTTCCTGGGGCTCATCTTCAGCTCGTACTTCGTGTACCTGGCCGAGAAGGACGTGCTCGGGCCGGACGGGAAGGCCGACTTCGCCAGCTACGCCGATGCGCTCTGGTGGGGCGTCATCACCGTCACGACGATCGGCTACGGTGACACGGTGCCGCAGACCTGGATGGGCAAGATCGTCGCCTCCTGCTTTAGTGTGTTCGCAATCTCGTTCTTCGCACTGCCGGCCGTAAGTAACACCAGACGTCGAACGGTTCATCGAACAGCTCGACGGGTTCATGACGCTCTTCCTCTTTTCCTCCGTCAGGGTATTCTGGGGTCCGGATTCGCCTTAAAAGTACAACAGAAGCAGCGTCAGAAGCACTTCAACCGCCAGATACCGGCCGCCGCCATGCTGATCCAGTGCCTCTGGCGCTGCTACGCCGCCGACAAGA
This sequence comes from Anopheles sinensis, assembly GCA_000441895.2. Taxonomy (NCBI): domain Eukaryota; kingdom Metazoa; phylum Arthropoda; class Insecta; order Diptera; family Culicidae; genus Anopheles; species Anopheles sinensis. Next base: position 2,037,618 of record KE525351.1, on the reverse strand, counting down.
GCTTCCACAGTGACGCCACCTGGCAGATCTACGTCAAGTCGAACGACAACGGCAACGGCAACGGCAACAGCAGCACCGCCCTTCCATCGCAGTTGGGCAAAGTGAGTGCGATGTTTAGCGGTGTACGTTTGTATGTTTTGGTGGTACTTTCCTGGCATATTCGCTTCCAAAATACCTCTAGGGTGGTGATGTGTGGTATATCCCTCCTCGATTAGTAGTCGACATCGATATTGGTTCTGTTTTCCTGTTTCTGATTGTTTGTTTTATGTACAGCTACTTCGTGACGTTTCCTTACTGTTGCTTTCCATTTGGTTTATTTCTTTCTTCGTTTGTTTAACACAATTTTTCCTTGTTGTTTTTAAATTCATTTCCTTTCCACCTTTGTCTTGAGTAAGGTGAAAAACCTTACTAAAACACTTTTAATTCCTTCAACCGTTGCTTAAGAGCGGTTGACATAACGTGTCCGATCGTGCTGAAACTTCTGTTTCATTTTCCTATGGCTTCATCGTCGCGTTTGTTTAAATTTCTTCATACTGCTGGTTCAGAATGCAGTTTCCTTCATCTAATCCTTCAAATATTACATCACGTGTTCAGCGAACCGGACGTTCGATTTGCACGTTGATGTCGTAACATCTACCGCACTGGACACGATTTAGTCTGTTCGGTTACGGCATTTTTTTCTCGCTAACTGTTCCTTGCATACCGACCATGTTGGTCTGTTGGACATCTACTTTTTTCTTTCTCAAAAAGTTCTCCGTTCGCGAACAAGGTTAGGCAGAAATGGCACCCGTTTTCCCTCGGTTTCCTATTTTAAATCAATTTTCTGTTCAGGTTCTGAGAAGAAAGCGATACTCAAACCCCGGCTAAGTATTTGGAACGCTTGTTAAGGTTTCCCACTTTACAATTCCCACTCCCCCAATACTCCCCGCGTCCAGTTGTAAGGTTTGATTGCAAGACATGTAACAATCGTGTACCCGAACGTAGCAGCAAAAACACAGAACTCGCTTGTAGAAACTGAATGTGTACCAGCTTTCCCGTTGTCTTGTTTGATGTATGAGCTTGTTAAACGGAATCAGTGTGTTTGGTGGATAAGTGTTGCGATGGTTGTACATTAGAGTGTTGTTGCTGTCGTTGTTTGTGGAAGGGGCTAGATTGGGCAAGTTTGTTCGCTAGTGTGCTTTCATTGCTTCCGCTGTTCCAGCTATAATGAGGAATAATCCTCTCATCCCAATTAGTGGCTTAAACCGAAGATAAACTCCTCTTCTCTGATACTAAAGAGGTTGCTGAGTAACCTAGCATTTAAAAACCTTAGCATTTTAAAAACCACTTAAAGTGATTCAGATTAAATCAACTTTTAATGACCAAGATGTCTCCAAGGTCCAAGAATTTTTTTTAAATACAGGATGGGAAAGGGAAATTTCCTCTATCTTTCATATTTGATAAATATTTTTTTCAATCTATTGATTATAATAATAATTATCTTTCATACGTCAGTTTTCCCCAAAAATTTGTTATACATATTTTTGATAAATATTGTTACAAATGTAAAGAAATGTGTTTTAGTTCTAACTACCTTTAACTTCTTTGTTACATAATCTACCCAACAAATCATCTTTCAAATAAATCGCATGAGTTAAAATGGCTCAATATAAACAATGTAACTCATGCTTACTGTTAAACTCATTATAAAACATAAAACAAAAGTCAATTTTCCCCCCTGAAACGCAAGATGCTCATTATTTTGATGGCGATCATGGTGGAAGCAACATAAATTTGCAATTTGTTTAACATCTTAACCATGGTGCTATCTGCCGTTTTGCCCTTCTTTGCAAACACGAGTAATCGAATCCGTACATTTTTCATTCCCTTCAACGACATTACTGCATCCGAAGTGAAGGCAAAATAATGGATCGCTCGCTGCACAATTTCCCTTCCCGACGCAGTGTCGTGACAACGTTCGCTCTAAAGTGCGCTACTACTAAAACAAATCTATTTCCGTCCCTTCTCAAACCGACGATGAACCGTCAGTTGACTGCGGGCGCGCTGTTATTACGCGGCCACAGCAGATTTTCCGCCGACGATCAACTATCCAGTCGCAAATGAGCCAATCTTGCGTCAACCGTGGGGAGTGGAAAGCGTATTGTTTTCAATTTTCCCTCCCACTTTCCGATGGCGTTTTTAGCCCGTTTTCCCGCTTGACTTCCGGTCTCGTTTGCTTCCGGGTTTTTTCCTCACTCTCTCTCTCTGCTTTGGCCAAAGTCAAACAAAGTCCCAAACCCGACCGGAACCCTCCCCACGAAGCCCGACATCCGCTTTGAGGTAGAATACATACACAAACCAATCAATCAATCAGGCACAAACTCTCAATCAAACGAATGGTACCCATCCGTCAAACCGGGCCGCCATCCGCCTTCATCGTCGCGCATTGCATTAGCGGCAAATTGGCAAAATGAAACAAAACAACAAGGGCACTCAATTCGAGGGGGAAATGAGCAAAAAAAGGTTTTGTGATCAAATTTAAATTTTGACAGCTTTGCGAAGTGGTTTCGATGTTGTGTCTGTTTTATTGGCATCCAACCGGGATCCAGCGAGGACAAAATAAAATGCAAACCACATGCAAATGGCATCGCGAAAAAGCGAACGAAAACAAAGATCAAAGGAATAGGAGAAAAATAAAACAATTGCCTAACGCAACCGGTTTTAGATTTACAATACTTCCACATTTTGGGACTGTTTTTACGCACCACGAATCCAAAGTTATTCTAGTGATTCGTGAAAAATGACGCGTTGAGGTTTTCTTTTTTTGTTTCTAAAACTTGCATTTGTTAGTCTGCGATTTGTTTTAGCTGTTTTGGTTTTTACATCTCGTTCGCCTGTTGAATTCCGTATTTTCTTCGGATCTTCCCTGGCTCACACAGTGACTCGATTCCATTTGGGATGAATTATTCAAATCGCAATATTCGATAAAACATGGGCAAACGTTTCCGGGGCGCATGAATTCCATTAGCGAAATTCGGCAAAAATAAAACATTAAAAACCCCCGCATCGGCAACAACGGTTCATCCTTCTGGAAGCAGGTCCGGGATGCGAAAAAAAGATCCAGCCTTCTTTGCAAACCCCTTCCTTCGGGTTCGGGAATGTTTTTTCGCGGGCCATTTTGTCGGGTGATTATTTTTTTGTTATTTGACTAACGATTTTTCTTTGTTTTGCGTGGTTCACGCCAAAACCGGGAAACCAATCGTGGAACCGATCCGTCTAAGAATAACGTCGCTTTTTTGCTCTTGGAGTTTGTCGACCTGAGTGCCTCAAAAAACAAAAGTGATTCATCTCATATCACATTCCATTCGAGAAACGTTTTCTTGTTTGTTGCTTCGTGTCGTATGATTGAGATAAAGTTGTATTTGTTTCCATCATCGGGATGATTCGATTCGAAAGTGTTTTGATCAAAACATGATTCGATAAAGCCATTTCGAAGCCCGCGATACCGTGAGGCGCGTGTTTACTCAATGAGAAAATTGAAACGTGGATTGTACTTCCTCATGCACCTTATATCAATTCCCATGTGGGTGAAATTTGATCGATTTTATATGTTCCGGAGAGGATAAATCAATTTTATTTGTTTGAATTTGATTTCAACGTTGCAAATCCATCGGTGTTTTAAATTATTCAATCTGAATGAAACTTGATAAAGAAGATCAAAAGTAGAAACATCGAATTATCGAAGCAATTTCTTTTGGATTGTTCTCGCGAAATTCCGCGCCACAAAACATTCCCTCCGGGTGTGAAAGTATTTCATTGCAAATTAAAAAGCGAAATCAAACGACCAAACGACGATGCGGTGACGATCGTCTATTTTTAGCTGACATAATTTTAAATATTCCTTCCGAGCAACGTCGTCGTACATTCCGTCCGTACCGACCAAAAATGGAAAATGTATTCAAACCGGCGGTCAAATTAATTTGCATTTGCTGGCGTTCCTGGAAAAAGGCAATCAGTACCGCGTCGTGAAAAAGCTTATACCTACGGCCGAAGTTTGGGAAAACACCAAACCTGAATATCGAAGTCACTCCGGAACGCGGCATCCATTTGCATAAAAGGGGCTTTGGGGTTGATTTGATTTTAATTCTAGAATGTAGACAGTTTTTCGAAAAAGATGCCAATTTTCGGAAGATTAAATTCATCTCTGAAGCTCCCAACATCCATTGATTGGTTGAGTTTTCACATCACTCTCGCGTTTGCAACACGCGTAAACTAGCCAGTAGTGTCAGAATTTATACTATCGTTCATTTATCATCGCGTCAGTGCACTGAGAGTATGCGAACGCGAACTTCACTTGCATCCCTGGCCTTGACTTAGTACGGAACTGGGTAAAAATAGCGCCGGGATCAAATCATCAACGGCGCGTTATGTTTTCGTCGGTGGGATTTATTTGTTCCATTTATTTCTCCCACCGTCCACCCGAAGCCTTTGCTTTAGAACATTGCGGAAAGCTTTTTGACGAACACGTTTTTGTTCGCAACATCAGCGGTAACATTTTCCTTTTCCTCGCGCCAGGACGAAAAATCGCTCATCAACAGTGATGATGATCCGCTCTTTCACCAACTCCCATTCCAGTCTCGACGTGCGAAATATGATTCTAGCCGGTGTTTTTTCTTGGAAATATTTTCCACCCGTCGTTATCAGAGAGAATTTTTATTCGGCAACTCCTAACAAGATACTCTACGAGCTTTTTCTACTTTGGCTTCGGCTGCACCATCACCGTATGGACGATAGGATTTTATGGTAGCAACATTTGTCAATTAGGTATACGACTTCGTTTACGATTGTTTCTTCTTTTCGGTTATCATGTTCTGATCAAACAGTGAAATCATGCCTCTCGGAAAATTACACTCAAAAGCCCACGAGCGATGGAGGTGTTTTTTTTCCTTCTGCCTCAACGAGCGGAAAGAGTTCATCTTTCTTTTTTGCTTTCCGTTTTTGAAGCCATCCGTTGCCTGAAAGGCACGTTCAAGGGAAAAACCAAACAGACGGAAACGAACCAACAGGGGCTCGACGTGCTGTTTGCAAATTTGTACCCCATTTTCCACATTCCAGTGGTTTGGTTGGTTTGCTTTTTCCTTTAACTCGTTGCTCAATTTGTTCATTTTTCGGGGGACGCTCGTTTACAATCTCAATTTTACAACGCCCGCCCAGAATGGTCCAGAAATAAACACAGAAATTGCTGAATTGATAACTTCAGAAACCCAACGTCAACCGCGGGGAAATGCTGCCCGCTGTTGTTGGGAAAAAGGAATGAATAGGAATGACGAAGTGAAACAAACGGAAAGCATCCTCAAAGACTGAAAAATGGCTCTTGATAGGCTGCCATCGCCTCACGCCACCACCACCGTGTTGCTCTTGGATGTGAAATGCTGTTAATGTTTGTGGTTTGCTGATGGAATCGGCTCCATGGGAGGAAAAACTTCCGCTTTGATATTGAACCGGGAAAACGAGCGAGTCGGAGTGCCGGAGGGAACACCTCAACCAGCCTCGACCGGGCGTTCGGAGTTTCCTGGGAAAAACCACCCCCACCCTGAAGCGTTGGCAACACATTTTCACCCACCCACTTTCGCTTCAACCCCGCCTCCTCCTCGTTCTCCTACTTCCTGTCATGTACCAGGAAGGATTCGGTGTTGAAAAGGGAACCGTTCGAAAGATAGCGCTCAGATGGGCTTAGGTCTGGGAGAAAAACGTGGGAAAGAAAAACTCTCCCCCACCCCCTCCCACCGGTATCGGGGGAAAAACATTTTCTTTCATTGCCGCGCGCCAGTGATGGATTGTTCCGGGCGTATGACATGCCGGACGGATGGGAGGGATGAGTGGGAAAAACTTTTTCCCAGACACATTAGCCTTCTCCAGTGACGAATTATAACACCGATGGTCGTCTCCTCTAGGGCTTGTCGGGGAAGGAAAATATAAGAACAGGTGTTTGGAAAAGTGGGAAAATGGAGGCCTTCGTTCCTCGTACTTTTTTGTTCCCTTTCCTTTTATTACCCTTTTCTTCGAGTACAATACTCGAACACCTGTACGTAGTGGACTTTCGTTGAGGGAGGTTTTTCCTCTATCAAACTTTCCATAAAACTAAGTTTTATTTCCCAACCATCGTCGGGACAATGGATGCCTTTTTGTGAGTTCCTCTCCCACAAATTGTACTTATGTATCATTCCACACGCTCGAGATGATAAAGAACCGAGTAACGGAAGACAAAACCTACCGTGCGCCTTGTGGTTTCGGGTTGCTACATTTTATGTGAGATTGTTTCCCCCTCTCTGTAAAACCCCCTGCAACCCTTGCCGTCTTCCCCTTTTTTCATGGCTTTTTTCAGTCTCTATTTTGTACATTCCATTGAAATTCTTCAACCTTTCAGTCTTTGTGTCAGTGGTTATGGGTGGCTTTTTGCAAACGGCAAATGGTAAAACATGTTGCGAGTGGTTGGATTTTTGTTTCCTCCCCCCCGGCCAATGGGAAGAAACGCAACACGTGCACAGGTGAAGGTTTTTCATTTGCTTCATTCGGTCAAACGAACTTCTCCTCTCCGGTATGCTTACCACCGAAATGAAGATCTCTAAGCCAAAGAACCGCAGGAAGTTCTAGAGCCCTTCGGTTGCAGAACAAGGTGTGTGTGTTTTTATTTTATTTCGTTACTTGCTGCATACTTTCGAGCGGTACTGATGCTGTGGCGCTCCTTCGTCAATGCCGGGGTGAAGGTTGGTCTCCTGCTGCGCTCGTTTGTGTGACTCCACTCCGTTGCCGTCGTCCGTAGATGGAAACCGAGGAAACGGAAGTTGAAACATCCGACGCAAATGCTCTGTGATACTGCCAATTAACGGGAATTGTTTACAGCAATTATGCGAAAGTAATTACACCAGTAGGGGGCGGCAAGATGGGATGGGCTGTGGGCGATAACTGAAAATTACCGAGAGCTTAAGCGCTGTGGAATGTGATAAGGTAATTACTCGAGTAGCATGCATGGTCCTTTCATTGAAACCAGTGATTTTTTCACGAATTAGCAATGGAATTTTCTACGGAAAAGGATTTAATGGACATGATTCAGATGTGCTTGAATTAAGAGTAAAGTTTTTCCCGGAAGGTCTTTTAATTAATAGGAAATAATAGTTCCTAAGCATCAACGAAAACCACAAATATTATTGGTGTTACTGTAATGAGATAAGAATCTCATCCTGTCTAAGAAACCTTCGTATTATTTATTTTCAATCATCCAAGATCCTTCAATTCTCGAGTGGTTTTCTCCACACACGCTGGAGGCAAAAGTTTTCCCACTTCAAACAATAAAACCATCCGGCATCCTTCGGAAAGAGAGTAGGTGTATTGCTTTCCACCCTCGGGACTGTCTGGAAACAGACGCGTAACGCGTGGAATGAGTTTTCGTCGCGTCGAAAAAAGGACCCGAGCCGATTGATGATGCCGATGACGAGCGGCGTTGATTGATTTGTTACCCATGACCGATGGGTGAACGCTGGCACGAACATCACAAGGGTAATAAAATGAAAAGAACGAACCGACACGAAAACACACGCCCGCCGACACGTTTTTGGGGAATGGAAGAGACAACGCAGCTGACGGAAAGAACTCCGGCCCAAATCCACCGTGCGTTGTGGAGGCAGATAATCAAATTGCAATCCAATTCAATATGCCCGATCTTCATCGACCACCAACGCACGGGTTTTTTTGTTACCGCGTTTCACATTCGGTTTGTGTTCTTTCTTTGAAAAGAAAAGCAAAAGCAACACCATTAAATATTACAATGTGTACAATGTACTGTATTCAAACTTCATTTGACACAGAACTGGCGTAACTTTTTCTCTGAAAACTTTTTCCACTTCGTTTCAATATGCCCATTCCACACAGAAGGAATGTCTCGTGTGTCCCCCATGGGTGGGGAAATTTTTGATATTTGATGATAAGGAAAAACGACATGACAACTCTTCCACGCATGAATAAACGCCCCATGACAAACGAGGAAGCTGTTTCATTTTCTTAGATCGACCTGATAAAACTCATTTCACGAAACGAAACAAATTTATATCAGTAACTCTGTTCCTGAGGTTGAAAAACTTTTCCTGTAGACTGTAGGAAAATGTGAGTTTTCAAAGTGGAAAAACGTTATATTTTTAAAAATTCTAATAAGCAAAAAGGCTGTTTAGATTTTGGGTGATCTATTAAAAATTCCGAATAAAACGCGCATTAGTAGGAAAAAACTATATGTGAGAATGTACATGGCTATAGTTTGCCGATCCCTGGCTTTTATTCTATCGAATTATTTAACTTATGTTGCCTCATAAGTGGCATAAATCATGATAATTGATCGATAGATAGATCAAAGGTGTGTTGTCTCCAACACTTTTTCTCTTTACCTTTCTCTCTTCACCGTTTAATATCAATTTACCTCAACTTTATTTTTACTATAATCTTTCACATACTAAACTATCAACTAAATTTACATTAAAAGTAAAGGATAAAATAAGAAATCCTTTAAATTGTGAATCCCTCATTACCACCCGAGAAAAATAAACGCTTAACTGCACAATTTCCCACTTCTGCTTCTAATCCTGTGATGCTCACTGTGAATAATGCCTCCCTCGCCCTCTAAGCTTCCCGGTCCTCCTGCTCTGCTACTCCTCCTTTCCTCCTCCTCCTCTGCACTGCAATCGCTTGCAAACGCCAACACTGAACAGTGTCTGTTTGTGTATGTACGTCCGCTCCTCGGTGTGTATCAATGTGTTCGTTGTTCGTTGTGCCTTTATTCGATACATTCGGGCTCAGACCCTAATGGTACAGGTGGCGCGGCGCGGTGCATCGGTGCTGAAGCGGCGGAAGTCCCGGAACCGCATGGAGGCGCCCCAGATGAAGCCCCCGCTCAGTGCCGGCCCGGTGCCGGGTGTCGGTCCTTCCTCAGCGACGGCGACAACGATGGCGACGACCACCACCACCACCGGTTCGAATGCTTCCGGTGCGGGCTGCACCGCGTCCAGTGGGACTCCCGGTGCGACGCTGGCCCAAACGGGAGGCGCGGCAGGTGCCGGGGATGGTGCAGCCATCCTCGGGACATCACCCAACACGCCGGGAGGGGCGACCATGGGCGGCTCGGGTGGTGGAGGACCTTCGGGGGAGCTCGCGAAAAGTGAGTCCGACGGTGACGTGGTTTTCTACATGGAGGAGCCCCGACCAGCAGGTACGTCTTACGGCTTGAGGATATATAAGGAAAGGGTGGAAAAAACATGAACAAATTTCAAATTAAGCACAGCATCTTATAAAAATTGAATTAAAATTACCGAGAAACGAGGAAAATTTATTTTAATTGAAGTGACAAATTCCTAAAGTAATTGAACGCAAGAAGGACAATCGACAGCAGATATTCTTGGATACTGTCATCTTTAAAACAAGTATTGATAATGACAGTTTATGTGATAATTATGTATTAATGTTTTATAGGGTAATCAAAACATGTTTTATTCCTTCTCTGCTATCGCTTTCATCAAACCAACACAATTTTCAAACCTTTGATAGTTTCCAAGGTTAAAACTTTGTGAAGTCTTATTTGCGTTTCGAATGCAATTGATTTGCATTTTATAAACGCTTTTATAAAGCTTGTTAACTTCGTTTGATAAATATTTTGTATGTCCGCTAATAGCCTGCAAAATAGTTTTCATTTTCAAAGAAATTAATATTTACTTGTTAATCGTCTGTTTTAGAAAATGTATTTTTTCAAGCAGGGCCATAGCAATTTCAAATGAAAAGAAGACGCGCTGTAGAAAATATCAACTGTTTGAAATATTTTCAACCAATCAAAACACCGGTTCAATTAAAAATAGTTCAGATTATATCTTCTTTTCGATCTGTTTGATGATCCTTTTTTTGATAACCAGTGCATTTGCACAATCTCGGTTTCAATGGTTTACTTTTAGCAATACTCGTACCACAGATGTAAATGAAAATCTGTTGGATGATACCTTATTTGATACTGACACTGAATTTTCCTTTCATTGGTTTTACTTTCAAAGGATTACCCATTGGAACTTTGTAGCCACAGATATTAATGACAATTTCCGATATCGAATCAGTAATAGTTATTTGATGTTGATACAGCATGTCAATAATATTATTAATAACGAACGTTAGATTAATTTTGTCTCTTCAATCTAGACTTTCTTGATTGAAATATTTCCCTTTTCACCTTCGATTGAAGTATGTGCTGCACGTTTTTCAAATGCCCCAAGCAAATTCTCATACAGCTGAAGAATTTTTGTAGAAATATCTCAAATATGAAAACCCCCTTCTACGGGTTCCCCCTGTAAGCTGCTTGTATCGTTGCTCGATCACATTGGGGAAAATATTTCTACCCAACCAAATATTGAACTGAACGGTAAGACGAAAACCATGGGACAAAAATGACCCAAAAACCCATTCGGTATTTTCGACGGCCGGGGAGGAGTTTGATGACAAAATAACCCCATTTCTGTTTTTCGTTTTCCATCGATCACCCCCAACTGCCCTCCTCGTGCGTTAACCTATTGAATGAGTGGTTTTTTTCCTCGCTTCGTTTCGCTCTGACAGCAATCATCGATAAATTGGTCGACTAAAGGGAAGGATTATGTCGTTTCTCGTACTCAGCGTGGCACATGTAATAAAGGTGTTAACAGCGTACGATGAATAATGAACCGTCGGCCAGCTGGCCCGTCCTTTCCCGACAAATTCGTGCACTTAATTAATTGGTCAATTTCGTTTCGCCGAGCTTCCGCTGCCAAACGACGACGCGAAAGGACGACCTGAACTGAAGGCGAACGAAAGACTTCGTTTCGATTCCGGACCCGGAGTGGGTCACGGAAATTGTATTCAATTTCCCCTTGGCTTCCCTTGGTCGGTGGGTCAAACCGTCCGGCCCGTGGTCCGATCCTTCATCCGTGCTTCGGAATGCGAAGAAAATGTAGTGGAAAATTTGATTTCTTTGTTTGCGGAGTCCGCCGTGGGGAAACCCATTTCGAATGAAGGAAACCCATCGGATGGAATGCGATGTTCGGGGACCGGTCTTCGACGCAGACAGACCTACGTATATCAAGACACGTGCTTTCGATTCCGACCGGAATGCTTCGGTATGTCATTCCAGCTCGGGCGAGAAGTGTGACTGGAATTAAAGGCACCTCGCACTGAAGCTGGGAAAATGCTTAAGATGCTTTCCCATGAAACATGTGATACTATTTTTTCTAGACGTGTCGTTTTACAAGCAAGATGTTCAAATGCATTCTTTTCACATCGCGTACCATTGAACACGTTTAAAAGTTCGATTTTTTACGAACAACCAGGCGCCTCCATTAATATTTTTCATATCGATAAAAATGACATAAGATTTATGTTTTCACTAAAGACCTGGAAAAATTCAAACTCTCTTGGGGTCATTGAACTACAGGTTATCTAACACAGTGAGTAAAGCTATAAGAGCTAGCATACCAACCAGCCTGACGTCGACAGAAAACATATTTTCGTTCTAATTACCCTCACGCACGGAAACGCCACTAAGCTTCCGTTTATTTGCAAACAACCATACACACAAACACACACACACGCACGGCACTCATTCGTGATCGACCGGCCGAGCCCTAATGTCACGCCAACAATCGTGAACAAAAAAGAAAGGGAATGGAGGAAAAAATCATCATTTCAAAACATCATCCAAAAACACAAAAACCCTATTCAGTAAACGTATGGAGCGGGCAAAAAAGGGCCTTGTAAAACATGTGCTCGTACGAGGAACATTTTATTTGAACGGACCACATTCTTTCGTGTTGACACGCAACGTTGACCGATTGTACTTCGGTGGCGGCAAGGCACAGAAAAAACCCGGAATAAAGGACCCTACAAGAGTGTAGGAGGTACAGTTGTTTTTATCTCTTTTTCCTCAATCTGATCGCCCTCGCATGCATATGCTGCTGGTTCGGTTTTTTCTATGTTTGTTTCAATGTTTCTTTTTCAACAACAACAAAAAAAAACGGTTTGCTAATGAACACATGCTGTTCGAGCTGAACTCATTTCTAGTAACCTATTTCTAACAAAGGAATATCTCAGCCACGGTTTAAATGGTGGGTCAGAAATGGTTCTTATTTTCCAACACATTTTTTCTACGGATATTATATTTGTATGCCTGTTATTTTACAAACCACCAGGCGCCTCCATATTTTTCGATTAAACCGTTTATGAGGCAAGTTTAATTTGTAAAAGATTTAAAATGCAAAATAAAATAACTATCAGAGGTTAGGAAATTCAAGGTTTTAATATTGATGAATCATGATATGAAAACATGATCATAAAGTCCAAAGATTCATAAAGAATGGTAGGGAAGACCCTTTTTTCGTCTATAGATGTTTTGAGTTCCTTTAAACTGTGAATCCCTCCTGGTGATTCATAAGGCTCAATTCTAATAAAAACATTTTTTTTCAACTCTCTGTAACGATTCGTCAAGAAACCTGCCTTTTTTTAAACAAATTAAAGTGCAATGTTTGTTTTACATAAGCAGAAGTTATTTCAAATAAACGTCTATCATATGAAAAACTCAATATGGTGATAGAAACATATCTTAAACCTCCTTTAAAGTGGCACGAAAATGTGATATGCATCAAATTGTTTAAAAATGCTTTAAAAATGCAAAATATCATAAAACCTTGCTAGGAAACTGGGTTAATGGGTGAAGAAAACTAGAAGAAAAAGCAGCTAAATGAATGATTTCGTATTTTGCTTCACCCTCCCAAGGCACACCATTGCGAACGCGACGCAATGATCCAAACCGGGGAGTGTTCGTTAGCCAGAACAGTTCCGTGACGGAAGCGCCGAGCGACGAGGTGGAAGCGGAACCGGAACCAGATGACGAACCGGAACCGGCGCGTGTAACACAGTAAGTGGCCGGATGGAGGCAAAAAGGGCAGCGAAAAAAAAAGAAAACTTGCTCGCTAATGAGAATGAAATGATCCGCACACTGCTGATGTGTTTTCCACATTTAACGTTTCTGCTCGCTTCTTTTCCCAAACCAGATTGACGGAAGCGCACCGGAACGCAATCCGGGCGATCCGGAAGATCAAGTACTTCGTGGCGCGCCGAAAGTTCCAGCAGGCGCGCAAACCGTACGACGTGCGGGACGTGATCGAGCAGTACTCGCAGGGCCACCTCAACATGATGGTGCGCATCAAGGAGCTGCAGCGCCGGCTGGACCAAACGCTCGGCAAGCCGGGCAGCTACCTGGCCGGCATCGACCGGGTCGGCAACATCAAGCCGATGACGGTCGGGGCGCGCCTGTACCGGGTCGAGCAGCAACTATCTGTGATGGACAAGAAACTGGATCAATTAACGCACGCCATCAACTCGATGACGCTGCAGCAGAAGATGATATTACCGCCGATGCAGTCCTACCAGCCGCACCCGCTGCATTCCCACCCGATGCAGCAGCAGCAGCAGCAGCAGCAGCAACAGCATCAAATGCAGCAGTCGATGCAGCAATCGATGCAGCAGCAGCACGCACTTCACTCACCCGCCACGCTCGGGGCGATCGTACAGCACCAGCAGCAGATGCAGATCGTGCCACCCCATCAGCAGCAAATCTCACCCCTCCAGCTGCCGGCCGCACCCTCGCAGGCCTCCTCGCCGTCGCTGGCGATGAAGTGTCTCGAGGACGATGTATAATATTTAATCTAAGCTCTTCCTCCTGCACCACGCACCACTTAGGGGTCTGGCTGCGTGTGGGGAGTGCGAGGGGCCGGGAACAGTTGTGTTCAACAATGCAAAACCAACACACATACAAACACACACACACACCTTAAAGACACACAAGCTTGTATATACCCCTTCAAAACGACCAGATTAACGCAAAGTGATTAAGAATTTTGAAAGTTTAAAAAACGTTCTATGTGTGCGTGTATGTCGGAATCGGAACAATTTACCGCGAGTGTCGGGATAAGTGAAACAACACTACAAACAGGCTACATTAGCTTCTACTAAACAGTGGCACGTCGAGGAGAAGACGTGTAGAAAGAGAAGAAAGAAAAAAACAAGCACTATCAAAGGCATGTAACTTAGACTTTTAAGGTGAGACGAAAATGACAAACGAATTGCACAACTACGTTGACTCGTTAGGAAGGCACTCCGCCGCATGAAAAATAGAAAACAACAATCAAGTGAAAAACATAAGTTGAATAACTAACCAAAAAACAAAATAGGGTGAAATGAGTCAATCAGACGCTACTCTAGATGCTTTCTTCACTCCAATTAAATTGGTATAATTTCCCCTTAAAGTAGAGAAGAAACAACCCCCGAAAAGGATCACAAGTTTCATGAAGGCCTACGGCAAGATAACGGTCAGTTTAAATTTACAGATGATGGGCTTCCATCATCAATGCCTACTTTGTGGCTTGGGAATAAAAAAAGTCACAAACGTTGCAAGTAACACAAGGATGGAATAATATAAAGGAAGAAAGAAAGTGTGACTCCTGTTGTAGATAAAAGTTTTATCCTTTTCTTTTGCGCCCGTGCGAACGTATCTGGAACTGGACTTTTTGCTTTTTCTTTCGAACTGGTAGAAAAAGTCTATCGTAATGGCTTAAAAAAGCCACACACGTACACACAAAGCTAGCAATCTTTTCTCTCCGCGCGGATGAAATGCCTATGCAACCGAATTAATTTTAAGAGGACTTGAGACTGTGATAGTGAGCCGTGCGACGAACCGTTCAACGCAAGTGGCCGCAGTGTTGAACGGAACCGATTCATCGAAACTGTATCAGTGGCCTGCAATGCGATGTATGTTTGATGCTAAAGATATTTTTTTATTTATTTGCTTTTAATTTTTATCTGGTTTGTTTTCTCATTCATCGAAAGGGGTTTGCTCTCTTCTTAAACCGTTTGATAAAACCACATTGTCAGTTTCAACGTTTTTTAGTTATTATTTTTTAATGCCTGTATCAATTTAACCTTTTTAACTTAGTTTCATATTATCTTAACTATTTTTAGTAGATTATTTAGTTTTTATTTTAACTTTTACTTTAAGCATTTAAGGTACACAAAACTCACATCATCCGATAAGTTCACCAAACGATGTAAATCCATTGTGCTCTGTGTGCTAAAATATAGTAAATCGTCGAAGAATGTTAACGTGCTCCGCAACATGATGGTGCATAGTGCGATAACAAGCATTTGCAGCCATAGATGCACGATGGGAAAAAGAAAAACACACGAAACTCCAAAACAGTGCGATCGGTCGGTGCATAGTTTGGGGCGAAAATGAAATGAAACAACAAAACAAGAAAACAAACACACACAAGATGAATATTGCAAGCAATAACTAACGCAACTCAAATGCCTCGAAACTATTCTGTGCATTGTGGTGTATAAGGGTCGGACGAAGCTGCATCTCGTAAACTCAAGGCACGCTCTCTGTTGCACACGCAGCTAAGCCAACAGAACGTGCACTCGTTACATTGTTTGAAATTTTATTTAAATATATAAACAATTTCCTTTAACGGATATGTTTTATTTCGTTTTCTCTTATTTGCTTTTGTATGGTTTTCGGTTTACAATTACATTATTGTGCAGTGCATAATCTTCTGATTTCTTCCAGGAGTGGGCAACGTGTCCCCCGTAGTTAACTTGCCCTTACTCCACCTATAACGGTCCAGGGATGACCATTAGAATGTGGAATCTGTTTTTGTACGTGTTACAGAAATATGCAAAAAAGTTTTCATATTCTTGCGGCCATCCCCGGGCAAAGTGCTTCAGTGGTTATTTCTGTTAAATTAACTTTTCACATTGATTTTTCTGTTTGTCGTCTTTGAATGTTAGCAGTTTTAAAAGTTTGTCCGTTTGGTGCCTTTAACACGCCCTTGTGCACACGTTTTAACTAACACGAATGACTCTTACAATACTAGTACGTTCAAAGTGTTTAAGGTGGTTAAGTGAAATCATAAAACAAGACAAAAAAGCATAAAACTACTTGCATCCGAAAACTCGAAAAAAAAACAACTCTGTATAAATGAAGTGAAACGAATACTGAACCTCTCTTTTTGTGCTTTTTATTGACTGTGCACTTTCGAACTGCGCACAAATTTGCTTTCGGAATGGTTCTAACGGAAAGAGGGGAAAATATCGAATAACCGCAAGCATGCGATTTATTTCTAATAAAACTCTTGAAGAAAAGGGCTCATATGAGCTGAATGTAGGTATGACTAAGTCTCATCTTTGTTCTCGTCGTTTAAGCAGTAATATTTTGTAGTATTTAAAAAACACAAACAACGATAAAATCACATAAACATACACAACACAAACTCGTACAAAAAAGTACTATTCGAGAAGGCCGAAATTATCACCCAAAAAGCTGCTGGAACTACTACTAAAAAGGTGCACCCAGCTTTGTGCGATTTTAAGGGCACACAAATTTGTGCTTCGTGTAGACTAGTGGAAAAGCTTTGAAATTATAAAAAGCAGGTCAACTGACACATTTTTTATTTTTCTTTTAAATGTTTACTCGTTTCAGTTTGTTTGTGGGGGGAATTGAAAAGAATGTACTTAAAATCGGCATCATAAGTTAGCTAAAATTTCGAATTGCCCCATAGCAAATAGGGAAATGACTAAGAAAACTTCAATAAGAGTTTTATAAGCTAAACATAATGAAATGGATTAAAACGGAATGAACCATAATGATTCGACTCTCAACATAAAATAAATAAATAAAACGATTACGTGATACAAGTAGAGTGTTTGAAGCTCCATACCTAACGGTAAATAACGCGAAAGAAGATTTATGCATCTTATGTAGGTCAAAATAAACATAGACACATATACATATATGAGATGGGAGGAGTAAAACGCATACTTACTGTGATTACGCAATGAGAGGAAAGCATAAATAAGAGAACGAATCTAACAACGTCAGATAAAGTCAGTTGACAAAAATATATTGCAAAACACTAAACGCAACATTTGTACCCCCGAGAAAGCGTTTTCGAATGCTCTCTATCTCTCCAAACACACCTTCTCTCTCTCTCGAACGAAATTTAACAAAAGAGTAGAATAGTTCTGTAATAAAATAAGAACATAATTGCAAGCAGTTTCTTTGTTTAATTTTCCATTATTATCGTGGTCGTTTTCCACCGCGTGAAAAGCTGCAAAAAACATGTACAAAAAGTAAAACAGATGTAAATATTCTGAAGCGTTTCCGGTAGATCTGCGGCGATATAAAAAGTTCGGACTGCAGTTGTTTGTAAGACTATCCTCTCCTCCCCAAATATAACGACCAACATTTGATCGAAGCAAAGTTCCATTCGGAAAAAAAACGAGCACGTTAAAAATTCTATACGAAATTAATCGACACGGAAAGCCCTTTGTGATTGACGCTGATTGAGAGAAAAACGAAATGTGAAGAAATGTTTATCCCGATGTCTGCGAAGCAATTAGCTGCTAGGTAGACGTATTTTAGACACCATCTCATGCACGATTGATGATAACGACGCTGAAGGGTCCAAACCTGTTTGCCTCTACCAGAACTCAATAAATAAAAAAACAAGTCTAAACAAATAAAGAAGAGAACGGCGATCCAGTGATGCGTGGTTTAAAGAATGTCCAAGATTCAAATCGCAATCCAAGACAAAAAGTGAAGCGGCTTTTATCAAATTAAAAACTTCAAGATAGGAAAAATAAATAATACATTAATAGAAGCAAAAGATGAAGCACGAGAGTAAAACAAAACACTTGACAAGAAAATAAGAAAACTAACATAAAACCAAGATTGCGTTACATGCCAACAATCATGAATATCTAAATCGTTTTAACGAAACAAAAGCTAAACTTGATCCCTTTGGAGATGTAGGAGAAACGTATAAAATAAAAAGTAGTGATTGATTTCCTCATCTTTGCAATCGATGTGCAGGATAATAAAATCTGCATCATCAATAAAAAAAAGTTTGTAAACTTTAAAATGTTCAATTGAATTAAATCATGACAAGAATGTATTTTTATAACGATCACAAGCGTTTGTATTGTGTAGTCTCTTCATTTCGTTTAAAACAGTCAGCTTACTACAGGCAAGAAATGGAATCCCAATTCAAACATCTAAACATAATACAAGAGCTCTAAAGAATACACAAAAAATAATTGTTTAAAAACACTGAAAGCCCATAATAATCCCGTACTACCAAAACTCAATATACATTAGAACGCCCGAACCAAATCTGTAACCAACATGGCTTTAAACCCCGGACCACCTTCTATTAGCATTCGTACCTAACAATAACCGCTCCGCCCCAGTTTCGCGGTAAGAGCTGCGGAATCACTCCCGAAAGGAGCCACAAAAGAAGTTTCGTACTTAAAATACCCATTTTCAAACAATCCGGCTACGATGGAAAATATAACTAAAACCAGTACATATTAAATATATATAGAGCAACATAGAATCTACATATCCTTGTGCAGTGCGGGTAGAATCAACCGTTTTGAAGACAGTAAAGGGTGAGTTTTTACCTTTCAAAGAAGAGAAAAAAGATATCAAAACATATTGTTGCCACTTAAATGCAAACTAACTTGGCATTAGCCGATCATAAGACAATTGAGCATAAATAACTCTAAAGGAATCGACAGTAATAAGCTTCCAATAAACGTGGGCCGTTTCAGTCCCAGCGCAGACCAGAATCCGTCATTCAAAGAACCAAACAAACTTACCGACACTTACAAACACAAACTGATGGTTTCTCTACCTTCTATCGAGCTGCTGGATTTTGCCCCTAAACAAACAATCTTCATCACTTTTGCTATGAGATAGGCGAACTTAAAGTTCAGAACATGCAGAAATCCCTTACCGAGGATATATATATTTTCAAAACAACCGAAACATGGAGATTTATTCATTCATAAAAGTCTAACGATGAGTTAAAGATTGGAGTTTTAAATCAACGAATGTATAATTTATAAAAACTGTTATTAGTATTGGACAATTTAACGATCCCGTTATAAGCAAAAGGAAATATAAAAAAAAACTCAACTGAATCGGACGGAAAATATACTGAACAGAATCATATAGCTCCTTTCCCTAGAATGCAAACACTCGTTAATTATTGGTAGCGATGGGAAATATCTAAGTGAGGTGATTAGAAAATTGCAAAAAAAAGTATCCGACTAAAAATCATGCCATGATTTCGGCATGATATGAAAAAAGGAATTAATTATGTAACAAAAAAAAAACGACACACAAAAACACGCACCTACACGCTCTCAAGCATGGCGCACAGCCGGACACACTACTTCACTAACAAATCGAACACTTATACCGTAGGGGCCTCTATCTAACGAACATTGAGCAAGCGAGTAAAATCTACAACTGAAAGCTTTAGGAAATGCGTTACTCTAGTGATATGATGATATTTAGGTAGCTGCATTTAGATGAACTGCTGTACTATTGTCCTTTTTAGTTCCGTGCTCATCTCTTTGCCTTATCCAGAGTTTCAGTATTTTTATTATTACTTTTATTATTTGCTTTTGCACAAATGTTTGAGAAAAAATACAATTTTGCTGTAAATTTTTACTTGCAAAAAGTTAAAAACAACTATTATTTTCATCTAGATGCAGCATAGAAAATGATCTATTGTACATAAAGAAGATATTCTTACTTTTCAATTTCCTTTCTTTGCGTTTCCAAACGCTTTGTTTCCAATTACATGTATTAAAAAAAATGTTATAAAACACCGTTTTCATCTCTCCGGTTCCTACTAGAGTAAAAGTAGAAAGTCGGCAAACAAGTACTAAGGAATCTTAAGAAAAGAAAAAAAAAACTTGTAAAAGGAAATTTAAGACAGAATGGAACCAAAACAGCTATAAAACTAATGAATATAAAAAAACCAAGCAAAAAGTAGCTAAAACCATCTCAAGTTAAAATTCGTAGTAGTGTAGCGAATGAACAGAATGGAGTAGATGCGAAACAAAAACGGCAAAAGTTCACCGAACCGACCAAAGCGGCAAGTGAAACAGTTCTCTCAAGCGTACAATCATCACTCGTTTTAGCTATAACTACAGCTTTACTGATAGAAAAATTAGACGCGTAAGGCATATAATACTGAACTACCCCCTTGAATAATAGGAGTAAGGTAAAAGTAAACTACGAACCTACCCACTACACAAACAAACATACACAAACAAAAGACACCGGAACGGGAAGGGCTCCGACCGGGGGGACCGTTGGAGCGTATTTCTTACAAAAGAAAAATGAAAAAACTATACAATACCAATCCGTAATGACACACTAGTTTTACATTGCGATACAAAAGTAAGTCAAATCTTATAGTCAAAATGCACTCGTTTTTTTTTCTATCTCGTAGTTTGTAGTACTGCATACCAGTTGTGTACATATACGGTATAAATATTAGGGCGCCAGTGGGTTTGGGTGGTGGTAGTAGCGAGCGGGAGCAGACGAAATTTTAAAAATAAACTACAGTTTCTGAAACGACAAGAACTTACACGGGTTTCTATGCTAGAATGGCGCATTAGCAGTCCACCGCAGGGCACCGTCTGCGAACGCTGAAGTGAACGCAAAAGAAAAATCATTAAATCAAGTTGTATGTAAAATGGGCTACGAGTTTTTAACTATATCTTCTTAAAACGGAACAAATAAAATCTTTGAAAAAGAAAGAAAACCAACCACAGCCTACTAGTCACTTATGGATTTCTAATGTTTTGTATGTTTGATAATGGCTTCCTTGGATTAGTCTTTTTCATGTGCATGTTTCTTTACAAAGCCGACAAAAAGAAAGACATCAACCCTGAAAGTATTCTAGTTCCATTGTAAAATTTATTTCTTTTTGTTGTATCAAAAAAATGTTTCCATCACACTTCTCAAAAGGGGAAGGGTAATAAATACAACCCGTTCGTGACTCTGCGTGAAAGTCAACGCGTTAGAATACAAAGTTATTGTAATCCAGCTTGAACTTTACCCATCCGGAAATTTCGTTAAACTCAGCATAAGGATCGTTGGCGAACAGCTTTCGCTTTATCTGTTGCTTTCCGGGTCGCTCAACTTGACCAACCTGCGACACTCCCCCGGAACCAACATTTCCTCCTCCCGCAGGCGTTGGTTCTTGTTTGCTTTTGCTCTGTTTTTTCTTCGACATTCCCATTGCTTCTGTTGGAGCGGACGTAACATCCTGTGAGGGTCCGATCGACATAAAACCCACTTTCTGTGCCAGCGTGGTGTCCTCGCGCTTCAGTATCTGGTACTGTGGTGGCTGGTTGGCGTTGGGAGTGTTTTTGTAGAACTGCTGCTGGTTCACCTGCGGTGTGCCGCTGTTGCTCTTCGGCCGTGGCATACCGGGCTGTTCCAGCTCTCCCATCGATTTGTGTCGCTGCCGTTGGCGTTGCGATTTATCCTGCTGTAATGCTTGCTGGTCATAGGTGTTTTTGTTTGTACTTCCCCCGGCGTTCATATTGGTGCCATAGTAAAGCTTATGCTTTCCGCCCGATTCTCGTCCGAACACGGGCGAGTTGCCCATCTGTAGGTTGTTCGATCCCTTCCCGCCACCCTTGTTACCCGGTTTACCTTTCTGATGCGTCTCAAGCCACTTCTTCAGTCGCTTTACGAATGGCAGGATCATGAAAAACGAGTTCCCCGTCAGCTGATGATTATCCTTGACGATGTTTTCGTGTTTGGTCACCGGGAGCAGATCGACTGGGAACCACTCGCAGCATTTGATTTCGTTGCGTGTCTTTGGCACGAAAACGGTCGTTAGTGGAACGCCCGACACCAGGTACAGCCGGGTGTACTGATAGTTGATGACCAGCTCGATGTACTCGTTCCCGATGAGATTACTGATGTCGTAGCCCGTCTCCTCGTACACCTCGCGGATCGCACACTTGACCGGTTCTTCGTTTTCATTAATCTTGCCCTTCGGGAAACCCCAGGACGATTTGGCCCAGTACGACTGCACCAGCAGGACGTGCTTGAGATCTTCCGATAGCAATATGGCGCCACAAGTCGGGACAGTTACTTTATACTGCTTCCAGTTGTCCAACACATCGTCCACGGTTGAACAGTACGGTTGCAGACAAGGGACGTGCTAGAAGTCGGAACAAAAATATAAGAACCTAGAATAAACAAGCATTCAGCAGCTAACGGCAACGTACCTTGAACATCTGCTGTGCGAACTGTTTGATGCCACACTTTTGCTTCATTTCCGAGCAGTAAAAGTCCAGGTAGAACCAGTGGGCCAGCTCGACTTGGAAGCAGATGCGGATTAGATTTTGTCGCTCCTCGACGGGTACGTTGATGATGAACCGACTGGCCAGATCGTCCAGTATGTCGCTCGAGATCGTGAACGATGTATTCTTTTTCAGCTTCTGCCCGGTCGCCGGGGCCGGCTGCATTGCATTTACTGGGCTATTTGTCGCCATTTGGATGAGAAAAACGCGTATATCACTAAATTCACAGTAAGGAATTTTTCTCCGCAGTCTTTCTGTTTGTTGTTATTTGGAATTTGATGCCTTTTTCTTTGTTTGACAGTTTTGACAGCAACCTCCTGTTGTACTGTCATAAAGCGTAGGCCGGCTATGAAGAAGCCTTGATTTTGGTTGGAACTAAATTAAAAAAATTGAGTAAAAGCTAAGACTATAATTTTAATAGATTGTGAAGGTTTCAATAGAGTGTTCAAAATTTCTTTAACACCAATCGAATGAGTTTCATAGCGAAGTTTTTAATTTAAATTTGGGTTTGTTATTTTCGTTATTGAGAACTGTCAAACGACCGGCTGTCACTCGAATGTAAACACAAGAACACACGACTCTGGCGTGCAAGAACAACGTGGTTTCAGTAAAACTTCTAAAAAGTAAGCGGTAACAATGACCGACTGTGTGGAAATTGCGATCACAAGCGATGGTTCGGAACAGCATTGGAGCTTTTGTGCGTGGGACGTCCGGACGGGGACGCAGCTGATGCCGTACCGACACGGAGGAGCACCGGCAGTAAATACGCTACAGATCGTCAACAACCGATACATCATTGCTGGACACCAGGCGAAACCGTTGCTTACCATATGGCCCATCAATCGGCAGGAACCGGTCAACGTGAAGTACCTGCTGGCCGGCTCTCCGAAAGCGATCGCCGTGTCACCGGACGGAAACTACTGCATTGTTGCGCACGCATATTCGTTTAATGTTTACAACCTTGCCACCGGAGCAAACGTGGCCACGGTATCGCACCACTATGGAAACATTACGGCCCTAAAGTTCACCGACGATGGATCACACTTTGTATCCGCCGCCCAAGACTGTCGTGTCGTCGTGTGGAGTCTGGCCAAGACGGTGCTCCAGAAAGACAACAAAATGTTGTACGAATTCGCCGACTACACGCTACCCGTGTCCGATATTTACGTCGGAAAGGGTGGGATGAAAGCTTTGCTGGCCGCCGCGTCACTGGATCGATCGTGCAAAATATATGACCTTGCATCCGGAAAGATGGTACTGAACGTAGTGTTTCCAGTTGCCCTTTCCGTCCTCACCATCAATGGACTCGAAACGGAACTGTACGTTGGTGACAAGAAAGGGTCCATCTTCACATGCAACCTACAGTCCACACCGCGCTCGAAGGAAATTCACCTACACCAGGGTCTGCTGGTGCCAAACACACTCAAGGGCCATCAGAAGGCCGTCACATGTCTTTCGATGTCGATGGACAACGAAACGCTGCTATCCGGTGGCGAGGACGAAGTGGTCATCGTTTGGCACGTTAAAACTCGACAACAGTTAAAAGTCATACCGCACAAGGGTCCTATAACGAACGCGTTTTTCCTCATCACGCCGAAGCTTATGTTCGACCAATCGGTAGTACTCAACGTACCTTTTCCGACGTTCCAGAAGACGACCAGCTCGCGTGTCGAGAGGGAAAAGATGAGCATGGAGTTCACGACAATGAAGCATTCGCTGCGCGAACGCACGGAGACGGGTCCGGTGGTAATAAATGGACTCTGCGGTCAAGCGACGAAGGACAGTGAGATTAGCGAGGTTCAACGGTTGGAAAAGGTTGTGCATAAACTGAAAACCATCAATCGCGAATTGTACGAACAAAGCATCCGCTTTATGATGTCCGATGTGAATGGACATGGTAAGGGAGCGTCCAAACAGGCAGGGAAAGGTTAGGTACACAGGCGGCCCGGTAAGTGGCGTTAAAATGAAAAAAATCACCTGCATTTTTTAAGAATTACAATTCGATTTGTCATACATACTCAATGAGTAAAGGATTTTCAAAGTGGAAATAAATACATTCTCATCATCGACTTACAAGCCACCAATTGTTTTAATTTATCTTATTTTTCCTCCATATGTAAACCCATCCTGTGATTAAGTTATTTGCTCGAATTAGAGCAATCGACTGAGTCCAAAGTTTCTACTTTTACGTCCGTGCATCCGGTTAAATTTTGTGGACTAGGCATTAGCGTGCTAAACCGCATCGCAAGATCATGAACTATTTTTCCAGGAATCCAATTTCTTAAAACATGGGATTGAAAATTTCTATAAATCCTGTGTCTTCCAGCATTTACCATTGCGATGCTTTTCGTTCAGCGTAGGCACTTTAACTTCCTTCATTTGAATCCTTTCAGTTGGCATCTCGTCGGGTGAAGATCGTTTTAAGTCAAGCGGCAACAGAAATTCCCTATAGCTATACTCAGTTAAACTCTTTCGTATCAATTTAGATCAAAGTTAATTTTGGTTATTGGGTGTCTTCAATTGGGGAAATTTCCTGTGGAGATGGATCCGGTAAAGAAGATCCCTTCTTGAGATTCAAATCCCTGATTGAAAATCGAATTTCTGGTTAAGATTCAAATCCCTGCTTGAGAATAGAATCCCTGATTGAGAATTGAATCCCTAATTGGGATTCGTTTCCTTTTAAGGATTCAAATCTCTGTGGCGACTCTTGGGATTCGAATCCCTACCAGCAACTCTTTAACTCTTTTGGGATTCGAATCCGTCAGAATTCAGGGCTATAGGGAAGCCCCAAGACTGCTGAAAGAATAGAAAGGAAATTTTAAGCTGGGTTCTCCATAATTCCACGACGCATTCGTCGCCACACGACGTTGATCCATTTGGCATGATGGAGGCGCCTGGTGGATGGTAAACTTTAAGCTTAATAAATTGTGTACAATAAAAGGTTATATATAGTGACAAAAGATGCTAGACCATTATGTAAGGTAGATATACTACACCCACAAAGTCATTACACAGGAGGCTAAAACAGAAAGAAAGGCCATTTGCTTTGCGAGGTACAGTTATTTTTTAAAACGTAAAAATGAAAGGAAAACACTTTCCTCTTCATATGGTGTAAATTTGGACACGATACGAGTCTGGATTCCTGAGATATTCTCAAAATTGTGCCGTCGTGCACCAAACATGACACACCAGAAAGGTGAGTACACAGCACAATGTATCCTCATGTTTTGTATTGTATGTTGCTTTTGCTTGGTTTGTTGGTAGTGTTTTGGGGTTTTGTTGCATTAAATAGGATCATTTTAATCAGTTCAACTGTGGTTGATAACAAATTTACTTCTATTATGTCCCAAAATGGTCAGAAAGGGACTTTGGGAACAGAGATCGAATATAATCTGGTGATATTCGGTCTCTGTTCCCAAAGTCCCCCGGCACGAAAATGAACCAAACAACAGAAGCCAGACTGGTTTTATGGTGGAAAAAGATTAGCCGTCTTGGAAATTTATCATGAACCGGGCGTTTTATCGTCATATCGAACCGGATGAGCACATGATTTAGACGTTTGGTGGATGCTAAGCCCAAAATAAGTGCCAAATTGCGTCGACATTATTTTATGAGAAGTATGACATATCAGTCAGTGGTCAAAATATAAAAAAAAACCACCAATTCTACTACAAACCGTATAATCAAGGAGCGAGCAACCCTGAGTGCCCAGGCGTGCGACGCAGTCCACGAGCGGAACCGGCTTTTCACACGAAATTTAATGATAAAGAAATTTAAATAAATTTTTAAGGTGATATTCACTTTGCAAAACACAACTGCAATTTTGTGACCAATCCCAGCAAATACGACCGACATCGCATCTATTTATTTCGCGTGACACATATGATTATCTCACAAGCACTACGCTGAGCACGTGCTGTTTTGCCATGCATTTTCCCCTCTGAAACTTTTTGTTTTATCGGGGATTTTTTTATTCCAACCTTTTTTTAGCCACATTGTATTTCAACATCGTTCACCAATGATTGTTTCATACGAGTAGTCATTCTCGTTACACTTCTCGTTACACGTAGCACTTCTGGTCGCTATTATTTTCCGACATTTGGCCAGGAATCGTTGAAAATGATTTGTACAGCTGAAACATGATTGGCAATACGTACGCTGCGAAACCTAATTTTCGGGAAGGAAGATATAAATGGATGGAAACAAAACCAATGATTAACTCATTTACAGCTGCTGGTTGTACAATAGCACCAATGAATCTTCACTTACCAATGATGATGAGCCCTGTCACAATGAAACCGATTAATAATCCGCTATCGTCGCAGTCTTCGCCGGAAAGCAATAAACGCAACATGCACACCGGATACATGATAGCATAGACTTGATTGTATATTGTAATTAAAATTATTACCGACCCTATGGCACTGATTCCTACAAACACCATACTTGCAATGATGCAGTGTTTATTTCTCTGTTGGTTGAGGATAATGATTAGATAAATAAATATTAGCGAAATTTTTAAAGCGAGACAGTTATTTGATATATGAAGTACTTACCTTAATGAAGCCAACCCAGTAGAAAACCACCCATGCCGATGATGCAACGATGGCGAGTATGGCATACGTTTGAACTAAAAATTTTATTTTGGAAAATCAAATCGAAAGAACAAATATAATTGTATTTGAACTTATTCTCTCATTTCTAAAATACTGTTTATAGCACTTACAAGAGTCAGGAGGTTTTTCACGAGGATTTGAATGTGGAATTAGAATTTTGATAGATTCGTATAACAAACCGATGCAGCTTACTGTCAAAAGAATGCCTACGATGTAAGCATGCACTCGAATGTTGCTGCAGCAATCACTAAACGACATTGTTTAATACCAAAATTTTTCAGCGCACTGAAGGAGTAGGTTAACACTTTTTAATAAGGAAACTGGCAGTAAAAGAACTCGCCACTTTGACTTCTCGTACTGAACTGATCGTTGCTTCCTGTTGCTTCCTGTTTATGTGGTATACGAGGGGGGGGGGGGGGGGTCGAGCATCCGAGCAAAGGGTTTTGCTCATATCAGTCCTGGCGAAGGGCAGGGAGAATTCTTCCTCAACTACCCCCTACGGTGGACAAGAAGGAGATCGTTGCTGCTGATGCTATGTCCAGACCCTTTCTTCCCCAATGAATTTCTTTCGCCATTCCTGCATTTCCTTGAAGCTAAAGGCTGATGCATACACGACGTGTGTTCGAGGATTCTCTTTCGATGCTCTCTGTGTGCCAAAAAGAGTATGCTACAATGTTTACCCTTTTTATTGGACGCGGATTAACACTTATGGGGGCCCTAGGTGGGAAAATGAACGGGGCTCTTAATCACTACTGTAAAAAAAGATATATTTTCGTATTTTTTGTTTACTTTTCTATACATTCAACGATACCTATTACTTTTATCGCTCAAATAATTTCTTGTGGACTCTCTGATGTTTGATTTTAACCAATTTGTATAACAATTCATATTAAATAAATAGAATTACTTAAAATGTATTACAATTTTCGTTAAGAACCGTATGAATCATATTCAAAAGCATTGCAATATCTAACAGGGTATGCCAAAAAGCATTGCTCGATATCAGAAAGATGAAACTGTTTCAGTTTTTTAACGCTTTTTTTAAGTTCTAGACTTGATATATTCTAACACGTTGTTGTTTTGATACAAATACATGCTTCATTTCAAATGATGTACTATAAAACATTGTTATTTCGTTACGGTTCCACTGTGATTATATACCAAACTATCTTTCCATTTTTTGTTTATTGTTCTAAGCATTACAATTTATGGGAAACAGTAAAAATACACAATAAGGGTATTTTTGGGAAGACTGACCCGGTTCAAATTAATCACGTGCAGATCATTAAGGAATGTTGATGAATTCTGTGTTATATTTGTTTAAGTTTAAATTTTGCGGTCGACCCTTACGAGCTCGGTGCCCCCCGCGGTATGCTCAGTCCGCGCACCG
Source organism: Anopheles sinensis (assembly GCA_000441895.2). Lineage (NCBI taxonomy): Eukaryota > Metazoa > Arthropoda > Insecta > Diptera > Culicidae > Anopheles > Anopheles sinensis. The sequence continues at coordinate 2,009,346 of KE525351.1, read as the reverse complement.
TTAAATCCGCCACTGATAGGACCTGCGTTTGATGGTCATGTGTACAGATCCCATTTTCTTATTCTCTTTCCACTATTGCTACAGAGATCTCTAACCCATAAGGGTAACCCATAGCGGGTCCCCGCTAGGCGAGTTTATATGCAAGTTGTCCTGCATTTGCGTCACGAGGCCTCGGGCCTGGGTAAAGATGGAATAATTGTTTGTATAGGAATATAGGTTGTTTGTATGTATGATTGTCAACGATTTTTTTACGGATTGAAATGCAGACGTCGGTTAACTATTGGTTTTTTTATGACAATTCAAATAGTCGGTGAACGTATTCCCCGAATTCTCCAATTCGCCCTTATCATTGAAGGCTAAGCAGAATATGCAAAACGGGAAGAGTATGTTATCCATTTGATAAGACCAACTGAATGTGGTGTATTGAACCCTTCGAAACTACAGAACCGTACGAAAAGATAACAGGGAAGGTCTAGCTATGCATGCAATGGCGCTGAATATTGAGAATGTAACCTAGAAGCCACACATGAGTGAAGAAACGAGTGGTAAAATAATTATTACCACAAGCTTTGTGAGGTACTAGGTGTATAAAAGGTGCGGCAAACGAAGCGTAATCACTATTACTAAAGAATTTTGACTTTCATACCCTGTAATCGCATGTTATGGTTAAACCGAGTTAAACCGAGCATGGTTAAACCGAGAACAAACGAACCAGTAGTTCATTCGATTGCACTTTAATGGAATATTTATTGAAAGTTTGTTGCAACGTAGGGTTATTTTTTGTGTTCAACAATTAACAACAAAATAATAGCCGTAGCTTTTTCCGAATAAAAGTCCTGCTAAAGAGGAGATTATTGCGTCCCAAGAACACGATCATCATCGGAAACCCGTGCTCCATTCTCGCAGCCTAGCACGTGTTTTACATTGCTTGCAATCGATTCCTAGATTGCCACGAGTGTCCCAAGTAGTCCCTGTTCTATCTTCGACTAGTAAACGATCGTTTACAACGTGATCTTTATTTGGCCTTAGGGACTAAAAAATTCGAAGGGACGATACATATAACGCGAAAACTAAATGGTTACATGCAAGAAAACGAATGATTTAGTTGTGATCTGATTGGTGAACTATTGTTATAATAAAAAGCATGAGAAAATGCACTAGAAGTCAATAAATTAAATGAAAAACTACTTTTAAAACCAAACCTAACCCTCCTAATGTTCGAAAAAATATTCAAAACAAATGACCCAAAAAACAAAATTAAGCCAATCAACAAAAATTCATAGATCATTAAAAACTATAAAGCTGCAAAAAATGTCGTAAAATCCCCAAAAATTGCTCATAAAAAAAAGGCAGGGGAAGGAAATTTTTGGCGGTGGTGAGAATGAAGAATTTCTACATTGGTGTAAAAGAGACAATGTCACTGTGTACAGTAATGGCCCCGATATTCGATTGTGCGATTCTTTTTATCAAGCGGCTTCCAAGAAACCAACCTTCTCCCTTTTCGAGCACAGGAAGTGCGTGAACGTGTGCGCTTATCAGTAATTTTAACTGGCTGTTACCTGCAAACCTAAAAAACTATCTGATGGTAAGTCACATGACATACACATGAGTCACATGATACTGTATTGATCTAAAGAGCAGATGTTGGATTCAAATTTGATCTGATAGGGTCCTGGTGATAAGACTTGTCTGTAAACATTTCTGCGACCTGGACAATATTGGATGTCTGTTATATACTCGACAATGTTTGATGCTGTTGGCCCTCTAGTAGTAGTCCTTTAACGGGTTGGATCCGGCGCCTCGTGAAGGCTACTATAGGCTCTCCTTCTCAAAATCTATTCGATGCGTCCGCGACGTACAGAACGGTACCTTGTCGCCCAAATATCCATCAGTTCATCCTCGAGCGGCTGTCCTCCATGTTAGGAGCGGCTCGAACCAGCGTCTGTTCCCCATGTCAGGGCGGCTGTTACTTATGTAATCACCTAAGGTGCGTTGATCCACCGACACGACAGGAGGCGGAGGGAAAAGCCTTGCAAGCCACCCTCTGTGCAAACGCAACGAACGGCACCCAAGAAGAAATACCGATTTGGACTAATCATGACGGAGTTACGCGACGGAAAAAGGACGGAAGGATGATTGGAAACTCGGAACATGGAACTGCGGATCCCTCATAGGACCCGGGAGCACTAGAATACTCGCAGACGATAGTAGCTTCGGGATAGTAGCACTTCAAGAGGTCCGCTGGAAGGGAGTCACGGAGCGTCGCTACCTCAGCGATTGCATTATATACCAGAGCGGTGGAGATAAGCACGAGCTCGGTGCCAGAAACGTGTGATCGAATGGTGGCCGATCAACGAGAGGAGGTGCAGGTTGAGGATACGTGGCCGTTTCTTCAACCTGAGCATTATAAAGGTGCACAGCCCGCCCCTTGCGAGCAGTGATGGCCACAAGAACGCCTTCTATACGCAGCTGGAGAGGGAGTACGACCGCTGCCCACAACACGATGTAAAGATCGTCATCGGTGACCTTAATGCTTAGGTCGGGCGAGAGGAGGCCTATAAACCAACGATTGGAAGCTCAAGCGCCGTAGTAGATGGGTTCAGTAGAGCTTGCGGTCAGTATGCACCAGCTAATTGTGAAAATTTGGGACCAGGAAAGGATACCGGAGGACTGGAAGCTGGGTGTCATCCACCCAGTGTACAAAAAGGGAGACAGGATGGACTGTGCCAACTTTCGAGCCATCACAGTCTTCAATGCTGCCTACAAAATCCTATCCCAAATTTTTTGGGATTTCCCCTTTGATATATTTACTTTATCGGTGGTTTTTAGTTCAAACTGCTTTTTACGCCAAATTGTACATCATAATCGTTCAACAAACATTGTTTCAACCGAGGAGTCAGTTGCGTTACGTTTTCGCCGATGAGTCACGCCTCATTGATATTTATGTTACACTGCTCGTCACTGTTATTTTCCGGCGTTTGGCGACGAATCTTTGAAAATGATCTGCACAGATCAAACATGATTACCCACATGTACGACCCTATACCTAATTTTGGAGAAGGAAGATATAAATGGATGGAATGAAAATCAATGATTAACTCATTTAGAGCTGCTGTTTGTACAATAGCACCAATGCATCTTCACTTACCAATGACGATGAGTCCTAACAAAATGAAAACGGTTAGTGTTTCGCTCTCGTCGCAGTGATGCCCAAACAATGTACCGAATCGACACCGAAATATTGACCAAAAATAGAAAAGCAGTACCAGTATTACCATCCCTATGACAACGATACTCAGAAACATTATACTTGCAATCATGCAGTATTTATTTCTCTGTTGAAGGAAGATAATAAGGAGTTTGATAAACATTTGTGAAATCTTTTAAAACGAGACTGTTATTTGATATATGGAGTACTTACCTTAAGGAAGCCAACCCAGTAAAAAAACAACCATGCCAATGATGCAACGATGATGAGTATAGGATACATTAGAGCTAAAATTAATTACATTTCGGAAAAAGCCAACCATTAGTAATCGAAAGAACAAATACAATTGTATTTAAACATATTCTCTCATCTCTAAAACATTGTTTGCAGCAATTACCTTCCACATTTTTATGAAGATCATGATCTAGACTTAAAAAATCAAAAGATCCGTATAGGAAACCGGTGCAGCTTAGTGTCAAAAGAATGCCGACGATGTAAGCATGAACTCGAATGTTGCAGCAGCAATCACAACAACCCATTGTTTTGTTTAATAGCAAAATTTTCCAGCGAACAGAAATTTTATAGTTGTAGTTAAACACTTTTTGAACATGAAACTAGTAGTAAAAGAACTCGCCAAATACGTTATGTTAAATTTAGCTATCTCACAACCGTATATCGTCAAAGTGTATCGCCTGCCTTGCACGAATAGTTCAATCTCGCATCCAAACCCTGTGACTTCTCGTAGTGAACTGATCGCCGAATTTATGCTACCTTCTTTAGGTGGCGCTAAACGATCTTTTCATCGCGAGGATTCTTGGCGAGATTAGTGAGCGCTTCGAAGCTGTACCAAAATGTGCTCTAGTAGTAGTAACGTTAGTTTTTCTAACTCTTGTGGAATATTTCACTGTTTCTTCGTAAATGTAGCTGTGAATGTGGAGTGTAGGGAAATAATATATTCAGTAGTTTTTTATGGCGAGAAGCATTATGATTTTATTCGTTAACTGTTATACTGTTCCTTGCCGTTGTTCCTTTGAAGACACGTGCGTTTATATAATATTTCATAGACGTCTCTTTCCCCGAGCTGATTTGTATCGATATCGTACGTCGTCACCAAACGTCGCGACTGCCCTTTCCTTGTGATAAATGCTGTCGACTGCATGATGACCTGTTCGTACTGTGAGACGTCTTTCTACCGTGACTACGGTATGCTTTGCGCCACGGCCAAGATGAAGCCGTTAACACCCGCGCAGCCGGACCGTGAAGTAATTGGTTATCAAGGTCAGGTCAGGTCTCAAACATGTAGTGGTTCTTACGAAAACTTGGTTTAATCTATGCTTGACGTCTTCGCTTTATGTTGTGCTTGCTCCCGCTTTGTGACGCCACGGAAATACCCAACGAGTCATCCGTCTCACCAGCAAAGAAACAGCCACAGGAATTCAAATTTCAATTTAAATTTACTTTTTTTGGTAATTTTGTTTTCAGGCGATCAGTATCACACAGCGAAGAATTCCCACGCTATACCGTGTATACTGCTAGCTAGACTTATATACTGTTCGTTCGTTCTGGGGATTCGAATGTTTCGCATCACTAATTTTTATAACCCATTCAAAGTATATTAAGCCCTGACCGATTGTCGCTGTGCCTGTCCTATAGTCGCTGGAACGTAAGAATCCCCAAGGCATGCGACGTATTCCTCGTGCGAAAGAGTTTTTTAGCTATATCTAATGATCTACAAATTTAAAGAAATTATTAAGGCCAACCAGTTTATCAATTGTTCCTTTCGCATGACACATATGATTAACTCATAAGCACAACGATGAGCACGGAATATTTGAAAATACACTTTCCTCTCTGATATTTTCACTTCATCGATGCTTTTTATAACAAACTGTATGTTTATTTCAAAATGTGCATCAAGATCGAACAAGATCAAGCGTCAGATCGTGGTTGCTATTATTTTCCGGCGTTTGGCGACGAATCATTGAAAATGATCTACACAGCTGAAATATGATTAGCCACATGTACACCGCCAAACCTAATTGTCGAGAAGGAAGATGTAGACAAATTGATACAAAACTAAGGATTAACACATTTAGAGCTACTGGTTGTACAAAAGCACCAATGCATCTTCACTTACCAATGGCGATGAGGCCTATCTCAATGAAAGGCGTCAATATTTCGTTCTTGACGCAGTCTTCAACCCCGAACCATATGCCCCAAAAGAGTTCACATAAAAATACTAGGCCAAAAGAGCCAAAAATTAAAATTATTACAACCCCTACGGCGACGATTCCTACTAACACCATACTGGCAATGAGGCAGGGTTTATTTTTCTGTTAGGTGAGGATAATGATATGATCAATAAGCATTTGTGGATTTTTCTAAAGCTAGACAGTTAGTTTATATGCACAGTACTTACCTTAAGGAAGCCAACCCAGTAGAAAACTACCCATGCCAATGATACAACGATGGTGAGTATGGGATACATCGAAACTGAAGATATGTTATTTTTGATGAAAAACCATCAGTAAACATACCCTTTCATGTCGAAAATACTTTTTGTAGGACTTACCTTGCTCAGTTTCATGGTGATTGGGATCTGCAGTTAGAAATTTGATAGATTCGTATAACAAACCGATGCAGCTTATTATCATAAGAATGCCCACGATATAAGCATGCAGTCGAATGTTGCAGCAGTATTCAAAAAACGACATCGTTTTGTTCAATACCAAAATTGTTCAGCGTACTGAAGCAGCAGGTAGAAACTTCTTGAACAGAAAACTGACAGTAAAGGAACTCGCCTAACCCTCTGACTCCTCGTACTGAACTGATTTATGCCGAATTTATGCTTCCTTTTTAGGTGGTTTACAACCGCCAAGGGTGCGCCTTTAGGGTGCATTCGAGCAAACGGTTTTGCTTATATAACTCCAGGCGAGGAGTAGGTAGAAATCCTCCTCAACTACCCCCTACGGTGGACAAGAAGGAGATCGTGTGCTACAGATGCTATGCCCCGGCTCGTTCTTCCTCTATGACTCCTGCATTTGCTGGAAGCTGAAGTCAGATGCATACACGATATGTGTTTTCGAGGATTCTCTTTCGATGCATTCGGCTGTGTGCTAAAAAGAGTATGCTGCAAGCCTCAAATGTGATATTCCTTTTACTCTCATTTATGTTTGAGGATCATGTGCATAGATTCCGTTTTCCTATTCTCTTTCCACTATTTCCACAGGGATCTATTCATGATAGTAGTAATTTGAAATTTAATTTAAAATATCATGAATGAAAACAGTTTAATTCTGTATGATTCTTTTGATTTAAATTATTATTCGCATCTGGAATGGCGTAAATTAACAAATACTCACTTCCTTGATCCTTAATAGACCATTACTCTTCTTCTTCTTCATCTTCCTTCAAACTTAAAGGATTTACTCCAGCAGGGCGCTTGAATCCAGCTTCCTAAGTCTTCGAGAGCTAATCTGGAGATACAGTGACCGGCAGGGAAAAGTGGACACCTCGAATTTTTTTGATTTTCGCTCAATATTTTTTTCTTAATGAAAGTAAATACACTGAATATATTTTTCGTATCTTCTTTTACATATTCTTAATGAGAATAATGAATTAATTAGTTAAAAAAACGCTTCACAATTTTGAGAAAAAAAATATAAAAACATACATTTAAAAAACTAGTGACAAGAAAAAGTGGACACTTCAAAATTTTTAGTTTTTCATAACTTTTTTCTGAAAAGATCCCCTCAGTTTTGTGTTTTGATAAGTTTTATGGTTAAAAGCAATCTCCTTAGCCAATTTGATATTCATAGTCGTGGTCGCATTTGACTTATGTTCGTTGATATGTTTACTCTTCTTGAACCTAATATTTTGATATCTCATTACATATAAATTTTGTTTTAGGTTGTTTTTGAATCTCATAACAAGAAAATTGTTTACGGAGCTTAAACTATACTCAAATATCTTACGCAAAATAGCACGCAAAGCGTGTGGAGACATTGTCATCAAATTTAAATCGTAAGGTTTCAGCGGAGAACTGCCCTTGCGGAGATAGAATACTCAAAACCGTTGCATGTATTGACACCAAAATCGATCACAAATATAAAAAGAACGCAAAAGTAATCATCAATGATGTCTTAAAAACACTTCAGCTATCACTTTTCGAACGAACTGTTTGTCGCCGTCTCGTAGCACACGGGTTAGAGACCAGATTCGATAGAAGGCGCTGTAACATCTGCGAGCCAAACTCAGCTGAGCGAATGAATTTTGCTCAGGAACATGCTGTTGAACACCTTTAGTATTATAAAATTATTCTTGTATCAGTTGAATCAAAACATGAATAAAAACCACATAATTGTGTGTGGCGCTTCAGGTTAAGAGCATCAGGATCGTTGAACGCATGGCCCAGAGATGCATTGGGAACAAAATGTGGTGGTCTATGGGTGTTACTCGTGGAATGGATAGCGATGCTTTGTTAAAATAGATGATTTAACGACTATTTATTGTTGAATTAACATCTTGAAGAAAAATCTGAAGGTTTCACTCATCCAGACGAGCCTGAAGGAAAGGTTCTTTTTTCAACAGGACAACGACCCAAATCAAACTGCCAAGAAGACCAAGTCTTTCTTCCATTCTTGTCGCCTAAGACTGTTGGAATGGCTTCCTCGGAGCCTTAATCTAAACCCTATTGAGAAGTTGAAGGCAATTATCGATGCTAGGGAGAACAAAACGGATGTATCGAATAAAAACGACTATTTTGAAATTCAAGTACATGCTTGGGAAGAGTTGGATCCCCAATATCTACAAAATCGAGTAAAGAGCATGCCTAAGCGCCTCCAACAGATTCTTCAAGCCAAAGGAGGACACATTTAATACTAAGATGCATTTATTATAATTTTTTTTTATTTATACTATTGAACGCCTGAAGTGTCCACTTTTTCATGTCACTGTTTTTTTAAATACATGTTTTCATAATTTTTTTCACAGAATTGAAAAGCGAGTTTTTCGCAAATTAAATAATGAATCTCATAAAGAATATGTAAAACAAGATACGAAAAATATTTTCAGTGTATTTACTTCGATTAACAAAAAAATATTGAGCGAAAATCCAAAAAAAATCGAGGTGTCCACTTTTCCCTGCCGGTCACTGTATAGCCCTCTAATATTTTTAGGACCGGCTACTATAGGGATATGGCCTTTTTTCGGTGACGTTGTCCATCTTTTTGCTGGAGATATTTTCGCCAGAAAGCTTTTTTTCGCAGGTAGCAGAATGAACGGGTAACGCCTTAAAGGTACCCGATTTTGCTCCCTGCAACATAAGGGGCATATAAGGTGTAAATAATGATTCACATTTTCTTACTTTAACCCAATAATAACAAGGTTGATTTCTACAGATTGTGGATAATGCATAGTGTACTGCCAACTTTTATTCAAATATATATAGCCTTCAGTTCTTAACATGCTCACTCATCTGTTATCTTGTGAGATGGACGAACAAATGCTACCTTCTTCTTCGGACGCTTTTTCTTGCGCGCGAGTTCGGCTCGCGAATACCTAAATATGCTAACCTTGCGCACCTTAGGAAGGCCGGTGGCCATCAAATTGTTCAACGGCGTAATCGTACGCAGGTTGCCCGCCAAGTGTTCGGGATCGATAAAATCTAACGGTAGCTCAATCGTTGGTGATGGTGCATTGGCTCTCTTCAATGCCTTTTTCTCTACCTTCTGTTCAAGCTCGTTGATTTCTTCGCTGATTTCCTCGATCCTGTTGATTTCCTTTAGCTTCGCCAGCTCCTGCTTCAGCTTCTTGGCATTAAACTGGCGATGGTACAGTTCTTGCTTTTTCGCATTCGAAATTTTCTTCCTCCGTTTTCCCAGCGTAACCTTTGCCACCTCTTCGCTGGTATCTTCATCTTCATCCTCTTCCTCACTGTGTTCCGATTTGATTAAACCTTCAGTTAATTCCCGCTGGTAGGTACGCTGCTTCTCTTCGTCGGTCACCTTCGTGAACATATTTGTGACAACCCGATCGAAATGGGCCTTTCGTTTCAGAATCGCTTTCTCCTGCTCGACGACTTCGTTCTTCAGTTGAATGTAATCGTCGATCGCCGGGTTGTAGCTGATGCCTTCCCTCGGAAGATGCTTCTTCTCCGATGCAACCTTATACGCAATGTCCATTTTATGGGGTTGGTTGAGTATCAGCGGTTTGCCAACATTTTTCATCGTATGCAAAAGTAGATCCTGTTCGACCCACTCGCTGCGGAGCTCTTCCGGAAGTTTTTCTTCTTCTTCCCAAAGATCCTTCGAAGGTATCGCATGTACCAGGCTTCTCTTTACCTTTCGGAGCCTAGTTCGACGGGGTACAGAAGCTACCGGAGCTTTCGGTGCCTTGATGGTACGCTTAGCGTTCGGATCTTGCGGTGCCTTGATGTTCCGCTTAACGATCGGATCGGTCACTTGCGAAGTGTTCTTTAGCGTCAGATGCGATCGGGGCATTTCATGGAACTTCTTTTTCCGCAGCTCGCGCTGTGTCAGCTTCGGTCGGCTTGGTTTCGTCTCCTCGGTGAACAGTTCCGCATCCGGTTTCTCCTCCACTGTCCCGATTCGTTCATCTTGCCGTTTTTCCTCGAGGAAGTTATCGATATCTGTGGTGTCGATGTGCTTACGCCAGGACGACTTCAGCTTGCGGGATACATGTTTTTTGGCCGCTTTATTTGCCGGATTCACAACAAGTTTTATCATTTTGGCTTCAACACGTGTATTCACTGTCTCCTAGAAGGAGGCCTCAACTGACAGCTGGTAAACAAAACGAAGGTGGTGGATTAAACCACGTTGACAGCTCGGTTTGAATGTCAAAAAGTTAAGAAATTATTTTCAGAGAATTTTGATACCGAAAGTTATGGTAATAATTTACACAATTAACGAAAATAATACACATTGCTTTCAATACGAAATACGATGCCAAACATTCCAAACACGATTGCTAAAAAAGGTGAACTAAAAGGTATTGTCAAATCATACCAGAGTGTGCACCTGTTACCTATTCAAAGATGTTGACATTACAGATTTTTGTTTTCAAGTTTACACACCACGGTAAATTGTGCATTTAAATTTGATAAATGTAAAGTGATATCTCTAGATAGGGTGCAGTAATCAACATTAACAATTGACACCGATAAAGTGCTTTTATCTTTTCCAAGCTCCTGTTCCACACTTCGACACATGATACTACTGTTCGAGATTTCTTTTGGAAACCAATCCTTCTGCAACTTTTGAAGTTATTATCATACAAAATCGCCAGAACACTATTCAAGAATCATAATCGTAATTTACATACTTGTATGAAGCCTCCATTGGTCACAAACAGCTGGTTTGATGTTTTTGTTGACAAAATCATCGGACAAGAAAATTGGAACAAAAACAACAACAAAAGCATATCTTCCCGACGTGTCCCTCTCTTTCCCAAACGACGTGCGTCCCTGCGCTCCCTTTTCAATCCGTTCATCCAATCATGCCATCTCTCTCCCATCCTCACGCTGCCCCTTTGTTGTAACATTCGTGCGCTCTTTCTAGTGCGAGACTGTTTTCTGTCATTCTTTTTGCGTGTGTCGATTCCAGATCTGACTTTCTTGTGGTGTGCAATCTATTTACAAAGTTGTGAAACGGAACAGGCACTTTTTCCCATTCCAGATCGTGATTAGATATTTCGGTGCATTGCTTTCCTCATTTTCCCGTTGGAACCGTTTGTCCGAATGCGTGCCCGTTGGCGAATGGCGACGTCGTGAGACGAACATGTCAATCCAAACCCGCGGCCGCGAGTGTTTGCGCTACAATTAATTCCAACAAAGCTCGTGAAAAAGTGCCTGCGTACGTGAGCGACGGGCGTAATTCCGATTCCGCAGCAGATTCAACCGAACTCTTGCAGATTTTTCACACCACCAGAAGGTTGGGGTCATCGTGCACTTTCTCGGGACACCTTGCCCTTTGTGTTGCATGTTTCGTGTCCGCCGTGGGCCACTTCCGTGCCAGTGCCGTTGTTCGGTGGTGTCAGCTGCAACTTCCTTCTAGTGCGTAAATAACAACACGACTGCAGCAAAGTGTGTCGATATGGCGGATAAAAGGTAACTGCACCGACGAAAACCAGCTGTGGACGATGAGGTCACTTTGCTGGTTGACGAATGTAATGTTATTATGTTCTGTCCTTTCCCTCCCCCTCCCACCGTTGTAGCACCAGTGATGAAAACACTACCGCCGATGCACCGAGTAGCCCGGCCAAGGGAAAGGGGACGGATGTCCCGACGAGCCCAACGGGAAGTACCGCTTCGGCCAGCTCGTCCAGCTGGTGGGGCTCGTGGATTGATACGGCCCGCACAAAGGTAAACAAACAAAACGCCTGTAAGAAGTAGGCACTGAAAACACCTTTTCCATAGCTGTTTTTTCTTTTCTTTTTTTCGGAGGAATCTTTGCGCAGTTGTTGGGGTTACATTTTTTAGGGTTTTATGGTTATGTAGTAACTTGCTTCCTGAATCTTTTCAAACTTTGAACACTGTCACTACAGTCATAAATTTTCGAATGAGGAACTACTTAACTTTTCTCATTACTTGCACTAATTCCGTTTTTTATAAAATTACAATAATTTTTAAGTAGGAGTATTGAATGTATTCTGTGGGTAGAATAAGTTTCATCTCTTAATTGCTAAAGAAAATAACAAAAAACGTATTGAAATAGTTTGATATTTAGCTCGATATCAATTCACTCAAACTCGTTTGCTGAATTGGTGAACAATCACTGTTTTTGTCCATCCAATTGTTCATTCCCATATTTTTCAAATCTGTTAATTTCCCTCTACTGCTTATCAATATTGCCATAAATTGGAATCGATCTCACCAAAATAGGTTTCAATTTTCTTTAATTAATCAAAACATACTAAACATATTTTTAGTTTTTTTTTTAACGTCAGAGCGGAAAATCATTTTCAAATAAAAAATATAACGCATTATCATAAACGTGCATTAAATTAATTGGCTTCCCCTTTTTCCAGTCTGCATCGGTACTCGAAGCGGTCAAGAATGATCTAACAGAGCTCACAACGGTGGTCAAAACGGAAGCTTCCAGCGCCACCGAGGCGATCGGCCGTTCGCTCAACCTCGGCGAACCGGACTCGACCGTCGGTGCGATGAAGAAAAGCTTCAGCAGCTTCCTCGGACAGGTAACCGAAGCCCTGGTGCCGTCGCTCGAGGAGGACGAAGAAACGGAAGCGGTCATGATAACGGCGGACGGGACGCTCACGCTGACCGGATTCTACAAGCACCTGGCCGAGATGCAGGCCAACGACGAGACGTACCTGCAGGAGCCGGCCGATGAGCTGCGGGAGAAGTACAAGCGCTGGATGGAGGTGGTCGAGCAGGAGCAGTTCACCGAGCCGCGGCTGGCGAAGCATCTGGCCAGCAGTACGATACTTAACGACAAGTATGTCACCCTGGTGCCTGCAAAAGTTGCTCATATGGATTTTTGGAAGAGGTATTAAAAGTGGCATGCCATTTGTCTATTTTTGAGTGTTCTAATTGATTTGATTTCATTCCGTCCAACTTTTAGGTATCTCTTTAAGAAGGCCCTTCTAGAGGACGCAATTGCGAATGCAGAAATTGCCGAACGCAAAGCGAAGGCTGCCCTTGCCTCCACGGAAACGGTCGCTCCAGCTAAGACGATCGTGCAAACCGATCAACCGAGACGAACCATCGAAGAAGGTAACGATGCAGTTTCTTAGGTTAGAAGTGGGGCGAGCGGGGTGAATAATAAAAGCTAAAAAAACTCGATGCCGTTTGCAGCCGATAGTGATGAAACGCCATCGTACCCCATCGCGGACGAGCTTGCCTGGGGCGAAGTGCCTGAATTCGACGCAACGAACATCGAGCTGTCCGAGGAGGAGCAAGCCCGCCTGCTGGAGGAATACGAGCAAGAGATTCGGGAGCGCGAGAAGTCGCTCACGACCAGCATCGGCAAGCTGGACATTGTCGACGAGTCGCTGCTAATCCAGTCGGACATCGAGGGCACCCCACAGAAGACCACCCCGAAGATTGCCCCGGAAGCCGCCAAATCGACGGCCAAGAAAGAGTCGCCCACTGCAGCCAAAGCCACTGCCGGGCCGAAAGCCACAAACAACCAAAAGTCCAGCCAAGGAAAACCGACCGCCACCTCGCAGCCTCAGGCGGAAAAGGGAGCCAACAAATCATCGAACAGTAGTGCCGCCGGTAGGAATGTAAATACCAGCAAAAACCAACCGAGTGCGGCCAACAAGAAGGCGGCACAGACGGTAACGCCGGCCGGTAAGAAGAAGGATCAGCTCAAGATGGACAAGAACCACTTCACGAAGGAAGCGGAAGCGTCCTCGTCCAACTCGGACGAAAGCTGGGAGAAGGAGTTCGAGCTGGAATGAGGCGAACCGATCGATCTGCGCCGGGAGCTAGCCGAGTGCGCCGATTGGTCCTGAATGTCTCGTTTTCGTCTTTTCCAACGCTCCACAAAACACAGAACTTGACCTTGCGTACGAATGAACCGATTCTTTGGCAAACGCTTTTTACTGAAGTCCGTGAATGTTGCCGCGTGGAAAGGATGAACGTTTACTGTAGCGTTCGCCATTTCACGTCCACGTCCTGTGCTGCAAACAATGGCAGAGCAAAGCACGTGGTGGCACTTTTCAAACCTTCATTCCCCGTTTTGCGGGTTACACAGTTGCGTGCATTAATTGTGTGTGGTTTTGTGCAAATATGCTTATCTAAGATGCAAAAAAAAACAATACAATAGACTTCCGCAGAAGACGGCGGGAAGACAACGCGTGCCACGCACGTGTCTAGTGTTTATGTAATCTTTTTGAATTATTGTTTAGTTTATAACGAATAGTTGTTTAGTTAAGCAAAGATCGTTTTCTAATGACAATTTTGCAGCAGAGTACGAGCTCATCTTCCTCAAGAGGGTAATTTTTTATGTTATTTTTATACCGGAACTTACTGGAAGCCAGCGGAAATCCTATGTGTACTTGCTTATTCGGCCACCGTGTCCAATAGTTAATCGATATCGTTTCTTTCGTCAAATTGTGCGAATAAATAAATTCGGGTAAAAACGCATCGGGGCAAAACATCCTCGCGCAAATTCTCCTCCGGTGACCAACACCTCATGATGGAAACCCGCGGGAGCGTGGGATAAGAGGACGGAACAAGAACACGTGGGCTCAACTAGTTAATCGACGTATAGTTTTTAATTGTTTCCCCTTTTAAATGTAACCCCATTATCTCCTGTATCCGTACATGCTGGTAACAAAAAAAAAACACGTGATCGTTTGTGACGGTGAAACGAGTAAGAGGAAGCCCAATTCGTGCAGAAATGCTTGCATGGTTCTTCAATCGTTTGTGTCACATTCAATGATAAATAAATTGAATCATATTTTATTACCAATTTACTGGGGATATTTTTTTATTTATTGAAAGGTTCAACAACATTCGAAGTTTAATCGTCTCTGCGGGATCGGGACGTTGTTGGTTGTTGCCGACGAGTGGTGGAGGAAGGGGCAGCCGTTGTGGAACTTGGTGAGGACGTTGTGCTTGACGTAGGACTCTGAGTGGTCGTCGTTGAAGGAGTTGTAGAACTTGTGGTCGTGGTGCTTGAAGAGGTGGTTGTGATTGGTGCCGTTGAAGTAGTGGAAGAAGAAGCTGTTGTTGTTGAGATGTCCGCCCTGGTTGACCCTACAGTAGACGGGTTTGTACTTGACGGAGCTGCCGTTGTTGTGGTTGTGCTGGTAGAAGTAGTTGTAGTCGTCGTTGACATCCGGTTCCTGTTGCGATTTTTATTCTTTTTCTTTCCAGATCCGGATGTTGGTCGCGGCATCTTCATTTCACCGCTTTCTTCGGAAGAATCGCCCTTTCTTCGCTTGCCCGATCCTTTCTGGGACACATCCCGATCACCGCCTTCAGGTCTTCTGCCTTTTTTCCGATCGCGCATCATATGCTTCCGTTCGCCGGATTCTTCCGACGAGCTGGACTGCTGCTTGCGACGTGCTGGACTCCCATCAACGGTGGACGATAGATACCCAAGCACACAAACCACCAGAAACGTTACCACGATCACTTTATTCATTCTCACTTGGTTCTATAGGTAATCACGAAACGACCTTACCCGAACAGAAACTGAACGCTCGTGTACCGAAGCGGGAATTTTTATACTTCCAGAGCCACCAGATTTTTATTTGCTAATTAGAGTGTCTCTTTAAACAGATCGGTAAATAAATAATGACCAACCAAACCGGTTACCCACCCATCTTTGGGTATGTTCTCAACATTGATCGTTCCATCCTCGAACCCTTAGGGACATAAAATTCAAAAATGGATTTTCAATGAAAAAATTATAAAAAGAAGTTGTTACATGAGTTCTTTTGAACAACTTCAAAAGCTAATAAGATTTTTTAATGAATTATGTTGACAAATACTCAAGGAAAAACATAATTTATATTATCACATTTTTATGTATGTTTTGCATTGAGGTATGCTGCAATCAACATTTTTCATATTTCTAGATATTCAGTTTATTACAGCTTTTTTCCTTTATAAAATATAGTTTTGCTACAACTCATGAGCTATTCGTGTCTATATTAAATGTTAACCTTTTTACCTCTACTTCATTTTCTTTCATTTTCACAAGCTGTAATTTAATAAAATTATTGATTTTAGTTTTGTTTCAGTAAAAATTTTAAAGTTTGAAGAATGCTTAACGAGAAAAGTAAAGAAATCATTTCTGCTACAAAATGTTATTTTCTTTTATTTAAAATATATTCCATTTGATAAGAATTCGAATTCAATTAACTCAGCTTTATGCCCTAAGAGGTTAAGTTATTTTCTAGTGCCGAAGTAAATACGCATGTAATGAAGGTTGTCCAAAAGCAAAATTTACTTTGGTATCTAAGAAAAGAATCTCATCGACCCTCGAGATTTGGTACTTTTTGCCCTGTTTTACCAATTTTCAAACATTCGTTTTTCGTAGTAGAGTTGCGGTGTTGTGAAAAACCTCAAGAAGCAAATAAAAATATGCGTTTCTTTACTCAATTTGTACATCAAACCAACAGTTACAAATACCATGTCAGGCGATGGAGCGTCATCTTACAGCATCCGTCCGAAAGTAATTGTGATATAGAGTTATGAGTGTAACACAAGTCGGCTGCGGTCGAATTCTTTATTTTTAATCTGCACACGTTGAAGTTCAAGATACAACTGACTGACAAGTTGACAGTCTGTCATTATATATAACTTTAAGCAGCGCCCTCTCGCGCAAACCACGGACATTGCAATCCTAACACCCCCGCTCAATGTTCGAGTTTTTTAATCCCAATGTAGCACGATGTTTTTGAAATAAACCTGCAGGCAGACCTTTCGTCATCACGTCTGCAACCTGTTCACCGGTTGGTATGTAATGAACAGCTACACGCCCCCGCTGAATCTCTTCACGGATGAATCGATGTCGAACATCGACATGCTTTAAACGCCCAGAGTGTCGCTCATCTTCAACAACCCTAATCGTAGACTGGTTATCTTCGTAGTAGATCACTGGACACTCCGGTTCCTTCGACAGTTCCTTCAACAGACTAACCGTCCAAATTCCATGGCATACAGCGGTGCTCAAGGCCACGAGCTCCGCTTTCTGTTGACGACAGCGAAACAGTTGATTGTTTTCTGGTCAACCAACTAACGACGCCGCCGCATACTCGGAAAACGCACCCGGTGATAGACCGTCTATCCACCGGATCATTGGCCCAATCTGCATCTGCGTAAGCCTCCAGAACAGGATCCTTTTCCTTCGCCGAGAAAACCAGACCCAAGTCTAGCGTTCCTTTAATGTACCTTAGTACTCTCTTAGCGTGGGTCCAATGCAGTTCCGTTGGGCAGCTTTGAAACTGACTCAGATGATTTACTGCAGCACAAAGGTCAGGTCTTGTTGTCAACGCCACATAGCTGAGACAACCCACCAACTCTCGGTATGGCTTCTCAGTACGTTCAGCTTCATCTCCCCTTTTCAAGTGTAGACGGCACTCCATCGGTGTTGAAGCTGGCTTGCAATCAGACATGTTGAAACGATGTAGCAGATTCTCGAGGAATCTCCTCTGGCTGATGCGAAGGGTCCGTTTATCAATGTTCCGGTCAATCGTCATACCAAGAAACGATTTCACCTCTCCGATGTCCGTCATCTCAAATTCCTTCTCGAAGCATCTTTTAACTGTCTGTACCTCTTTTAGGTGACGACCAACCACAAGCAAATCGTCCACGTACAGTACCAAAATAATTTGGATGCCTCCAGTACCCTTCACGTAAAGGCACGGGTCGCTTAAGCTTCTGTTGAATCCCAGTCGTAGTACGAAGGAATGGAATCTAGTGTTCCATGCTCGAGATGCCTGTTTGAGACCATACAAAGGACGATTAAGACGACATACAAGTTTCTCACCCTTTTCGAATCCTTCAGGTTGTGTCATGAAAATCTGTTCTTCCAAACGACCATTGAGGAAAGCCGTTTTGACATCCATTTGGTGCACAATCATCCTCTGCTCATTCGCCACAGCCAAGACCACTCGCACAGTATCCATACGTGCTACTGGAGAATAAGTTTCTCCATAATCAAAACCTGCTTTCTGGCTGAATCCTCGAGCTACAAGTCTCGCCTTGTAACGCTTCTCGCCATTGCCATCGTTTTCCTTCACCTTGAAGAGCCACTTGCAGGAAATAGGTTCCCGCCCTGTAGGAAGTTTCTCGAGCGTCCAGGTTTTATTTCGCTCCAGAGAATCCATCTCCTCATTAATTGCTGTTTTCCATTTTACCCAATCTGCTGACTCTTTCGCTTCCGCAAGCGACGTTGGTAGATCTTCTACATAGCTTGTTACGAAAGCAAAACCCGTGTAATTCATGCTGTAGTCCTTATGCCATTCAGGGACCTTACGTTCCCGTTTTGAAGGTTCGCCATCGGGAACTGTATCGCTTGCAGTGTCGGAGCTCAAACTAGGAGCCGTTTCATACTCCTCTGCAGATTCGTCATCATGTTTGGTGTCGTTCGTTTCATCCTCGATCTCAGTCTCGGCTGTTCTACGTGCTGAAACATCGCCGGGCACCATCGTCGAGAAGAAATCATCAGACGACACACCTTCATCTGCTCCTGACGTAGTATGATTACTTTCCAAGAAAACGACATCTCTAACATGGGCAATTTCACGCTTCTTTGGATTCCAAACGCGATACCCGTTGATGGAATAGCCAACGAAAATGCCTTTCCAAGATTTGGCATCTAGCTTAGCACGTTGTTCCTTTGGAATGTGAACATACACACTGCATCCAAATATTCGCAGCTTTAGCCTAAATCAGGTTTCTTGCCTTCCCATCGTTCATACGGGGTCTCATCAGTGTTGATCGCATTTGTTGGGCTGCGGTTTAGAGGTATGCAGCTGTCTGACAGCTTGCCCCCAAAACCGTTTGTCGATTCTGAGTCCTGCAGCATCGTTCTGGCTTTATCCACCAAAGTTCGGTTCATCCGTTCGCTAACTCCATTCTGCTGAGGCGTGTGTGGAACTGTCCATTCCACGATAATGCCTCTCTGCTTCAGGAAAACCTCGAACATCTTGCTTCGATATTCGCCACCGTTGTCACAACGCAGGCGGCTAATCCGTTGACCAAACTTTGCCGTAACAATAGCCTCGTACTCGCGGAAGTAATCAAATACCTCATTCTTCGACTCAATAAGGAACACCATACAGAAATGGCTCCAATCGTCCACGAAAGATACAAAGTATTTCGCACCATCAATGCCAACCATGTTAATCGGACCGCATACATCCGAATGTATGAGTTCTAACACTCGCGACGATCGTTTTTCACTACGCGACGGAAACGGATTCCGCGTTTGTTCCCGGTCAAACATGATTCACAAACCACGACACTTTTATCGATACATTTTACATTAAGTCCAGCAACCATCCCTTTCGAACCAATTGCTCAATGCCGCGTGCATTCAGGTGACCAAGCCGCTTGTGCCACAATTCCAGTTCTTAGGCACTCGACCACACGAATAGAGACTCGCATCACCATCGCAAATTTCCCGATAAAGCACCAGCTCGTATAGTTTACCGCGGCGTTCACCTTTTGCAACAATTCCCGCTTTGTTCTCTATCGTCACCATGCCATTTTCGAATGTCACTTTTAGCCTAGCGGTTTCCATTTTCCTGACTGACAAAAGGTTCATTCTCGCCTCCGGAATGTAAAGCACGTTTTTCAACGTTATTGTTCTCCTTTCGCCTCCTTCAAGGAAAACTAATAATTTTACGTCACCATATTCTTTAGCGATTATTGTTTCTCCTTCTTTGGCAACCGAAATACTCATAGGCTGCTTCATTGGAAAAGCTTTTTGAATAGCGACCGATCGTTAGACATGTGTTCGGACGATCCCGAGTCAACTATCCAGCTTGCTTCCGCGAATTTGTCTTTTTCTCCTACAAAGAAACAAACTTCACTCTTGCTTAGCTGCGCGTTATTTCCTTGAAATTTCGTTTATTCTTTTCCGGGCAATTCGGCGATTTTATGTCCCTCTCGATGGCATCCATAGCATTTCCACACGATGGTTTTCTTCTTATTGTTCTTTGGTGGTTTCCTCACGCTGGTTCCGGAAAAAGCTGCACCATTTGTTTTGGATTCACTTCGCGACACTACACTTTCCTTAGAACTTAGCTTGATTTCTTCATCAAGTAAACGGCATTTCACGAACTCTATATTCAAATTTTCTTCTGGCATTGTTTCTAATGCCGTCACCACGTTTGAATATTTTTCGCCCAGGGTTACCAATAATTGGCATATTACGTCCACTTCTTCCATCACTGCCCCTGTTGCCCTGTACTGCCGTACTAATCTTTCGAATTCCAGAAAATGTTCCTGTAGGCCACCTGCTTCGTGGCGGAGCAACAACAATTTCTTTTTAAGTGTAGTCTGCTAGCGATGCTTCGTCGCTCAAATACTCGCTGCAGTGTGATCCAAATCTCTCTGGGCGTTCGTTTATCTTGAACGTACTCCAACATGTCATCGTGCAATGTGGAGATTAGAATGGACTTACATTTTCTTTCATTCTTCAATCTCTTTTCCCGCAGTTTTTCTTTTTCTTTTCGAACCGCAGCGGTGTCCTCCTCCTTGAGGCATAAATCCTCCACCTCCGTTATTTCATTTCGTACACATTCTAGCAAGTCGTGTTCTTCTAGAATCACCTGCACACGAAATTTCCACGACGCAAAGTTTGTGCCGTTAAACAACGGAATACGAACAACGGAATTTTCCATTATTTTCTGAGAGGTACACATTCACTTGTTTCTACGAAGTCTGGGCCCATAACCTATTGTGATATAGAGTTATGAGTGTAACACAAGTCGGCTGCGGTCGAATTCTTTATTTTTAATCTGCACACGTTGAAGTTCAAGATACAACTGACTGACAAGTTGACAGTCTGTCATTATATATAACTTTAAGCAGCGCCTCTCGCGCAAACCACGGACATTGCAATCCTAACAGAAAGTAAGCGACATTTTATCGTTCTCACTCATCTTGGCTGTACATTCCTTGGCAGGATATGCCAATGTTTACCTGTCATCTGCGGGCCGATATCCTACGATGTCCTTGCTCTCTCACATGCTCCCCAGCGCCAGCGTGCGCTCGCACGTGCTCCCCATCCGTACGCGGAGAAGATGAGCCCTCTCCCGAGCCCGAGAAAAGTGTGAGCCCAAGCGTGCGCCCGAAAAAGTGGAGCAGACCGTTGCTCATTTTCCATCAAAATGGCACACTGATCGGACAGAGGCGTAGTGAGTGTGTAGTTCGCCCAGAAATCACCCCCCAGAAGTGGAACGCGAAAAACGGAAACCCGCCCCAAAAAACGTGCAGCAAAAGCTCAACGTTTTGTTGCTTTTTGTTGCGGACCGTACCGTTTTTCCACCAGTGAAACCCGAATAGCAGTTTTTCGGCACCAGCAGCCCAGGAAGTTTTCCAAATTGTGTTCCCAGCATCGTGAAAAAGGTGAGTTGGTGAAGGCTTTTTTATGGTACTCGAAAAAAAAGCGAACGCTCGGTTACGTATTACTCAGAGTGAAAATTGCAGTTCTTCCTTTACGTGGTACCTTAAGAGATTATGTTTTATGAGTTATTACAATATTTTCCACATCGTATTACCAAATTTTCAAGGCACATGACGATGTCGTTCGCTGCTTCACATCCTTTTCTTCCTGTTCACATAATCCTACTTCAATTGTTCCTTTTTTTGTTGGTTCCTGTTCCGCCTCAGCAAGAGAGGGTGATTCGAGATAGGTGAAGTTTGAGAGTCAGAAAAAATCAATATCTGAGTCAATCTCTTACAATTTACTCCGAATCTTTTTTTATTATTGCCCCAATAGGCATTCTTGAGCGCCAAAGTATGATTGTATGTTTATTGTAATTTTTTACGACTTCAAACAATTCTTCCTTTTCAGGTTCAACAATGGACGACGATCAATAGAGTAATGTGAAGCAAGGGATTTATATCACGTGTTCTGCAAAATCACTGAAAAGTCTTCCAAAGCAAACCAAGTCGCTTAACCTCTCAAGTGCGTGTGTGAACACGGTAGCAGAACTGATAGATCCCCTCCAACCCGGCCAACCTTCTAGTCGGGAAGTCAGTGTTATCCATTGTTAGCCTGAGCCAAAAACACAGACGCGATGGCATTCCTTAACAACCTCCGCTCGGTACCGATGCCTCCGGTGAAAAACATGCTGAACGTGGCGTTGCAAACGGCCCGCCAAACGATTCCCTCCAAGCAGAAACAGAATGGCTACGAGGAGGCGGCCGGAGACAGCTTCGGAGGCGGTCCTGCTGGTGCCGGTGGTCCTGGCGGTGCCTCTGGTGGTCTACGGTCTCCACCGCAGGTACCACAAAGGCCACAAAATGTACACTTTGCCGAAACGGATAGTGAGTTATTAGTACCAAGCCGAGGAAATGCTAGAAGTTCTGGGAGTAAGTTTTAGGACTAATTCTTTTTGCCCTTGATTCTCTTCGACAACGCCTATAGCTGCGGGTGACACTGGTGGAACGGCAGAGATGAATCCACTGAATCCATTCACGAATCCTAAAGCCTACTATCAGGAGGACGGCATGGATCAACCCGGTGCGAATCAGTACCAGGAGACGGGCTTCAATCAGGGTGATTTCGAAAATGGCTACCAAGCGGGCGGCTACCCTCCAAGGTGAGTACTTGTAGAATCATTCGTAAAGATTTCTCAGATATAAAGGGATACATTTATGTCTCCCTTTGTCATTCCAGACAAGGCAGTGTGCAATCGTTTGGATCTGATAGCACCTTCGCCGGTGGTTGCGAAGGAGAAACTCCCGGCGGTGCAAAGATCAACGAGTATCAGGCGGCCTGGAACGTAACCAACGCGATTCAGGTAAGGATAAAGCCCTAGGAACCAACTCAATATGACCAAACAACCTTCTGTGGTATAATTTCCCTTCGTAAAGCAAACCTTCCCTTTTTAAGAGTAGTTTTTCGTTTACGTTTATCTTTTCATTTTATTGTGTTAGTTTTATCTTGTTACAAAAATCTGTTTCTTTTAATCTTCAAATATCAGATTATTCTGATTCAATTAAATTCTGGAAATATTTTTTACAAAACATTATTTAGTTATTGTCTGTACTAGATTTTTAATAAGGGAGTCAGGTAAAACGGCTTCTTATGTTTTTGCTCGTCATATAATGTACTATCCTACTCGAGCTATATCTTATGTTTCATTCAATTTACTATAAGTTTATTATCAGTTTATGATATCGACCCTTTCCAAACCACACGCTAGATATTTTTACACAAGTTTCAGCTTTCCAACAGCACGGTATGTATGTTCATTAACAAAGTTCCTGGTTATACTCAATGTTACGTAAATTTTTATATCTTGGTGACAACGACTTCTTCTGGAGTTCTGCTGTAACGCAATAGAAGTCTTTGTTCTACTCCTTATCAATGTTTTTGAGTTTTAGTTAAAATTGAATTCTTTTCCTTTTCAAAACCTTCTTATCATGTTGTTATGCATTTTGGCAAGTCTTTCTTCATGCCAATCTAACGGGGAAAGTTTTGTTCGTTTTAGGGTATGTTCATCGTGTCGCTTCCATTCGCGGTGCTTCGAGGCGGCTACTGGGCGATCATTGCGATGGTCGGAATAGCGCACATTTGTTGCTACACCGGCAAGATACTGGTTCAGTGTCTGTACGAACCGGATCCGCAGACGGGTGAACCGGTACGGGTCCGCGACAGCTACGTGTCGATCGCGAAGGTGTGCTTCGGCAAGAAGATTGGAGCACGGGTCGTCAGCATAGCGCAGATCATCGAGCTGCTCATGACCTGCATCCTGTACGTGGTGGTCTGCGGCGATCTGATGGCCGGTTCGTTCCCGGACGGGGCGCTCGATACACGCTCCTGGATGATGCTGTGCGGTATCTTCCTGCTACCGCTGGCCTTCCTGAAGTCGCTGCACCACGTCTCGCTGCTGTCGTTCTGGTGCACCATGGCCCATCTGCTGATCAACGCGATCATCGTCGGCTACTGCCTGCTGGAGATCGGCGACTGGGGCTGGAGTAAGGTCAAGTGGCGAATGGATTTTGAAAACTTTCCAATCTCGCTTGGTGTTATTGTCTTCTCCTACACGTCGCAAATCTTCCTGCCCACGCTCGAGGGCAACATGGAGGATCGGTCCAAGTTCAACTGGATGCTCGACTGGTCGCACATTGCGGCGGCCGCATTCAAGGCGCTGTTCGGGTACATCTGCTTCCTGACGTTCCAGAACGATACGCAGCAGGTCATCACGAACAATCTGCACTCGCCCGGGTTTAAGGGATTGGTAAACTTTTGCCTGGTGATCAAGGCCATCCTCAGCTATCCGCTGCCGTTCTTTGCCGCCTGCGAGCTGCTCGAGCGGGCCTTCTTCCGTGGCCGACCGAAGACGATCTTCCCGGTCGTCTGGGAGCTCGACGGTGAGCTGAAGGTTTGGGGTCTCGCCTGGCGCTTGACCGTCATCCTCGGAACGATCATGATGGCCATCTTCATACCGCACTTTTCTATCCTGATGGGCTTCATCGGGAGCTTCACGGGCACGATGTTGAGCTTCATCTGGCCGTGCTACTTCCATCTCAAGCTCAAGGGCCATCTGTTGGACCAAAAGCAGCGGGCGTATAACTACTTCATTATCTTTCTCGGTGTACTGTTCTGCGTGGTCGGTATCTACGACTCGGGCACGGCTTTGATCCATGCGTTCGAGATCGGGCTGCCGTTCTAAGTGCCGCCAGTTTGCAGGGGCTTGCGAACCCGCCAGACACCTGTACAGCGCACTGCAGCACCACATCTCATCCCTTGTTCATATATATTCATCTTACATTTCCCCCGCGTCATCTCCCGAAAACTTCTAAACGCACGTTGTTAAACTGTTTGTCTCGAATACATCCCCGATTCGATTCGATTGTTCATTTTGTGGCCTGCCCATAAATGTTACACGCTATGAACACTAGAAAAGTGGGCTGAGAAACGTTTGGGAATCGTTACGAAAATTATGTCCTACTGCAGAAATTTGAAATACGCCGACTTGGAGGAGGTAAGCCATGCGAACTTGTACCGATTCTCCCGCAACAATCAGTGAAAGTGATGTACCATGTTCGTTCCGGCGTGACATACACATTTTATTGCGACAGCGTATCTTCGACATATCGGAAATTCGTATTTGGGTTTTATTAAGTACGTGCAAAACAAATGCAAACCCGGAGAATCCGGAAAATCCCGCGCAACCGGCGCAAGAAGCAAGAGTTATGAAAAGAAAAGCAACTTACGAAACAAGCACGAACCAGAAATTGTTAATCAATGTCTTCCTGTAACGTAAACGAGAGGCGATAGAGTGAAACATGTGAACAAACTTCCGCAAAATAAGCAAACAAAGTAATTGTTAGAGGTCTTTAAATTTAGAAAACAAATATACATATTCTCCAAAAGATCCACCGGTGGGACACGTGGTGGGACGTTAAATGGCATGCAGAAGCAAATGCAAAACAAGTATCAGTCTTCCATAAATATATACATATATACATATACAGAGAGGTAAAGAAAATCAAGCAACATTAAATACAAATAGAACATGTAAGAATGCAACATATTTAAGCTAGCGAGCGAAACTATACTGTGTCAGTTAGTCAGGCAGTAGAAGACGAGCATAAGCAACACGACGGACGACAATACAATAGTAGTAGCTAAAACAATTCCGTTACACAAGATCAATTCATTTTGCAACCGAGGGATATTTCAGTGCGATATACTTGTAGATCACGAACCTGTGCTCGAGGAAACGCTAACAAGCTTGGAGGCGATGATCGTTAAAATTGAATCAATTACATACAAGCGACAATAAGCAATGGTGGATAGTGCTGAAATGGCTAGAAGACGTATTTACTTCTGCCATTTTTGCCCTATCCGATCACGTGCTATACAAATTCATGATTGAACATTATCTCACCATAGAAACATTTTGGTAGGGAAAATGAAAAGCGAGCGCACACATTCTGTTCGGATAGTATTATCAGGCATATTACGGTCAGGCGCATAATATACTCCTACTATTATACAACAAAAGAAAGCTATACCAACGTCTTCCAACCCGTACATAATAGCATAAGAAATTTATTTTTAGTGCATCATCCAAAAGTCTTCCAAGAACGACGCTGACGAGCAATTTGGGCCACATGGTTTTGGTTTACGGTTTTAGGCAAGATATTTCTTGTAGCAATCCTTCAAACTTTACATGCCGGCCCTGGCATAGCGTTAGTCCGATTAATCGTTGTGGCATTGCCCCGTTGAGGAGTGTGATTTTATTGCTAGTGCCATTGCGGCAGTGAGTAATGGATTTCGTTTGTTTTATGGCTTTGTTCCAAATATTGAATGTTCCACTATACAATAATCTCTATTGTACTTATTGCAATTAATGTATTTAAGAGCAACATTATAGGTGTCCGAATAAATAACAGTTATTTAACTTTAAATTCAACCTACCCAAATCGTTCAACGTCCCGTACTTCAACCTCACGTGTTTCTTCATTACCTTTTAATCAACATTTTCAAAGAGAATCTTTTATAGTAGAGAATAGTTCAAGTAAAATACAGTATACGAAAAAGGTTCATTTATTTGATTTCAAGCGTCGGTGGTAATCGATTTCAATCGTTTAAATTTTGGGAGTTTTTACGTACGTTTCTTCACTGTCGTCATCAACCACTAGGCAACACGACATTTGTTCGATAAACTCACCTATCCTGTATATAAACCTTGATCTTTGGAGAAGAGAAGAATCGAATCCTCTCGCAAGGAGCGAAAAAGTGGTAGAGACCAGCACATTCAACGGTGTTGTTTGTCTCAAAAGGACCTTTCATTTGGGGGGTCATTTATAAAAATCGGTCGAAGGACTAAAAAGATACAAGCGAATTGGTAATTTTTAAGACCCATGACCAAGGTTTTTTGAACGAAGCGGTAGTCCGAGGCTTCGTTAGAACAACCTTGTTTCCCTAGTTTGTTGTGTCACCTCTTTGAGGTGAGGTTTGTTTTGTTGTGCTTTTGGTCCTGAACTGCTAGTTACAACTTGCAAGTGGTTAGTCAAGCTTCGCACTACTGACCATATCAGTAACTATTTCGTGCGTCGGGTTGAGCAGCGGGAGAAAACCCTCGTTTTGTCGCCGTCGTCATCTTCGTCGCCAACGGGTTTGTTTTTGGTTGCGCTGGTTCCATCCGTGTGCAGAACGAGATTGAAGCAGGCTTCGCGTAAGGTGTTGTATTTTGTTTGCCGAGCCAAAAAGTAAGCAACATTCTACGGGCAAGCAGCTCAAACGGCCCGCGTTGGGGCTGAAGGTCTCGGCAGTGGACGAATACCACTCGGTGTGCGTTTGTTTTCTGCTGGCCAATGCGACCAAGCTCGAGGGAAAGCGAGATTTTCACCTTACGCAGCGCCAGCGTGCAGTGCATTCTCCGTGCGGTGGAGAAAAGGTGTACGGTTTATCATAGGCAGATAGAGAAGATATCGAGTTAAATAGCGCAAATAATCCCTATCTGTAGCGAAGGTGCGTAGAAGTAAAAAAGTGTCTGATAAAATTCGATGTGCCGTCTCCAGCGTCGAGCTGTGGTGGGTGTACGGTGTTTACCTCAAAGTGTGTAATTTTCAGCTTAGAAGTTTGTTTGAATATCGTGTTAATGCGCAGTGAAGGTAACCGTGTTGGTCGTGGTGCTTGTTTGCAGCAATCAGTGTCGTCGGCCGAAATTGTCCAGCGTTAATAATCACCGCCCAGCCGAACGTAAGCAGGAAAACAGAAATCTTCAACCCCGGATTTTTATCATCGACAACGGTGTCCGCAACAGTAAGGTAAGCCGTCGAAACAACCACCCGCCTCTCGCTATCATCAATTGAATCAAATCATTGTTTATTTCAGTGTTTCATCCCGGATGTTTCAAATTTCCGCCTTCACTCGCAAATGCAACCGCTGAAAGGAGTTAAAGCAAAAGTATTGGCAAAGAAATGAAGAAAGAAACATCTTTCGCTACAATCTACATCATTTCCTTCCATCGTCGATCGATGGCGCTCCCCTTGATCCCTGTTCCCGCACTATCAGCGCACATTGCGTGACAAAAGTGTGGGGTGCATCTGTGTGCGACAGGAAGAGACAGCATCCACCCCGAAAATTTTCGCTGGATAACAACGCGCAGATCTTCTTTTTTTGGGGCCCGTCTGACACTGGCAGGGTGTAGCTGCTGCTCCCTCCGCACCATCCGGCGAATGGCAAACCGTCACAAGGATGACAGTTTCGGGAGAATTATTTCGCCAAAATCGAAACGAAAGGCTCTGAGAGGAACCGCCAGTTTGAGAGGATGTCTGATTATCCTCCTCGGAGAGAGTAAGGATACAGAAGCTGCTAGGACTTTCTGGAGCATTCAAGGCACAATTCATCCCCTTTTTTTATTACGATGAGCAAAGATAATTGGGTTTACCTTTCATCGGCAAGTTGACCGTGAAAAATCGCTGAGAATGTTAAGCACCAGACGATGGAATTTTAACTCATTTTAGGCATCATAGGGTAGTTTTCTTTTCATTTGATAGATAATAGTATGGATCCAACCGGTAAATCACATATTGTGCTACCGTATCAACTGTACTAGCGAATTTATCTAGGCCAGTATTGCCTTTCTGGAAGTTTTTTTTTCCGTTCTGTAAACAGAACAAACGTTAACTAAACAGAACGTGCCTGGATTACAGGTTCTCATAACACCCTTTCCCTGACCGGAAGTTAGAGTAAAAAGAAATATTTGGTTTTGTTCGTGAAGCGACCTACAAGTAGTATTTTAAACACCTTTAAAAAGTGAGTTTTTATTCTAATTGAATTCATCCATAATGTGTTACGAAATTTAAAAGATTGTTAATGTATGCACAATTTGTTTGCTCTTGCAAATTGTTTGCGTAAAAGTAAAAGGACAGGAAAAGAACTTTTGGTTGATAAAGTGATGATATGTGTTATTTCAGAATCGATAATATTGACCTTATTGATCGGTTTTCTTTTGCTGTTGAACCAATAACAGTATAACGTAATATGCATGTTTTTCTCTGACAGTCTCAGCCAAATTGTTATCGATGCTTTGATGAAGAAACATATTGAAGAGGAATATCGACATCGTATCGCAACAAATGCATTCGTGAACCTTTTTTTAGAAAAAGCCTGAATGCAAACCCAAAAACAAACGTGGAAGAATTTAAGTTGAGGCAAACTCTGGTTTTGTTACAAAGTGTGGTTTTGCTAACTCTGGTTTTGTCAGAATTTTTTTTAATGGGTATCCGTTACGTTAAATTCTTCCTTAAAACTTTCATACACTACTATTACTAAAGGCTTCGTCATTCAATGGTCCAATGAATATTTTGTTTGGCTGCATTTCTATTTCTTTTCAAAGTTTTAGTTATAAAAAGGGCCAGGAAATTCAGAAAAAGTTAAGTCATATCTTCAACTAATCTACACCAATTGAAAAATATCTATTTCTTATTGCTTAAGTTACTTATTATTTTTAAATTACGTTTACGAATGCAGATTATGGTTGAAGTGTCTCCACTAGTTATGTAGTCCTATATTGAAACTAACAATTATAAAACATACGACCAGCGATATTTACCATACATAATCCATTCACTGCAAAGCTGAGGATTTATTTATTGTTTTAATTGAAACATTCGAGCATAAACGTTCGAGGAAAGTGTAAAAGCATAAGGCACATAAACAGTTCTCACCTGCTAAACTGCCTACCTTCCGTTTGTCTTATTGTGCCACGTCTGTCCACGTCTGCGTTGAGGGCAATGGCATTTCTTACAAGGTGTTGTTTTCTATTGCACCCACGCACATTGTGGTCGTCAGCTTATTGTTGACTTTGTGGATCACGCGAGTCTCCGCTTTTGACTGCTTTGCATATTCAATTTTCCAGCACCAGCTTAAGCCACGCAAATTGTCGTCGACTGTCGGCCTACCTAATTGGTAGCCCAGGGAGGTAGAAGAATCGCACATTGGCGCGATAAGATTAACACAGGAAACTATTAAAATCACCTCGCTTTATTAGCCGGTACGATGGTACGAGGCAAGGCGCGAGCTGTCGTAGCGGATCTGGGAATGCGTGAGAATTATTAAGGCGTGGAGGCGTGGTAGTGTATTCCGATCGCGCCCTAACGATGGACAGTTCTGAACGGCAGTTTTGCGTTTATGGCTCATAGAATCAAACCGCTGCCTGCGGTTGCGATGAACCATTTATGTCCCCGTGGTTAAGATAAGATTGTTTTCTACGAATTTCATTCATCGTCCACGCGGCTGGACGCGTCGGTTAGGTCATGGTTTTTTGCTATCTATCCGTTCGTACGTACGTCTTGCCTTTGCATTTTTATTTCACCGTCCGCAGACAGCGTCAAACTTATGGCCGACTTCCGTGGGGCAATTGCTTACCGGTGGCGTCCAGCGTTTTTAAAACAACTCAATTCGTCTGGGTTGAACGAATGGCACGTTCCTTATTTGCATTTATGCATTTGCACGTCCAAATGTAAAAGCAAGTGGGCAAGTATTTAACCGACGCCAATCGGCTCGGTCGTCCCGTCCTTTTGCGACGGCGGATGGGATACCGTCAAGCAGTATGGAATAGGTTTTCTTGTGGGCAACAAAAAAAAAAACAAATCCTTCCATGAATTGATAAGTAAAAGCGCGTGGAAAATAGTGAAAACACGTCAAGCGCAAATGCTGTGTGATGGACATCTTGTTTTTTCCTCACGGAAGAAAGTGTCTGGGTAGGTTCTTGGTTTTTCTTATTTTACTCACCCTCGCCTTGAACTACACAACTGGTGTCGTTCGGCATAGGCGCATAAGAACAGTGGGATTCATTGTTAACAGGGCGTGTTGGTGCGTTGACACCGCACGAGCTGCCAATGCGAGAAATCACACGCAATCGAGCGCCATCGAGATGTAGAGAAATGATTTCCATATGTTTAGTCTAAGGCATGTCACATTTTCATGAATGTACCACTGGAAGCTTCGTTTTCTTTTGGTTGTTTCGCATTCTCTGTGGAGCAAAAAGTAAGTGCTGGAAGACTTGTTAAGTTTGGTGAGGTTCTATTTTTCTGGTAACGCATAAGGATAGCATTTTTTAGTTAGTTACATCATAAGCGCCATCAGTTTTTAATTTGTTTAAAAGCTCTTTGACCTACATCTTACCTTGATCCACTTACTCGTTTGACTACATTTCTTCTGCATATATCATTCGACTTTCCTCTTTCTCTGCGTGCCTTTTTTCGACAGCCAATACGGTTGGATTTGTGCCAAAGAAAAGCAAATTTTGCTTGCCTAATTTCCGTTCGTCCTGCCATGGAAAGTACGTAAATGTGCGGATACATCCATCCCTTTAATGTTCCTTACACAATCGATATTATATCCTTGCTGATGTCATCTGGTCGAGGGATGGGGGTTCACATTAACCCGCAAGTTCTATCGTAACCTTTCATCGTTCGGGGGAAAAGTGATTTACGAGTCGATCTTATTGTTTGAATGCGTCTGAAGTCGCACACGAACGTCCAGTGGTCAATATGGTAGGATGATTGGATAGAGAGACCACTTTCTCACCCCTTCGACGTAAACAGAGTTTATGGTGCATACACATATGCTGCTGGTGTTGCAGAACCGGAAGGACATCCCGACTTCCTGTGTGCCATTATCAGCCATAATGCTGGCAGCAGCGACAAGATAACGATGTTATGATTGCGAATGACGGGCGTAATCTTTGCGCTGCTTCTTTCCGGCCGTGCTTGAATGTTGGCTGACCAACCGGACTAGTCTTAAGATGATATGGTTTTCGTCTTTCTATGCATTAATAACGTTCTTTTTCTCTTCTTCTTAGGTTTGAGTGGCTCTACAATCGATTGCATTGTGAATTGCTTAAGAGTTAGTTCAACGTAAGCTAAGGTAAGTTAAAAATATTCAGTTTTAATAATGATTCCTACAACACCATGGCATGGGGTTACCAAGAGTATACTTGAATATATCACTTTCGTTATAGCATTTTATAACCACGATTTCAGCCTTAGTTGGAGGCGTAAAACTTTAACCTTAAAGACCTTCTTACCACTTTGCTCTTTGACTCTAACAACGCTCCTACTGCTTCTTCGATTGGTCGATAGAGCGCCGTGACTGCATCGAACGGTTGTTTGTCCAGGATTACGAAGGACGAACTTATATGAGACTATATCGATTTATAGTAATACACTAAAGGAAAAAGGGTCGAAAAAATAGGAGAAGCGAAGTACAAAAGTTTCGCTTGCCTCTTGTGTACGAGTTGGGGACGTATTTTTCCCGAGCGCTTCCACTTACTTACGAGGGAGACATTGCTGATGTCGCAGACCGGTTCAGTTTGTTTGCAGCGTTCGATATTAAACGAAAATCCCCTGCTTGCTGGTAGTGGCGCTTCCCGCTTGGAGAGCGTTTCTAGGGATGAAGCACATTTATTTCATATGGCACATTGATGTGGAAGTTTATGCCTGTAATCTAATTACGTGATTTTCCGGTTTCCCCTATGAGTGCTTGAATGGTTGCCGTGTTCGGAGGGGAACTAACGGAGAGAAATTTAATCGTGAATCTTCTCTTTAAGGCTTATTTTATTTAATGGTTTTTAAATAAATTCATTCAGTCTTTTGCTTAATGTAACATTTTAAAATATGTGCAACTCTTTTTTGGTTTACAATTTTATTGAAAAAAGTATCCTTGTATATGTTGTTAACCGTTTTAAGGACGGCATTGCGTGTTTGCATGTTAGATTGCAACGACTGTTGTCAATCCTGTTTGCATTTCATGCAGTGCTTGCAGTTGTTTGCCCCCCTAACATACTTTTTTCAGCCCCTTGTCGAGGTAGACTTTGAAGGTATGAGGTCAAAAAGTGAAAAAAGGACTATTTCTGTTTTTTTGAGTGGCTTTGATTTCCATAAATATTTTTTTCTTCTTTCATGTGAATGATTTAACATATTGAAAGCTTCTGCTTCATTAGAGCGTTCCTGCAATGAATTCTGTTTCGGACTGGGATATCATTTGATGAAGGGGGAGAGAAACATTTAATAAACTGTCTCGTGTCCAATGCACGACGAAACATTAATACTAACGCCGTTGGTCGTGTCCTGGGGTAAGAAATTGATTTTCTTCCTCATTCAAGCGTCGCGCCGTTATTAAAAATCCCAAACTCCGCCAATGGTGCAACTCAACCTCAACTCCCTCCCTTTTGTTGCATTATACGTCTCCTGCAAGGGTGCTGCAGCTAGGACGATTGTCAACCACCCAAGTGAAAAGTTGTTGTCGCCTTCGTTGCAATTCAGTCGGCAACGATGCGTTTGTTTGTGGGTTGTTCGATAAATGGGCGTAGAAGCGTCAAAAGCATTGTGTTTCCTGCAGTTTTGATTGGTAATGGAGGAGAAAGGAAGGTTCTGAGGTTCAAACATATCGATCGAATGCATCGAATTGCATAAGGGGAGAAATGAAGGGATGAAGTGATATAATGTATAGAGGGTGCGCAATATATTGAACTTCGGATTCAAGGGGGTGGAAAATGTTTACTTTCGAAGGATATTTCTTCTAATTTGTTGCCTTCACATATTAAATTTTTTTAATTCCATTTTACATAAAAATTTCTTCCACGTTCAAGCGGGTTTTGTGATATCTATACAATACTTTTTCAATCTGAAGTTTTGCTATATAAATATGAATCTCTTAAGACTCCTCTTAGACCATCCATTGGATTTTAACCTTTTTACTCTTCTTATTTGTATTTAGTTGGTAATGCTCACGATGCTTAAAAGAATAAAAAAGGTACTTCAAAAATATGATTTTATTTCAAATGACACTACAATAGTAGAGTGTAGGTCCTTTTGATCAAACAACATTGTTTTCTAATGGAATCTTTTATTGATACAGATATAAACTGCAATTAAGTTTTCCTTATCAATTATTTCATCTTGCTACATGCTTGCAGATATTACACTAAACAAGAGTAAATTTAGGAAATTACTTGTATTATTTGCAAACCATGAAACGATACGTTAGGAAACTATAATACATCCTAACATCCTTCTTATAAAATGTAAGAAATATATTGGTAATATAATTACCTTCAATGATCCAAAAATATGCATTTTTTCTCGATTTGCCCTACCTGATGCAGTATAATTTAATTCGGAATCATCAGCTGACGCATTGCTTAACGTTGCATCGTCTGGTTGAGTGCAGTGTTGTTTTATAGACTTGGATTATTGATTTAAAAATAAACAAATTTTATGATCCATATTTAAATTTAACAGCATTTCATAAAGCTATATTTTATGTGTGGATATCTAAGCAACCACTAAAGACCCATTTCAGGCAACTAATAAAAAAATCGTCACTGCACCCGACATTGTTGCTGCCTTTTACTTCCGTAATTGGCGTTCCCCATCGAACAATATGTTATGGGTGCCTGCACTTCCTTCTCCACATTAGTCAGCAACTTTTAACACCATTTGGTTTATGATGCGTTGCTATAGTGCATCGCCGCCATCGCTTCT
This sequence comes from Anopheles sinensis, assembly GCA_000441895.2. Lineage (NCBI taxonomy): Eukaryota > Metazoa > Arthropoda > Insecta > Diptera > Culicidae > Anopheles > Anopheles sinensis. The sequence continues at coordinate 1,974,949 of KE525351.1, read as the reverse complement.
CTATTGGCTCCACTCGGATGCCCCGTTTACTGGCGACCTCCGAATAATGCATCTAGCGCGCGGTGTGCATACGAAGTGCATCCGTGACTCACCATAAACCACCCCGAACGGTGGCTCCACAATCACGCCCCACTTGCAGAACCCTTTCGGGACCCTTTGCGTCATCTGTGATGCTTCAGTTGGTAAACTTTCCTTACCTACTCCTCTCCGGATCGAGTAGAGCACTCGAGCGAACTTCGCCTATCTCGAAATGGATGCTGATGACGCTGATCTCGATCTCGGGGGCCACTAAAACACTCGGTCTGTGCGGTGGTCGCTTTAAACCGATGGTAGCTTGTGTGTGCATTGACCTAGCGTGTACGCAGGCATACACACACACATACACTGTGAGTGGTCGAACTATTTTTACCTTCTGCACTCTCCCCGCTGCAGCTTCGCTTTTTTCCCTTGCAAACGATTAGCCTGTCGCGGAAAAGGTGGCAAGGATGATGAAGGAACCCGCCCGACGGTTGGTACGGTTTGTTTTTCCTGTTTTGACAGAACCGTTGGCTACTGCCACACCCCCTCGTGCCCGTGGGTCTGGCCGGCGATCGCCGCTTGTTTGCACTCCCGGTAATATGTGCACAAAGATGTGCTGCTGCTCTGATGGATGGGCATTGGACAAACAAGAAAAATGTTCCATTGCAGCCTTGGCCGCGAGTTAGTTGAATCTTCTTTTCGTTGTTTGCCCTTACTGCGAGGATTCTGTATGTTCGTGTGACCCTGGTGCTTCAAGACTACAATTTATAGGGTTACATTCTATTCCTTTCTAGTCTAACGCAATAAGGTGACAAACTCCGTCGCTATTGATCTTGTAACGTTGACACTGACCATTGGCAATGAGATGCTTGACAGTTTAAATGTGCTTTTATTCGCAACCACGTTTTCAGACAATCCGCTGTTTTTTCAAAGATAATTTGAAAAACATGTTTAGCCAATATATTTTGCAAGTTTATTCATTTTTGTTAACAGTTACCTTTGAGATATATGAGTACGCTTAAAAACTGTTACCTTGAAGAAAAATGAGTTATAAAAGGCCCAGAAATGTCTTGATTATGGTTTCTTTTTCAAAGAAGAACGCAAACGTAATATTTATGTTATCCAATTTATTTTTGATATTTAATTTTGTTATTGTTATTTTATACTTTTTTATTGTTTCTTTAATCGAATCTCAATATTTTGGAACATAATTGATTGGGTTGCTTTTGTTAATTTTGTTTTTTCATTTGTTTTTCATTTGTATTCTTCTATTATTCGACATTTTCTTTTCCTCTTCAATTTATTTTGCTTTACTTTGTCATTGTTCTTCAGTTACTCTTACAGACTCAATTTTAAGATGCTTTTATGATTTTTGTCACGTTTTTTATCCGGTGTGCTTGTGTATTTCTGATAGTTTGTATTTTTCCTCGGTGTCCCACTCAGCGATGACGAATCCATTGCGTCATACTGGTTTTCGTTGGCTTTAAACCTAAACGATTTCAATTTTGGGTAAAAAAGCTGGCCTAAGCAAAAATTTGGAAGGTTCCTTCCAATTCCATAGCAGTTCTGCTCCGTCTGCAGTCTTTTGAAGCACCTGCAGTGTCGTAAATTTTTGATTGCGATGAAAAAGAAGCAAAAAATGCATTGCATGATCACAAAATGCAATTCGCGATCGCGATCGGAGCTCAATGAATCCGCGTCCACTCATCCCATCGAGGGTCGAAAATATAAACACTCATTTCTCCCCTCGTGGTCGAACCGTGGCCGCGAGAGGAACGGTTGCATCTCTCTGCTGCATAGCAGCATAGAATGCAGCATAAGCGAACAAACAACGGGACCGTCGCGAGAGCGCAACATGGAAGCACCATTATTTCTCCGAAAAACCGCGGCTCGACTCGCTTTTGTCCGTCGGGCCGGCGCTGAAGCGAGATGAGATCCTTCGTTGGAACCGCGGCGCTCTCACGTTGGTCACTCGCGGGCCGGTTTTCCGATCCGCTCCGGAACCGTTGGCCACACCGGGTCTTGGTTCCTGCCGTCAGTGCATCGCGAGCCTCGAACAAGTGAACACGGAAAATCCAGGCACGGTTCGTGCGTGCGTGCGTACGCCTGTCCCCGCCAGCGACGAATACGAGGACGGAAACGACCAACCGGCGTGTGTTTGTGTGTGCTTTTGCGCGTGCCTTCTCGTGCGTCCGTAGTGCGGCTTTTTTCTCTCCCTCTCACTCGATTGGGGAAAGACCGAACGAATCCGGTAGAAGTGCCCCAAAAAAAAAACCGGGCAGGATATTTTGGTGGATCCGTTCCGATCGTCCTCGTGGTTGGATCTACACAGGGTTGTGCATTCCCACACCCACACAAACAACACGTGCGTCATCGTCCTCACTGCAGCAAACCGGCTAAGCTCGAGCCCGGAAAAACAGGCCGACCCAGTGTGTGTATATGTTGTTACCTGCGAAACAGGGTGTAGGAGATATTTTCCGAATTTTTCGACAAATTAAACCCTCCCGGTAGTTGGGTTTAGATGGTCAGAATCCATTTTGTTGCCTCCATGTTTGTGTTCAGTGTGTTGAAACCTTGCAATTTTATTAAAGTGTGGAGTGGAGAGTCCCTCGAAGTGGAAAAAGTTAAAAAGTGATGCTCAGTGTCAGTGTTTGGTGCGCTTCATTTCCCAGCGTGCTCTGAAAAGTCCAAAACATCCACAAATTCAGTGCAAAAAGTTTTGTTTCCTCATTGCTCCCGCTCCGATTCGGCGAAGAAAGAGCGTGGAAACGTGACGTGCTTTCATTGCAAATGTAGTATCAGGCTGTTGTGTTGTGTGTGTGTTTGCAGTGGGAAAGGAAAACGCGTGTTCCCGTTTGGCAAAGCAATGCAAATTTTCCGGTTGAAAAACAGGTAAACGGATCGGTTGCGACTGATTATGACGGTCGAATGTTTAATAGATGAAGAGAAATCCGTTCGTAATCCTCTTTGGCCACTTTGGCGGTTTTTCTTGACGAATGGGAAAATAAAAGATTAAATGACCGCTAAAATGTAACGTAAAGTAGTGGGAAATATTTTTTTTAGGAGTGGTTGTCTCAGGAACTATCACAATTAAGATGTTTTCCATCATGGGACCGTACTGAAATTTGTATTCAGGTGACGATTGTTTTCCTTTGCTTTCATTCACTTATCAAAAACCCGTGAGTAATAAACAACACAACTGTGCTGCTAACAAAAATAAAAACAGCCAAAAAAACTTAAAAGGCCGCTCCAAATGCTAATAAAAGCGGTTAGTAAAAAGTGTTGAGATGTTTTTGTGCCTCCTCTCGGCGCGACAATAAAACACTTTCCCAGCTGTTAGAAACAATCCCCTTCTAGCCTGTCGGAAGATTTTCCTCTCCGGGCAACAATCTTTGGTACACGAGCTGTGGGTGTGGAAAAGGAAAATATTTTCCCTCATCCACCCTCCACGGTTGTCGTGTTCTCATCTTAGTTGGTGGAGGCACCAGTTCTTTTCTGTTTTTGCTCGAAAATTAGATCAAAAACGAGTTTTCGAGTGGAGAAAACATAATTTTTATGATTGACGAACCCGGGAGGGCCGTTCAATAAAGTTGTTGATCCCGTGGGGTCCCCTATGGGGATGGCAAAAGTGGAGCAGAAACATGCTGTCTATGTGTGTGTGTCGGAGGGAGAGTTTTCTCACCCGGTTGTGCCTCTCATGGGGCCATTGTTTGAGGGTGGGAAATAATAATCGCAGCGATGTCTCATCGGGTTCGGCCTCGGGAAGGAAACATAGGTTCAATTTAATTAACCACGTAGCGGTATGTTCTACACGACCCATATATCTAATCATCGGCAGACTGGTCCCCCTTGCTTTAGGGTCGTCGATTGACGCAAATGTTCCTTTCTATGCTCCGGTAGGAGCCGCAACTATGCTGCACTAGGCTATAATGCGACGACGATGCTAGAAGTAAATTGGATTTGTACGCTTTTCTTTCCCCTTTCTTTTCATTTGTGTTTTGCATCGATCCGTCACGTCTTTCTCTCCGCCCTTTCGGTGTGATTTCTGCGGGTTCCATTCGATTGCGAAAATCGTGTGGAAAATTCTGCATTGCCTGGATTGCCCCAAGTCGGGTGTCTTCTGCAGATAAGTGCAGTGCACAGCTGTCCTCAGGCTCGATGCAGTTTCGGTTGCCGCATCGTTCGGTGTGGATTATCTCCAACCCCGAGGACTAATTGATTCGATACGGGAAAAATTGGCTGGCTGACGGGGGCAGCTTACAAACACACACACAGAACACTAATCAAATTAAGCGCAACCGACTGCCCGAAGGCCGTGAAGTGTGTGCCTTGATTTTGGGCTTGCCTTGTTCCCTTTTCTGCGGGATCCCAATTTGTTCCCTGAAACCTTCCGTCTTATCCTGGTGCCTCCAAGTCCTCGAAGAGTACCGAAACCTCGGGGCCATTAAGTCGATTGACGGAGGCGAAATGATGGCGTGTAAAAAGGGAGATTCGATCCTCTTTGTTCGACGACGGATTGGTGGTAGCGAAATTCGATCCTGCCCGGCTTCCACCCGGGTTTTCGGATCGGTCAAGGAAGTTTTATCGCCACGAGAGAGAGAAAAGGAAACACAAGAAATCCAAGGTGCGTCAAATAAAGCAGTAGTAGACAGTAATGATGCCGGACGTTCGAAAAACTGCGTTCGGATTCGAAGGAACAACACATATGCAACCACCCCACCTTCCCCAAAACATGAGCAAACCGAGCCACACCCGCACACGCGTGTGGATATACAAATACTTTGGCAGGCATTAGGCCCTGGACGGAAATTAAGAAGCCCATTTTGAGGAACCATCGACCAGCGGAAAGAAAAGGAAGCCCACGAAGATAATCGTTCGATAATGATGGCCGTGGTTGATTGAAAAATAATATTCCCGCCGCCGCCCGGAAAGGTTTCTTTTCGGGTGAGTGTGATTTTGTTTTGTGGTGATGGTCGAAGGTGAACGGCGTGAAGGAAGGATAGAAGGAGGGGCGGTGTATCTTTGAGCAGGGAAGGAAGTGATTTTGAGTTATGATTTATTGCAGGATGCTTCGGGTGGAGAGATGATCGTTTTTATATTTTGTTGTTTCGCTTCTTGACACTTCATTCAAACTAACTTTAACTCTTTAAATGTTTGTTCCTGGTTGCTTCATCTATTGTGGATTTTTAAAAACGAAACAAACGTGACTACCGTTTTTAACAAAAACTAGTAAACGTAGAATACGAAATTTGACGTAGAAAAAACAAAATTTCTTCGATTTAACATATTGATCAATGTGTTATTTTGATATCTCTGGAACTTAGGAATTACGTTGGTTGTTTAGAAACATAAACTCTTTTCCAATTATTGGTGAATTTCTCTACAACATGTATTCATGGTGGATTTTTAAAACATGTTCTTTTCTTCTGTTCTTTTTTACTTTTTGTTACCGCATTTTGCAGTTGTTAATCGAGGTTGAGAGATCTATAAAACCAACGAATATATACAAGAGACAAATTAATGTTAAAATTGAGTTCCTTTGATTTATGTCATTTTAAATGTCTCTGATTTATTGTGCACTTTATCCAAGTTCTTAGGAATAAGGACTTTTGTTTTTGTGTAGTAACATAAATTTCTGTCCATTTATTGGTGAATTGCTCAACGACATGTATTCAACGTGCATTTTGAAATTTGTTCTTTTCTTCTGTCCTTTTTTAGTTTTTTGCCGCCGCGGTTAGAAAAATTTAATGATTGTTTGTCTATTCCTTTTTCGTGTATATTTTGTAAAGGTTACGAAAGCCTCTTAATATTTCTTATTTATTTCCTGTACAGCGTCCTTTCTTTAAACCCCTTTTTTGTCATATGATTTATTTTCAAGTTAATCAAAATTTAATATCATCCCTTAAGAGCTTAGTTCAATCGAATAACTTTTAGGTTTTCGAATGAATTTAGATTAAGTTGAACAAATTTTGAGATAGTTTTTGTAATACGATTACTTGAAATCTCTACAGCAAGAGTGCTGATTAGTTAAAACAAACTGATAAGCTCTCCTTTGATCTTATTTTATCACCGTTTCTCCCGAAGTGCATTAATCTTTTCGGCGTAACGACTGATATCTCTGACTCTGATCCGGATTTATCAGTTTGTCTACGGTTACCAATTTCCTCGAAAACATGTCCCATAAGGAAATTGTGTATGTGTGTATGCGTGAATGTTGTTGTTTTATTCGCGATGCTGACCAAAGTCACCGACTGGGGGGCAAAAAACGCATTCGGATGATTATCGTGCGAACGATATCCAATTACTGTTAATTGAACGTTGTCATCGTTTGCGATATCGGCTTGTCGTAGCGCGCGCCAATCTCGCCGTCGCGCTGTTCCGAACTCCGATCTTTGGTACGCCGTTCTCGATCCACTTGTTGTTGTTGTTGCGGAAAGCGACACTTGATGAGGCTGCCTTCCAAAAGGCTCCCGATCTTCTGCTTCTTCTACCGGGTTTATTTTTTGTCCCGTTCCTGATCCCCCAAACCGCCCGATCGATTCCTGGTGGCGAAGCGTGTTTTTCGCAGCTCCATCTGGTTGTCCTTTTGCTTCTCTCGATCCGTATCGATAAAAAGGCACCGTGAAGGACAACACACCGCGAACAGCAGATGGCGTCGTGCGCGATTATGGAATGTCGAAAATGGACGGAAGTCGGGATTAAACCCCGGATGTCTGGTGCTAATGTCTTTCGGGGTTGTAGTGCTTGTACGTAAACTTGTTTCACTTGTTTTACCCGCAACCTTCTTGCAGATGGGAGTACAAGGATTAACTTCGTATGATTTACATTATCGTTTCGTTTTATGGTCATTGTAGATAACTTTTACTTTTCGTACAATATCTGGAATATAATTTACAGCATTTAAAATGGCTTTAATTTTTTTCAATCTGCAAAAATGTCAATGAATAGTAAAATCTATCCATTATTTTTATATTATTGTGCTTTCTAAATAATTTTTAAATGTTATATATAAATTAGGTTTCATAAATTCTTTCTTTCAAATAAAAGAACGCAATTAAACCTGGTACGGTTCCATCCTCGCTATCAGTAAATTATTTTTCTGCTCCACTGCTTTTATTAGTTGGGTTCCGAGTTCTACTAAGACGACATTTCAATCTTAGATTCTGCACGATTCTTTCTACTCACGTCCAAGTAGAGTTGGTCAGGCATCGACGGACGTCGTATGGACATGGCTTCGCATCCATCAGGTGCTGGTGCGCTGTCGCATTCCTATCGCTTCTACTGACATCGAGCCGGATTGTCTGCAATCCTCACTGTTTGTCATGTTACGCCGGGCTCGTTTGATTGACACTTTCCTGCCCGCTCCGGTCGGAGGAAATTCCCGTGGAAATGATAATGCGACACGCTTCCGTTGGCGTGTGCTGCATGAAGGATAATTCCAACAATTCGTTTTCATATTTATTCACTCCTAAAGTAGACGTATAAATTATGTAAAATAGATGAAATGGCACTCGTGCCCCTTTAGGTTACGGTTGCAAATTGGGTCCTGTTCCGATCGATTTGTTTTAATCGATTGCATGGGTTTATTTTCATTTTCTACGGAAAATTTATTTTCCAGCCCATTTTATTTGCGGAGTAATCGCTGCAAAGGTCCCTCCGGTAATCCTTGCGTGGAATATTTTCAATTTTATCACACCCGGAACATCAACCTAAGCCATTCGGATCGGTTGGATGCTGGCCCGAAGCACCTCAAGGCTCTGCCACGTTGGGGAGGGAAAACATGACACCCGAGTGCCTTGCCTTGCCCGACCTGCCTACCGTTTTCTCGAGATGTGCACATGCATAAATCATGTTAACACTCGTTTGTCAACGGAGTTGGCGATTTCCTACGGGTTTTTCGCAGTGGCGATCGGCCGATAAGCGGCAACCGAGGCAAGGTGCGTCGTGGAATAGGCAATGAGCGTGTTTCGTTACGGGTTACGGATGTTTTCCTTCGATTGCACCCCGGAGCACCAGGCCGATGCCGGAGCACTGATAATTTGTTCTATAAATTAAGTTATAAAAACACAGCTCGAAACTGCCCTCTGGAGATGGTGGGGCAGGATAAAAAGGGAACTCCAAGCGAGTAAAGGGCGACACAGATTTGGAAGTTGCTATGGTTGAACGAATAATTTGCGCTCAATCGTATGACCGGGTCGTGCCATTTCGTTCGGGCGCAGTTTTCTCTCCCGTACGAGTGGGAGGTGCAAGATTTATTTGGTCTTCTCATTTTTTGTCCTGATCTAGAAAAGGACGTGGTGCAGCATGCGGATGATTAACGTTAGACCTAACTAGATTTATTTATTTCTTATTTTCTTTTTGTAGACTAAGATTTCATTCAAAAATTTGTCGATTCGTATCAAGTTTAACAAATGTCTTAAATTATGTTGTTATACTTTCTTGTCAGTTTCATTCGTATTTTGTCTATTTGGATTGTTTATTTATTTTTATTTGACGCAATTATTTTGTTATTCTTTTATGCTACTCTATTTTTAAAATGTGTTTAAAATTACTTCTCTTTATTTGTATTTCATTTCGTTACTTTGTTTATATTCCTATTTCTGTATTCTGTATTTTTTTCTACTAACTCAGTTTTTAAAGACTTTGTCTCCTTCTTCAACATAGTTTCATATTTGTTTGCGTTCAACATTCCATCACAGGCAAACGCCTCGAGGGGCAACATAACTGTCGAGCCGGGAACCGGTTCCGTGCGATTTGTGTGATGATGTTGATCTTGCCGACATTTTTTCGCTGATGGTTTTCTCCTATTGCATCATCATCGGGAATAAGTATTTTGCAACGCTTTTTTCCCCCTTGCTATCCCTACGTTAGAGCCGCTTATCATATTTAAAACGCTGGCGCCTAACATCCGTGGCGAGTGGTTGATTTCTTGTGTGCGCCTTTTATTTTATTTTTTCGAGACGCAGATTTCTCGTTTTGCGCGTTAGCGCCTGCTAAGCTGATGTTTTGCTGCTCGCGAACGTTCTTCTCCAGACTTATCCGAGCTTTCTTATCGCGTTGTTTTTTGTCCTGTCCTGCTGACACGTGGAGACGTCTGGGAGTGTGTGGAAAAAAGCAACCTAAGCCCAGCTTCAATCCATCAATGGACGCGTGGAGATTAATAGTGTGTCGTTAGAGAAATTATCTTTTCACTGCGTCCGGCGTTGATGTGACTTTGTTTGGCGCTTGCTTTATTAATTACCAGACATAAGCTATTTTATTTCATGATCCTGCAAGTTGGAGTTTCGAGTTCGGAAATGATCTATGCACATAAGTAAGTGCATTAAAAAGTGGCTCAACTCAACGGGATAAATTCTCCGCAAACTCGAGAAGTCAAGTCACTTTTAGAATGAGGAAAAAATTGTACACAAATGTGTTTTGCCGCTCGTAAAATAACAGATAAAGACGCTGAGTATCGGTTGGGTGGCGATAAAGCCCTCCAGTGGGCTACCCAAACAAGAAGCAAGAAGGTTCTGCCTTGGAAGCGAAAACCATACAGAGAAACATTCGCCTATGTTCGTCGGTCAGCTTTGAGGCAGCAAAACAAAATGCACACATAGTCTTCATGTTTTTTTTCCCCCTCATTCTCGTTCTGTATGCTCGTTTTGTGCCATGCGATACGCTGTTGGCGCTGATACAGGATAGTACTTCCCGCTGCGTCGATGGACTGCGGAAGGTTAATCCATCGCAATTACATTATCAGCTTTTTTGTTTCTTCCCTTCCACGGCGATGGCTTGGTTGGGGCCTTGAAAAAGGCTGCACAGAACGTTGAGCGTTGGTTAAGTTTCTTGCAAGCCGATTCTCTCGGGGTAAGCACTCTTCGAAATATTACTTTTTGTATTCCCCAACGACAGAAGTTTGAAGCGCGCACTATTCTGTCTGGTCTATCGAAAGGTTTCGCAGATGAAACTTGACAGCAATCTATCCTAAACGCTTTAACCACTCACCAACCACAATGTTCGCGGTTTCGACGGTGCTCAGATGAAGCCTATAATGATCTTTCTAATGTTACTTCAGACGCGAATCGGAAATGTGATACCGTAGACGTCGTGGCATTTGGCGTTCCGCCATCCGAGAGTCGTGTTTTCTTCCATCTGAAAAACACAATCCACGGCGTATCTCGCACAACCTGCAGACTTTCCCAAAGTGAATCAACACACGGTTGAGTACGACATGATTGCACCGGCCTCAGAGTGATTCATCGCCCCGATCGCTTCGTGACGGCTGATGCTAAATCTGATGGTCGAATGCAAATTTATGCGAATCGGTTAATCAGAAACGAGTTTCTTCTTCACTCTCATTCCACGGTCTTGCATTGCTCGTACTCGTCAGTAATTTCCTGGGAGTTTTTGGTTGGTGACCCTTGGTCGCTAATCGTCGGTAAAGTACGCTGGTTGGTATTACTTGAGTTCCTAGCATTGGGAAATCCATGGAACCGCACAACTGATTGCGGCTGCGTGATTTCAATGATTAAATTCCTCCTTCTGAAGGTCCTGTGAGACAACCTGCAACGGAGTCGGGCGTTGCATAAATGATAAGGAACAAAAACCTGAACTGCACCCACCGAAGAAGCCTTCAGGAAGGGATGACAATTCTACATGCTTTAAATGCAAAAGCCGTGCGAGATGTGTCGCGATTGAAAGTGAATTATGACATTGCAACGGTTCGGTGGAGCGAATGAAAAATTGCTTGTGGACGGTTGAAGAAATCGATCGATACTTGCGCCAAAGGGTCACGTCTTGGTGGTTATTTTTAGAGCGCAAGGAAATCCGCATAACCCCGCCAGATGATTTATGTATTCCATATACCGGACGCCAGTGTTCTGGTTGAGAATGGAACTATGTGGTTCCATTTGTTAAAGAGTTGAATACTGAAAGCGTAAGTGTATGTATGAATACTTCATTGCTTTACTTACTTTTATTACGTAAGAAGCTCTTGCGCATCAATTTTTTGGTGCATGTTTCATGCGATTTCTTTAATTGAATTTCGCCCAACTTTAGTCAAACTATTTTCCACCTTCAACATTTCTTTCATGCGACTCAGAACTGGCCACTCTGAAGGAACCGAGCTCATAAACCACTTTTCCCAGTCGATCGACTTTTCAATTTCCTCCTACAATTTATGTCTACGGGTGTTATGCCGTTTGGTTCAATTTGATCACCGGAGCCCCATGTTTTAGCCTCACAAAAAGGCGAACATACCGAAGCAACATTACTGGTTGTATGCAAATAGGTTGACATGACATAAATTATGCCATTCGCATACACACTCCTACATCATTTCTGGGCTTGTTGTAAACACCGTTTGGAATGGTGAGGTGTTTATGGGGTGAGCTAAATATAATTTACTTTGCAGTTGAATCGTAAATCATAGATAATAGTGGAAACATAAATTCAAAATCATCAAATTCTCTTTACGTCTGTAGTGTTAACTTTGGAGAATTATGTTTCTTGGTTTTACTGAAGGCAATCAAATGTTTTGGATTATTTAATTTCCCCCATATGGAATCATAACAATGTCTCCGTTATGCCATTGCGCCCTCTGGAGTGGTTACAAGGGGGTACGTTCTCAAGTGCTCTTATAACGTCCACTTATCTCCCGAGCCTCTCCATAGATTAGCACGCAACTATGGGACACACTGCGTTCTTTCCCATGCGTGTTTTGGGTCCATCGAACCGAATAAACCCCCCCTAAGGGACGTTATCAATGTTGGCCTCCTTACGATACAGAATGCTGGGTCAGCTGCATTCGAGTGGCAGTTTGGGTTGTTTGCCACCGCGCTGGACACAGAACTTCATCCAAATCCCCCCCAGCATAGGAGTGCATTAGAATTGCAGCGAGTAAACAAAAAGGCGCGTACACGTGTCGATGGAAAGTGAACGAAATTAAACGCCCAAGGCACGACTCGTCAGGTTTTGTTTTGGAGAATTGCTTATCAAGATCCCCCTTAGAATAAGGACAAGTCTATATAGGCGTGCAAGTGGAGTGCTTTCGTTTACGATAAGAAGATGCGAATGCCCTCCCGCCATGGTTAGCCATGGTAGAAATTCATTATCGCGGTAGTTACGCGTTGTTCCGGCTACCCTCCGTGCCATGGTGGTCGTCACTCCAGCGCGCGATTGACAGCTACAACTTGCAGCGCTTTGTCCGGTGTCAGCAGTTCTGGAGTGTCAGTGAACTGCCATCATCAAGTGCTGGGAGTCGGGCAGTGATTGACCAGTAAGTGGAATGAAGCCGCGGAGTTACACCCAGACTGGAGGTGCTTGTTGAGGTCAGGGTGTACCTTGCCGATGGACTTGCTGTCAGGCGGTAAATTACTATAATCAGTTGGTCTGAGTCAGAACGGGTGTTGGTTATGTGTCGGACTTCCCTTTTCTGTTGTTTTTGCACATGCTTCAATGTCAACGCAAGATTTGTGGGAACCGGTTCTCTGGCCTTGACCATCTGACATGAGGATACCAGGCGGATATTGCGAGGATAGCGTCCTCTGGGATTCAAGAATAACTAAACTCTCTTCTATCTTTAAGTTTTATGTTATTTCTGTAAGGGTGATATCAGAATTACTTTAGCTTCTTAGTAATTGATAGTTTGCTAACAATTGATTACATATTTGTTATATAAACTAAATACTCGCGGTTGTACACTTTCGACATCGAGAGTCACCAACTCTCCTTTATCTTTTTTTAACTGTTTCTCCGCATCCACGGCTACAAAACAAGTTGCATGACATAACCCCATTCCGGATCGGCCCATGTCCGGCACGTTTTCCTGCCCCACTGAACGCGTTCCGCCACAGATGGCGTGCTTTAGGGCTCGAGCCGAACTGCGTGGGTTCGGTAGTTTTATGAATGGCCACGGCAAACTGTCTCCTTCCCCCGGTTACCATTTCGTTCTTTCGGTATCCACACGTCAACATAAATATATTTCATGTTCTTATCCACCGAACAAACGGGATATGCCACTCGAGCACGCAGGAGCGCAAGCATTCGCCTGACTGCAGGAGCCATTTTGGATTGCTGCATAAAAAGGGTCATGGTCATAGGAGGGGTGGAAAGAAGTTGGACTCGCTTCTCTCCTCTGCAGAAGATTAGCTCCTCCGGTATGAGTTGTGAGATACTTATTTTAACCTTCTTGACCTTTACCGATTTGTTTGTTTTATTCAACACGGGCTAAAATTCTCTCCATTAGTGTATGTTTTCCCTTTCCAAGGAAGGAGATCCGGGTGTTCGATCGTATCGATAAAACAGTTTGCTTCCCTTTCTCATGAATATGTAACGCCTTGCTTATCACAAAAGTTGTGCTCTTTTTTGTGTTTTGCTGATGGGAACATTATCCTTTGCATATTTAAACCTTGGCGGTTTTGTTGTAAGCCAATCGCCAAAGCTCCCTTTGAGTTCCGACCCGATTCCACCTAAAAGGGGATTTGCATCATTCTATCGATGGTGATAATAATCTGCCCCTTTTTCGTTTGGAACGATGATTTTCCTTTTCGACTGGTTTGCTATCTGAATCAACAGCGTTCTGTTGCTCTGCTTTGGCTTCTGCCCTTGAATAAATTTCACTTACCCTCGCCGGAGGTGTTCGCAGGTTAAAACACTCCCCTCGTGCGGTTCAGCTTTTCCTTCCGGCTGGTGCTTAATTCAAACGACCAAGACTAGACGGTCGAATTACGCTTTTCGCCTCCGGAAAACGTCGCAAACCCTCATTTGGGGAAAACTTTATTGAACAGCAAAACTGTTGCCTTTTTTATTCTACCCATTGTGATGGTTTAGATAAACACACACACATAGTTGCCTTCTTTATTTTTAATTTTTCCATTATGAAAATGAAGAAGAGCTCGACTGCGTTAGGATTATGGTCAGGTTTTATGTCGCTGGAGGGATTTATTCCGTTCTGGCACGCAATATTTGCTGCTCTAGCTAAGCAAATTTGAAATATTCACTGCGCGATTTTTGTCCAAATGTATGCAAATACAAACATTAGTGTAACCTTTAGTTTTATTTACCTTTTCTTCGTAAAACACGGAAGTATTTAATTCTAACCGTTGTTAACAAAACACCGAAACTTTACACCCCCGTTCTATGTGCGGTAAAGTGAAAGGAAACAAATTTAAATATGTCATTCACAAAGACCAACATAAACTCTTGTTTTTCAACAGAGGAGGCAGCAAATCGGACAGCTTTATGTTGAGGAAAGAGCTTATTCTCCAAACTGTTCAAAGCGCCGATGAGATTGCGCTAAACGGTTGATTGCCTTTTCTCTCTTTTTGTGTCTGGAAATTCAAAGCATCATGTTTAGTCTTGGTTTCAGTTTCGTTTCTACCAATTTTAAACGGTTTAAAGCCGGCTCACTTGGAAGAATCTTGTGTTTCCGTTTCTTGAAGCTCGGAGAATATCTAATCTATCGGATCACCATAAACGGCATCTCGAGGAAATCCTTTTGGTGTTTTCGTGAGCCGGTCGAGAAAATTGTCTAGCGCTTTCTTGTGGAATTTAGAAGACGACAGGACTTTTGCGTCATGTCGGTTCAGTTTCTTTATTTTCTTTATTTCTTAAATCCAGCGATTTGCTTTTTTGTTATTTTAGCAAAGTTTGTTTGTTTATTTTATTACTTAGTTGTTGATGAAAAATTGTTCTCAGCAAACTAAGTTTTACTTCAATTTGAAATATAATAATTTATTAAAATAACAAATACAAAAAGAATGCTACCCTTGTTATGTTCAATTCATTGTATACAGTTTTATTGGTTTGTAATGAAATTCAGTTGTAATGCTATAATGGCGTTTCAACTAATCAGCTATAATTGTGTCCTGCTTCTATAAAACCGATTTCCCGATAATCAATAAACGCAAGTGATTCATTGTGTAACATTGTGAAAATAAACCCTTACTTGGAAGACTAGTTATCGCTCGCCTGTCGTTAGTGTAATAACATTAATAAATTAATTCTCTGGGTGACTCTCCCATTGGAAACGATTATCCGCCGCTTGTTTAGATGTATCTAACATTGTGTGTGCGATGTTAGATTGACGGAATGGCTAACCCTGTTTTCCACCCTGGTGAAATGTGATTAAACTAGGCATGGCGATATGGTTCTAAAGGGAAAGCGATCGTTTGGGGAGGCTCGGCTTATTTGAACCTTTGTGTGTGCTGAACACATTGAGCCTAAGTAAACCAGCATAGTAACATATTGAAGTAGCATATGCGGTTGTAAATTTTGTAATTTAAGCCTCACATTCCACGTTCCTAGTTCCGCTTTCCATTTCCTAGTCTAAGTTATGGATGGAATTATTGTAATAAAGTTTGAAAAGGAAGTAATTAAAATGAAATTTGATGACCCTGTACCGCAAAAATGGCACTACTTTCTGCTTTCGCCACTCGAAACCGAAAACCGTCGTGGTGCAAATTTAGCCCCAAGCGTCGTGCGTGAAACGTACGTTCCCAATGACTCACCGTGTAGCGTCGTGACGAAGCCGACGTCTGATGGTGATGACTAGCGAGGTGAATGAGGTTGTTGGTTTTGTTTTGTGATACCCTTCGTCTATTTCTACTACCGAACGACGAGTGGACGATAATCCGTGAAAGGGATTCACATGCACTGGGGTTTTCCTATCGTTGTGTGAGGTGCTTCGTGAGAGAAACTCCGTTAGGCGATGCACCAATGCTGTGAGGAAAATGGGTGCTCCTCGACTGCAACTGAGACGGCGCTCTCGGCGGAGGTAACCTGATACCTTTCTGCCACCGTATGCGCATCAAGCGCTCCCTTCGTTATGTTGAGGAAAAACCTCGCTTCAGAGCACGTCCTTAGTGGATGGTACGTCCATCTCACGAGAAGACGGTGCAACAAGATATAGTTGCCCTCTCCCTATGCCTATCGTTTCGTTCGCCGATGGCGTCTATTAACCATACGCCGGTTGGCGATATCCGACACCATCGCTTCGCCCATGGAATTACATGACGTACCTCGGTGGGGCTACAATCTTGACTTTGCCTCAATGGACGAATCCTATCCCTGGGTGGATGGTTTTATTACAGGGAGGTTTTTGTGTTCCTCCTGTGGCGCCCAACAGTTGCGTACAAGTGCCGGTATTAGCTTACATTTTATGATGCACTCGGGGATACGCGGAGATGAACTTCAATCCGTTGTCGGTACTTGATCTTCGGCGCGGTATATTAAAGGCTGTCTTCGCCTTTTTGTTGCTAATCGTGCGTGCGTGAGATTTTTCCATATGGTGGAACACAAAGACTTCAATGATGTTTTGCGTGTTTGGAGAGCGTTTTTGGTATAATGATTTTGACAGGCGTTTAACCATCGTCAAACTTGTTTTGAAAAGGGAATATATTGGATCCCTCTATTGATTTCACTTTTCAATGTTTTCATTAACATATCAGCTGATTAAACCACTCTTTATTTCATTAGCTCATTTGTGCCTGTGTCATTATTTGTACTTTTAATTACTTGGCTAACATCTTTATCCTCTTGCGAAACTAACGAACCTAAGGCATGTTTAAATGTGTTTCTGTCGTCTCGTCGCACTTTCATGTTAAGTGTCGCAAGGGAGTTGCGTCCGTTGCCAATTACCGGAACCGGTAAGAGGATTCCCGTTGCTCATCAATTTGTACGAATTATTTCCGCCCATCCGTTGCGGTATGCGTTATTGAGAAAATTTCTTATACCATTTGACGGTAACTGGCCATGTTCTCTCATCTCTGCCTTGCGTTACCAGAGCTGAAAAGACATATCGAGGTTTAATAAGAAACCTTTAGCATTTGGTTTCGCTTTTTTCGCTCAGCGATCTCCTCCCCGCTGCGTCGGGATGAGGTTCGATAATTGATGATAAATGTCGATATATTAGGTCCGCAAATAAGTAACGGCCGTTTTGAAATCGATGGGACCACTGTGGACTAGTGGCGCGATTTTGATGTTTACAAACGTCATAAACCAAGCTCGGGAATGACATTATCAAACTGTGTAAACAGATTAGTGATTATTTCGCGCGGGTAAAAGTTACTGGTTGTTGAAAATGTCTGATTTTGTGCCGGAAAAGCGCCATATGCGGGAGGTGTTGCTCTTTTTGTTTCGGGCGAAGAAAACGGCAGCCGAAGCGCATCGAGAGCTTTCGAATGTTTACGGCGATGCTGCTTTAAGCGAAACAAGGTGTCGGGATTGGTTTCGACGCTTTCGAAGCGGTGATTTCGCCGTGGAGGATACTCAACGTGAAGGAAGGCCCAAAACGTTCGCAGACGAAGAATTGACGGCTTTACTGGAGGAAAATCACTGTCAAACGCAAGAAGAGCTTGCAGCCGTGCTTGGTGTAACTCGTCAGGCCATATCATCACGGCTGAAGGCGTTAGGCATGATACAGAAGGAGGGCAAATGGATACCACACGAGTTGAAGCCGCGGGACATCGAACGCAGACTCGTCATGTGTGAACTGCTGGTCCAGCGGCACAACAGAAAGGGGTTCCTGCACAGAATCGTGACGGGAGACGAGAAGTGGATTTTGTTCAGCAATCCCAAGCGCAAAAAATCATGGGGATCCCCCGGTCATACCCCAACATCATCAGCTCGGCCGAACATCCATAGCTCGAAAGTTATGCTGAGTATTTGGTGGGACCAGCTCGGTGTCATCTACTACGAACTTCTTAAACCGGGAGAAACAATCACTGCTGAACGCTACCGGAAGCAATTGATGAGTTTAAGCCAAGCACTGCGTGAAAAACGATCAGAATACTCATCACGCCACGACAAAGTTATTCTGCTGCATGACAATGCTCGGCCACATGTTGCGCAACCTGTAAAAAACTACCTCAATACCATCAAATGGGATGTTTTACCGCACCCGCCGTATTCACCGGATCTGGCACCATCGGATTTCCATCTGTTCCGATCCATGGCACATGGATTGGCTAACCAGCAATTCTTCTCCTATGAAGAGATCCAGAATTGGTTGGAAACCTGGATTGCGTCGAAAAACGAATCATTTTTCAGAAAAGGAATCCGCGAATTACCCGAAAGGTGGAAGAAAGTGTTAAATAATAATGGCCAATACTTTGATTGACCCTATTTCCACAAATAAAAATGCCACGAGTAAAAATAAACTTATGAAAAAACGGCCGTTTTTTATTTGCGCACCTAATATATGACACCGTAGTTAAATGCATACGCCATGCCGGAGGAATCGCTGGAATTGACGGGTTTCGGTACAATAAACAGCACAGGCATTCTAACATAAATTGGATGTAATCCCTGCCAATAGTTCCCCGCTCTTTGAAGTGCTGCAGAAAGATGCATCGCATTCCGATCGGGTGTGGTTGCGTAGGTTTTGCTGTGACGATGTACAGGAAGACAACCAGCATAGTCACAAGCCGCGAGCTCCGCCTCATCTGACTTCGATAGGCAAATGAAAAGTATTGAAAATAAACATTCGTTTCAATTTAATCCTTGGAAAGTGGACATAAGAGAAGATGTTATGAGTATTGGTACTATTATCATTTGAGCTGAATAACAGGAGCTCGAGAAGAGCTGATTATCTCCGTTTTGAAACTGTTATTGCGAAAATACTGAAAATAGCGCAAGCAAACCTGGCACCTTTTTGAATCATAAAATGGATTTTTCCTACCTTGAATCGCTAAGCGGCTTACCGTAGTCTTCCGTTCAATAAATAAATGATGAAGTAGTCGTCTACTTAGTGGCGTCTTGGTTGGTCGGAATTCTTTTTTCTTAAGTGATGCCTTTCTCCTCTCTGATCCTGTTCTTTGTTCCCTTTAGACAGTAGCTTGTACCAGTAAGACTTTCATCGTCTGTGAGGTGGTAAACTTCTGCAATGGTTTCAGAAACCTCAAAACACAAGACCACCCTTAACCGATGCCACGAGGATATGAATCAAGGCGCTTGAAACGGTTTGACGTGAACAATTTTACGGTTTTCAGTTCTTTGATCGGTCAATTTTCAACCGTTGACAACACGGTTCTTGTGTAGCATTCAATTTATGTTTGTAGACGCATCTCCCGGTGCACCTGAACGGAAAGGCAAACAAGGGAGCAAGGAAAACAACAGCCGGAAGGAGATGGAAATGACTCATGCATAATTTATAAGCCCAAAAAAGTGAATATGTGTGAATATGCGCGGACTTAAAATTTGCATACATGAATGTACCTTTGTTGTGGTCGTTTTTACGCACAATGCGCGACAACGGGGCTTCCGATGGCCGATCCCCCAATCGAACCACATGGCGCTGTCCCGACGGACGGCGCATAATTCCTCCCCCGAGGACTCCATCCCTGTTCATGGAGTCGGCTTTTGCGGATTGTCCCATCGGGGAAAAAACAGTTGAAAGCCACACAAATAATAACGATGCCGGAAAACCGATCGGTCGAACTGTCTGAACCGTTCGGTTTCGATGAAATGTATCAGGGACCGTTTCGGTGGCGACATGTAATGCTGATTTCATCGGCTAATATTCTTTGGCGTAAAGGCGTGCTCGCTCCTCGTCCAGTAGGGAAAGGAAGTCCGAATCTTATGTGACTTCCTGTCTTTCTCGGTCTCGGTGAGTGTGTGTGTGCCCATGGCGCGACAAAATCGCGAATAAAGCGCGACAGTGGCGAAAACAATAAGCCATTCTCGAGGAGCGCACACGCCATCGTCGCCCTTTTTTCGAGTTTGAGGGAGTTTAAGGCGCAAGTGTGAAGCGCTCGAGAACGACGTTTGGATACAAGACGCGATAGTGCATAAAAGATGAATAAGCAGAACGTGGGAGATACAAACCGTATGAGTTTTTGTTGGTGTTTATTGCTCAATGAAATGAAATGCTAGGTTTATTCTGTCCTTATTTTCTGATTTTTATCAAAAATGTGCCATTGCTAACATAATTAATTGTAATTTTGTTATAATTTTAGTTTAGATAAGAACGATATTGAATTAAACAATGATGTATTTAATTGGGAAGAGTATCTTTTTAACTTCGTCTTAGGTTAAATGACGCATCACGCAAAAGCCAATGGCATCCGGAATAAAAACTCCCTCAAAAATAAGCTGTCGTAAATAGCCTAACCATTTTATTAGTTCCCTAACGATGATAGCCAGCTGTCGATGAGGTTTATTATCGAATAATCGAGATCGAGTCGCTGATTTTTTCGAGAACCGCTCGTTCAAATTTGCTGCTCGAGCTTGAAACTATCCATGGATGTTATTTTTCTTCAACTTTCGGTAGGTTTTTTCATATGTGTCGACCCCCAACGAAGCTAGTCCACGAGAAGTTGTCCTGAGTACGATGATGGTTTTTTGTTTTGCTTCCAAGAACCACAGGAAGGAGATTGAGTTTTGTAGATAATAATTGACCGATTACTACTTCAACGCTCGCCGGATGTGGTCTCGTATGTTCAGGGTTCCTTTTTAATATTTCCTCCGATTGTTTCTTTTTTTTAATTGCGAAACCACCGAAGAGAGTTCAGCGAAACCGGTCCTGCAAAGACGCGAGACGCCGCGATGGAGACGAGATGGCGCACGTGGACTCGCACACGAGAATTAATCAATCAAACGTATCAACTTCAACGCCAAATATGGCGATCATTACCCCCGAGGGTAGACCACATCTTGATCTGGGGGAGGGGGGAAAGGAGTGTGGAATGGAGGTGGACATTCGCCAGCGCTTATGGAGAGATGCCTGGCGTTAACAGTTTCTCCAAGTGTAACCAATAATCGATATGACGCATTGGCGAGCTTCAAGGGTGGTGACTTCTTTCCTCTGCGAGGCATGATATGCTGCGATGAGGAGAAAAAGTGACACACATGTCTCCGTGCGTGGTGGTACGCGTGACAGGATGTATGCATTTGTCAGCTGACAGACGCACTGGTGACATATGTTTCGAGCCGTAGCTCGATTTATGAATGAAACATGATACTGATATTTACAACGCCTGAAGTCGTGAGAGGGATACGTAATTTTCTTAGGGCTCTAGTGTAAAGTAAAATGGGAGCCGTTGTGAACGTGAGCCACATCGACAATCGAATAGTGTTTAAAATAGTTGAAATAGTTCTGAGAGCCTTAAAAAGCCTCCAAGTTTGCTTATTTAATTGGAAAGAACACAAAATTTGGTCAACTTTTATTTAGTATATAGTTTTTGTTTTAAAACTGAAATTGAAACAAAAAAAATCGAAAAGAGACTTAAGTTTACCATTTAAAATAAAGCAACCAATTTCAAAAGAAACGCAAAAGTGAGAAACTCATAAAACAGAAGCAACCACACTTTCATTTTCCGTCGTTAATTTCGAAAGTGTAAGTTTCGACTGCCGCTTGCCAACACACGTGCCATCTGACGGTTTGAAACGGTCGCCCTACTTTCTCACGCCTTGCTTCAGTTTCCGTTTGCTCGATCTTGTCGACACATGCTAAATATGTTCCGGCCAGAACATGGAGGAGCGCTCTGGTGGCCAAAACAAACGGGCAGGAATATGGTTGTCATTTTCCTTTGGTCGCTACGGCTGAAAATTGTTTTCAGCCCGGCGAAGGAAACATTAATGTTGGGCCGCTCGTTGCGAGTTCATTAACCGACGATGTGTGAAAAGTAAATTTCTCTGGACCTTTCCCCCGATATCCCATTGCAGTGCGGTGCACCGACGGTCCTAAAATGCATCTGCCTGTCTACAAGGCCTCAGAGGTTTCGCTTTAGATCTGTTGTTTGGGAGGGGAGATAGAAGTTCGTGTCCGCGGCAGCTGCGAACGATAATAATAATGCGACATTATCAACCATCAACACCCCGCCCGTTGATCGATGATAAACGATGCTGATGCGATGTACGGTTTCGGGGATCTCGGTGGCGTTTCCGTTACGTCGAACAGAAGGTCGATTGTTGTCATTCAGTGTCTTGGGAGAAACGTTTAAAAACTGGTTCCGTGTGGCGTCGTCGGTTTTAAGGATGCAGCAAACGAAGCTAAAGATAGTAAGGGTGAATGAATTGGCCGGTAAGCTATGGTCATATGGCTCTTATTGCTGTAATGATGCCCGTAATGTTTCCTTGAGAATCGACATGTGGAACATCTTTTTAAGCAAGGAAAAACTACACGTCACGCAATGTCTCGTTAAATTCACATTTTGTACGTTAAGCAATAATTTATGCATAAAGCTGAAAAGATACACAACAGATGTGAAAAATAAGTTGTTCAGATCTGTACTTTATTTATGTTCTATGAACGATTAAATGACACACTACAAGAAGAAAGCTTACTTGAAGGTTGATTACGAAAAGAGCTGTAAAATAATCTACGTTTCAAAATAAATTCATACTTTTTATAAATGTTAGAAATTTTGGCATTTTAAGAACTAACACAGAGTATTTACAAGTATATGTAGTCAGGAAATAATCTAAGACTATCGGCTTTTGATTTTTACGGTATCATTCTAAGACTTATTGCTCAAATTTTCTGCACCTCAGCAATTTTCAAACCAAACATAACTAAAATAGACCTTCATTATAAATCAGTTGCATATTTGGTTTCCGAATGTGTTTTAGACAATACTAAAACACAACTTTTAATATTTATTTCAGTTCCCCATTAACTTCTTTCTGGCCTGAATTGTTTTACAAAAATAATTTGCAATATGCAGCTGAATGACTATGTCTCAGTTAGTGCTTTGCAAAACTAAGCCTTCCCAATAAATTTCCATATTCATGTACGTACTTTGTTCGTTGTGTTCGTCTTGTCCGGTACGGCAGGCAACATTATTTGTGACTTCTGACCAGCGCCGGCTTAAAATTCTATGCAAACGAACACCCGGTGTGTGCCCGGTGCGTCATCGGAACGGAAACCGGAAAATGCGATCCACCGTTTCGTCCAATGTCCGGTCGGGCATTCGACGTCGACCTACGACTCCATTTCGAAATGCACCACCACTAGGCTAGAGAAACTGCACGCAATCCCCTATTGGGTTGCATGTTGGTCCTTTGTTTCGACGAGCGGCCTTTTGTGCTGTGGCTTTGGGAGACATCACCCCACCGCCCCAGTTCATTACCCCAGGATAGTACCGGACACTATAAGTTAAACGTTCTCTCCCCGTCAACGAAACGGGTATTATGAGTTTTTAATTTTATTGTCAATGGTAGTTAATAAATTGCATACAACGCGCAGCATGGCGACGACCGGTGGTACGTTCAGAAACATGGTACGAGAAACTAAAAAGGAGGAACGTAAAGGTACGTCCGAGCGAATCCCTTTGAAGCCTCTGGCTGGGGTTCTCTGTTTGTTCTTGTCGTATTCTTTCTGGTTTCCTGTTTGCGTCCAAGAATTGATGGTGGTCTAATGAAACTTATTACATCCATAAGACAGACCAAACGAAACCTGCGGAAGGAAGGAACAATATTTGTTCAGTGCCGGTTCGTATTCCGATTTCTATCAGATGCCAAGATACCATAAATATGCACATCTACGAAAACACCTCTTCGCCCATTGCAGCTAATGCATCCTTCACCGATTGCAACACTTGGTGAGACCACCGTTACGTTGATGGATGATCTCAAAAAATGGCTGGCAACCAAGAGAAGAAGTCGTCCCGGTTCTTGTCCCGAAGAACCTCTTGGACTGTGATTAGTTTGTCGATGTGGGGAGCAAAACAAAAAAAAAGAAACGGGGGGGGGTTTGGGAAACTCCCGGGAATGAATAATGAAGTATTATTCGTTTTTAATTGCTTGTACCAACAGTGCTGGAGGATATCCCCACCGTTAATAGGTGGTTATTTGTTCCAGTCCTGCCCTTTTTTCATCCTACCAGAAGAGCAAGCGATTCTTCACGGATGCAACATGCACCAGACAAAGGTAATGGAAATGCAATATATTGCAAGTAACTTCCCGAACGGTTAATCTGATAAATCTCTCGTTCGTGTTCCGTTGTACGCCTATTCATTGTTCTATGTGAGTCCCTTAGCAAGTTTAATGTAATCTGGTAACAAGTTGAACTATTAGCTCATTAGCGGGACTGTGTAGAAACGGTGTTGGCAGCAATAGTTGGACATGGTTTGACATTCCACGATACCAAAGGTTTGTAAACCATTCTTCTAAAGTTACCTTGAAGTCGGAATGCTAGTGGAATGCCTCACTCTTCGTTCAGGGTTTGTTTTCTTTTATCAATGAAATATGACAACCATTCAGGAACGCTCACTTTATTTTGTTGCCGCCTGTGCTTAGCATTTGAAACGACCAACTTAACCGCCTCTAGAGGTCCGAACGGATGCAGCTGGACCTAACGGGTTTGTAGTAAAAGGCTTTGTTTTCTTCCGACTATGGAAGGCTTCTGATGTAATCGTCCAGATGGCGTACACCTGAGCCGGTGGGACATGGCGAAGGGCTCTCTATTCGGTCGGGGTCTCGCTATTTGAATATCATTATAAGGTTTGTGTGTTTGAGAATCAATTATGCCACACCAGGCCCTTGTCGATTCAGCTGAGTGATCAATACTGTAGCTCTAGGGCGCGGTTCGTACCGGAACCGACTTATTTTCTAATTCAACTAACTCTGGGAGTTCGCTACCGGTACATACTTTTCACCGTAGGGAACACCAGAGTTTGGGTAATTAGCGTGATTGAAATTCAACACGTCAGTCGCACGACAGAATGGAGTTAGTGTTGCCGCTGGAAGCGACCACCAAAGACGGTTAAAGGGGGACTTGGTCCGCAAGAAATCTTCTTCCCGTTAACAGAGGTTCCAATTTTGGTTTTGGTGACGGTACGTCTGAATTGGTGACGAAATTGGTGATCTTTGTAACGTTTGTTGTGACTTGTGTTGGTCTAAATAGGTGGAGACTTTTGCTTCAGAAAAAAAAATTCTTGAACTGGGGACCTCGATGTGATAAACACATTATTTCTTTTAGTTGGAGCTGAATGAAGTCATCCTCGAAATCCTAATGCAGAGATGGTGGATGGTGAAGAGCTCCAGCTGGTGCTATATATAGGTTTAAATTGTAGAGAAACTTTTTCGAATGTTTGAATCTAGGTCCTTGATGTGACAAACCTCGCATGACAACTCTCGCGTACGCCTTGTCTGTTCCATTGACGATATCTGATGTTGAAGCGGCACGTGATTAGAGTGCTCCGTCCGTCCTGGTGGCAGCAGCAGCGTATTGATGGGAAAATGAGCAATTTGTGTCAATTAAGAAACACATCACAAAGCGCAACTCAGACCGGCATCATTGATGTGGTGTGCCATACCGCCGATGAATCGCTTTCTCGAGTGCACGGTGTCCACGCATTTGAGTTTTATTGACTCCCTACCCCTTTTTTGGCGAAGGGCGATGATAACGATTTCAAATTATGTGTGCAGGGAAAGAAATGGGATCCAGTTGCGGACCGAGCCAAGCGTATGCTAATGAAGGGAGGAATCAACTCTTTGGGGTATTTTATAGGCTCCTTCTGAATATTCATCAAGCCTCTTCGGTGTCGGCTGGTAACATCGAAGACTTTATGGCGCTAGGTTAAAAATGTAGTCCCCCGGTTCGTAAAACGACTCATCAATTCGATAATGCGTGTAGTCCGGCCGCATCAAATGCGCATTAGGTCCGTCACCTGAAAGCCGCCATCCACGAGCACCTGAGATTGTTTGTCGGAATCAAAGGGCACTCTTTGTACGTACTTCCTGGTGTACGGCAATGAACGTGGTGTGCCATAAATGGTGTAAATACACGAAAACACAAACGGTAGAAACAGTGCACGCTTTCTTGTAGCAAATCGGAAGTTAATACTGACCTCTAAACCTTGACTGGGTTTGAATGTTGCTTAGAACTAAAGGCGTGTCTGGGAGCTCCTGTAAAACTAAAGGTGCAAACTCACGATTTCCATGACATTCGTTCGGACCTCACTTCCAACCGGTCATCATCGCTAATGTGTCAATAATCTCACCGTTAGATTTTCCGCGACTTCAAATCCGCACCGATGTGAAGGATAGGCACCGCTCGGTAAATTATAGCCCTTCATGCACCGATGCCTGAGTATTGATCCATCGATTTGCTAAACGACCGATTCGGAACGATCCCTCACCCTACCGGATCTGTTCGAACAAGTCACGGCTGCCATGGACATCGGTTATGAATTGTGGTGTTGAACTAATCTTAAGCCAGACACTGGCGGCCGAGTAAGTGTTCCAAAAAAGGAAACAACAGGATCGTATGCTAATGACCGTCGGCTGCGGTGCGCTGTTCTACAGCTGTACGAAATGTGTTCTGTACGATATCTGTCCGACACTCTCGGCATGTAACTCGCCGAACCGACGTCATCCTCTTCCTTTGCATGCGGACACCGCCACCAACACCACCGAGGCACGATCGAAGCAGTGTTATTAGCGACGCTTTAAACGGCACTCCAAATTAGGAACTTCAGGAAGTTCTGATGGCCATCCGCTTGGATGGAGGAGCTCCTCGCCGGTGGTGAGCCTTCTCCTCCGAACCCGGAATGACCACAAGGAAACGACAATTACTCGCCCGATGATACGGTACTGACTCTCTCATCTCTCACAGCAGACGGACGAACTTTTTTTCCGCTCCAGACATCTGGGCAGCACCTTCCACCGAGCGAACAGCGTGATACATGACATGACGCCATAGTCGCCACACAAACGCTCGGGCTCGCGCCTGCCATGATAAATGATGTTGTTTTGATGTCTTCTCGTCTGGGGCGCGGGAATAACTTAGTCACAGTCTCTCTTAGTCCATGTGCGTGTTCTGTGACTTGCATATGAACGGCGTTTAACAACAGAGAGGTTCTTTCTTGTCCGCCCCTAAAATTTAAGCGTCTGTTTCCATGGATGACCAGCGCTCGCCCGATCGATGGTTGGTTTTATAACCAACCGTTATCCTTGAGCATAGGCTCTTGATTGGTGGTCAATGCTCATGTATCCATGTTTGGAGGAATTTAATGGAGTTCGGCTCGGAAAAGGAGTTAAATCATATTTTGACACCCGGGCGTGTCAAAAGTAATCAAGCGCGTTGTCATCGCATAAGTGTTGAAGCATTGTTTCAGCATGTTTGTACGGTTTCCGAAATGACAACCAGGAAGCGATCCAACCATGTCTAACCTTTTCAGCATATTTATTGGAGTTTCCTGGTTGTTTCGGGCGACTTTGTTGCAAACATGCAATTTTTGTATATCCTTATCTCTCAAGAAAGTTAGAAGAGTTCTAAAGTAGTGAAAAAATAGTTAATATTTAGAAGGATTAATTTTGTTTATTTGTTTTTGATCAAATAGTTTTTCCAGAAATACTTTCATTAGCTGGTCATATAATTTTTACACGATATTTCAGTTATTTAAAATAAAGTTAATAAGATTTACCTCTCATGGACAAGGGACTATCTCCGTTAGATTTATTGCCTTGGTACTCTTCTGTTCAACTGTCTTTCGGTGGCAGGCGACACAATTAGGAAGACTTCCAAGTGACAAATGGTGACACTAATAGAGTCATTCAATGGTTTACGCTGTTCGAGCCATTTTCTGTTTTCTGTTTAATATCTTCACTCTGCAAAGGCACGAACTCCTGCTGCTTACAGGGACACAGTCTCCTTCCGAATGCAGGGTCCTGAGAATGCAAAGGCAATTTCAAAGTACATTACATAAAACATATGTTCTAGTGCTTTCACATAGGTCTTACTTGGATGTGCACAAGAAAGGCGTATGTTGAGGGAACCATGAAAGTGGAAACTCTTCAAGTTGGAACCCGACAAGCGTAACCGGGAAGGATAATGGCAGAAAAGCAGAAACAAAACCGAACAAGAAAGCGAAACCACCAGGACCCCTCGAGTTAATTAGTTTGTTTACAATTGGGTTTCGTAATGTTCCCGTCGCGTTAAAGGATGTCGTAAAGTGAGCGAGCAGCGAAGGCATGCGACTGAGCTGGTAACCACCATGACCGCAAGGACTGCAGGACTTCGTTCCCTCTGTGGCGGCTCCGCGTTGCACATTTGTTCTAACCCGGCTTCTATCGCCTCTTGAGATCTCAATCCCAGCGTGGTGGGACGTCCGTGTGTTTGTGTGTTTATTTTCGTCGCATCGCGTGTCCAACTTTTCCTTCTGCTGCCAGCAGAATGGTACGGACAAGATGCGCCAGAAACGTGTCCGCTCGACGTGGAAAAGCGACCTTTTGTTTACGGCCATAAATAAATTGAATTTTTCCATTCAGCCTCGTGTTCATGACTCACGGACACCAATGCAAGCATTCGTCTCGGGATGGATGTTGGCAAGTTGGTAGTTGTTGTAAAATGTTTTTCGTTTGTAAACAAAATCAGGCCGCCCTGAGGTATCTTGAGAATTTGTTAAGTTTGTCTTTTTCTAATGTTTGATTGTTCCGATTACAAACAAAAAGTTATTTATTTCCAGAACCGAAGTTTTTCATGTGCATTTTAACTAGTTTCATTGAAGCTCCATTCGAAACTCTCTAAATAATTTTCAGTGGTTTCACTCATTCAGTTTCTAATTTTAGAAATTTCGTTTAGTGGATCAAAAAATGATGTCATAGTCCATTTTGGGAAAGCCGTTCGTTTGTTATATTTAGCATTGTTTTTGTCATCATCATCTGATTTGTTTCGAGCAGAGGGGGGAAGAACTGTTGTTAAAAAAATCCTCCAATATCAAGTGTTGTTTGCATATCAGAGACGGTCTTTAGGATCATTTAATTTCCCACGCAGTGAGCCAAGAGGATTACAAACGCGTTCAAGGCCATTCCGTATGAAAACAAATATCAAACCAACCTTGAATTTTCATTCCAGATCTGCATCGCTGAACCATCTACACGTTGTTGCGGAAGCTGATCGATTGTAAAGAAAAAGTTTTAAATTATTACATATATCGGTGCCTTAAGTAGCAGAACGTGCCGAAAGTCAACGACAAATTCTCATAAAAAAAGCTGTGATAACTGACCAAAACAGAAGGGGCATCGCCTTTCCATGCTTGTTGTCATCGTAAAAGCAGATTGTTTTCCTACACTTTAATGAACCGACATAATTGACCGTGTTTTGGCCGAAAGTTATCGAAAAGTTTACCCTTGCGCGCAAGAATTCTTCAGAAAAAGAGAATTCAAGTTTCAAGCCCCAACCACATTTAGAAGTGTAGCATCGGAAAAATGAAATAATAATTTTTTCCTTCCGTTTTGGGAAAGTTTCGAAAGGAATTCGTCGCAAAGCAGAGATAAAACGATCGGCGCTTCCCGTTAGCAGCATTTCCCTAGTGAATAGTTTTTACGAGCAAACGGAAAGAAGAGAAAACTCCTCCCTGGCATTCGACGTCCGAGATGCCAAAATAGTCGTAAAAAGTGGTTTTCAAACGACCGAGTGATTTATGGGAAGCAATTTAGAGCCTCGTTAAAACCACGGGTATACTAATCAAGGCGTGGCGTTGTGGTAAAGTTTCGTCACAGTTTTTTCTTTCCCACCCAAAATGGTGCAAGAAGATCCCGAAAATGTGCCCATGATCGAGAGCGCATGATTTATGGCGTTGCAAAGTGATTTCTGTGTACACTTGAATAATCGAGCGTTATCGAAGTGTCTCCTCCTGAGCGTCTTTAGTATTTTTATCCAGTGAAACACAGTTAACACATACGTAGCAAGTATTCTACCCAGTGTGCATTCCTGGCAGGTGAATTCAGTGTTTCTGACTCTCGTAGCACGCGATACAATAACGACAGCGATTGATCCGAAGTTTTTGCGATCCTAGTTCTATGACAAAATATTATGATGGTGGAAAAAGCGGAAGGATTTCTATACCGGAAGCCGGTTTATCAATACTTCCAGTACCTGGACACAACGTAAGTATTATGTATAGGAATGCTAATTAATACTTAGTGAACATGCCATGGTGTTGTATTAAATTAATTGCTAAAAATTTACCAAAGAATTGTCACAATGTTTACGCGATTATTTTTAATTCTTTACAGGTAAGGATCAATTTATGTTTGGGAGTACATTTTTCGGTCAAAAATGATAAGTATAACTATTAACCTAAATAATGTAGCAAGTCATTTTCTATCTCTTAAGCTTGTTTTGGAGCCAACTTTGAATTGTGAATGCACATCAAAACTCTACCTAATTTATTACAGGCTTTTCATTTCAATCGAAGTCTTTCATATTTCGTTTTCTATTATAAATGTTGCTCTCAGAAACGGAAACGAAAAGTAAAACCAGTGAATGAGTCATGCAACACTTTTCGGCAAGATTTGCGCAACGCGCTGAGAAATAATTAAGTAGATAAAAATCTAGATGATGATGATGAAATGCTCGTAAAATTATCGTGATTATATTCGGAATTAATGATGCATTTCCACCTTGGAAAGGGAAAGGAAGCATTCGTAATCATCCGACTAGGACGTTTTAATCGAATAGCTGCTTTCAATCTTTTCTTTTCGTGCGATTTCCGCTGGTTGTGAATTGGAGAACGTGTTGGGATCATGCTGCAATTAATGTTGAAAGGTTCGATTAATTTCGATGAGGTAGCGAACATGTCCGGTTGATAGAGAGATATTATAAAAACCCGGATAATCTGCTACCGATTGCGGGTGCATAAATAATTCGTGTCTTCCGCCATTTTTTCGTTTGTTGCCGCATCGGAACGTTTGGTGGAAGAATGAAGAATTATCGATTGTGTACCAAGCTCGCAGATCGTACCGTAGGATGGAGATGTTGTGAATCATTCTCCTTGATAGTTGGAAAATGAAACATCAGTGTAGGTAATTGGTCGAGAGGATGTGGAAAAAAAAGTTCAACAATGGGAAACATAAATAAATTGAGTTGCTCCCGGCTACTGCTGCTTCCTCATTTCTTTTCTATTTTCCTTACTTTAATGCAAGTGAAAAAGATTTCGGTGCTTCACGTGTCTGCTGAAAATAGTCTTTCGTGCAACGAAGGGTAGGGTTTGCATAAAACATGATTTCGCTTCTCGTACACGGCGATGCTACGTGCTGCAGTTTTATGACTTCGTTGCAACTGCACTTCCGACTTCAAAGCCCATGTTGTTGCCTCTGTTTTCACGTAATATTTCATAAGTCATTTTCTCTGCGATTGCACCAACGGTTTATTTTGTTTTTCGTGCCTCTCTTCACTCTAAGGTAGGTATTGCAATGTTTTTCGTGACAGGTTTCTTATGGCCTAGGAATGAGATTTTTTTCCCCTAGCTCTTCCATATCGTGACTCTGCAGGCAAGAAATAGACTTTAAAAAAGGATAGTTCGCCTGGCAGCCTGTTTGGGGGAAAATGTTTCCATCTAGATTCTAGGACGTTTCACGCCGGCTCATAAATGCAAAGCACGGGCTTACTGCAGAACTTTGCAGACGGGCAATCAACGTCACTGCAACGTGAACCAGTTCTGCAGTTATTTTTGAAATTGCTGGGTGTCTGGCATTTCGAGTTGTCCAAACATGTTTTGAAAAATGTAAGCTGATAAAGTGATTTATTTACATGGGGCAAAACAATTGATTACCAATCGAAACCGTATTGGTTTACTGCTTTGTTTGTTTTTTGTATCTCTATTTGTGTTTACAAAGCAGAAAACATGTGACGAATGCCAAAGAAAAGAAAATTTGAAACATTTCCGACTAATGGAACTGACCCACGCCAACCAAAATCAAACCTTTCTACCCTTTGACAACCTTATCGCCTTCAGTTGGCCTGTCCGTGCCAACCCACTTCAAACTCGGTGCATGCAAAGTGCGAAGGAGATCAACTTGACTTGAAACCTTTCGCCGAAATCGATGATAAATGTTTCCACTCGTGCCTGTGGAAGCATAACCTTCGCTCGTCCGTTTTTTCCTCTTCTTTCCTTTCCGCGTGGGTGTTCAGATAAAACGTCGCATCAGGCATCAGGCCGGGAAAGACTTCTCTGTTTTGTTTACGGTCAGATTTGTTTAGGATATTTTCCATCAAACGCACAGACGACGACCGTCCGGACAAGGCATATCGTCCTTGCCGTTTGTTTGTCGAAGAGCGACGCAAGTCTCCTTGTTAAACCTTTCAGCAACAATGTAGAAAAATCGGGGTATGCCAAGGACGAATGGCTAGGGGAGAAAAAAAATCAGCAAAAGCGAAAAGATATATGATCTGTCAAACAAACGAATGCTGTTAGCTTCGTGTTTGCTTTGCCTTTGGTTGCGTGTGTCGCGTTTTGGCTGGGAATGAATAGAAAGGCGTATCGGAGATACAATGAAACAGTCTTATTCCTAGCATTGTTTTACAATCAAATTTTCTTGGATTTTATCTAATCAAAATAATGATTTGAAAATCTTATGTTTGCATCCATAATGAACAAAGGTAAAATAAATGTTCAGCTATGTTGCATACCTTCAGGCGTAGAACGTGACGATTCCTAAGAGGTTTAAATAAAAATTTCACAGTTTCCTCAGGTGTCAATAATGGTTTTAGAGATGGTTAATCATGGCAGTTATAGCAAAGAAGTAAAGGAAAATTTTAATTAAACTCAACGCGTTATGATTCCATTTGATTCCCTATTTTACTGCAATATGCACAAACGTTCCTTTGAACTCCAAATGTAATCACATTGCGTGCTGATTTATCGACGGCGCAACGATTTCTTTTCTGGCCGTAAACACATAGATCAATCTGATTGACTACAATCGGCTGGCGGGTTTCGGGCTGGACAAACGCGGACGCGATGGCCTCTAAAACTCTCCTAAACGCATGCCTCGCCACCTAAAACATACAAACGAATCGTTGGATGGACTAGTTGAACTGGTTTTGCATTGGCATTCGACTCGGTAAACAGTCCCAAGCAAGCAACTTGGGCAGGTTGAAGTTGAAATTGAGGTTAGTAGTGTTGTGTTGTGCCAAAGACGTGGAAAAGTAAGCAAACGAAACGCTGGTTAAACGTGCGGAGCCTCATCGAGATGGAGGGTTCGAACGCGGCGGGAAGGCAATCGTGTCGGGTGATAAACATGGTTCTTCGAAATGCTATTAATAACTGCTTTGTGAACGAGATCCAGTCCTTCTTACCCCCAGGGCAGCCCGGCAAGCCGGCACATCCTCCTCAGGGACCGCCAAGATCCCACGGAGAGCGTGCAGTCTATGGATGAGTCGGATTGAATCGCTTCCATATGTGAACGGAAACGAACACCGGCCGGCTGTGGCTGTGAGCTCATCCGTGGGGATGGGTAAAAGCAACATAATCGGGTTGATCACCGTAACACACCTACGATGGTGCAACGCAACGGGTTCCCTGCATCTTTCGGCTGTTCTTCCCAGAAGTGCACCAAAGTATCGATTATGATCGACATCCCGGATGGAAGATCCCTCCCCGTTCGGGAGATTCTTCAAATGAGAGATCAATGATTCATGGCGATTTCGGCATCCCGCAGAAAAACTCCCCCGGGCAACGACGAAACGAACTTCTTGGGGGCCTAAAATGATTCGTTTGTGAGTGTGTGTATGCCTTAGGTCTATTTTTAATCATCGTTTCGTATAAAAACACAGCCGGCCGATGGTTTTAATGTTTTGGAGCATCCGAATTTCCAAGAATGTGCCACGGAGGCCCCATAGTCTTCTGGTATTTTGACCTTTTTCCCCCCGCTCCACATGGTCGGTGATGACTTGCATCTGGTGGATATTCGGGATTTTGCCTGCCGCGGCAAGTCTTTGTTGGAAGACAAATCGGTTCAATTAAAGTTCTGAGTGGAATGAAAAACCCGGAGATGAAGATAAATCTCATAAATGAAAAAGTGGGTGCAAAATAAATGGCCACTCAAAACATACTTGCATATGGGCGTTTGCAACTATGTCGTTGAATAATTTCTTCTGATTTCTGGTTCCGAAAAACCAGTTTTGCAATGTTTTTCTTATCGTTCTATTTTTTTTCCTTTTTGCACATTTTTAATTTTAAATGCATAATGTTCAGATTATATTCTTTTTTACAATACTCATATTACATTTTCTAACATTGCATCATCTCTCGCTTTTACGCTCTTTCGGCTGATCAAGATGTTGTTCTAGTTCTTTATCTTCTCGTTCGTTTTGCTTCCACACGAAGCTGCTCATAAATCATTCTTTGTTGGCTGCGTAACTTCTGGCCCGGCTACTCTTTGCTTCGGTTGCCTCACAGTGAAACTACTGCCTTTGGCCGAATTATCGTACGACAATCTTGCTGGAAATAAGGTCAACAAAAACGACGCTTTGAGCTGAAGATACTCTGGTCATAGAAGAACAAAAACTGTTGGCCCAAAGCCAAGTTCTCAAAGGTTTGACCAACATTTTAACAAAACAGAGCTATGCTAAGGGATTATAAGGGTTTGTGAGCCCTGGGAGACCTTTGTCAGATAGCAGAGAAGCATAGCCTATAGCCGCTGGTTAATTGGTTAATTTGATATAAAACATCTGTACACGAGAAAAAAAGGTTCGAAGCAGCAAAATCCCGGGAGATGTACTACTGTGTGCCTTCTGGACACAATTTCCAATGCAATTCGGGAGCTGGATTTTGAGTTCGCTTTTTTCTTTCCAAACCCTCTATAGCTTGCTTAACCCAACTCTATTTGTTTACTTTCGATTTCGAAGACCCGTGTGGCAACGATGGTTCTGGTCCGAAACTTGCCCTCGTTCGTGAAGGTCCATTTCGTCCGTCGTGCAAGTTCGGGGGTAGCACAGTTTTCCGTTATGCGCTGCCATCGGAGAACGGAGAAAGACAGTTTATGCTATCGAAAATCGGAGGCGAGACGGAAGAAAAAAACCTAAACAAGTGCGGATGGACAGTGTGGTTGGTTTTAATGTACCCGAGCCAAAGCAAACTCTGTCGGGCATCATCGAGAGCATTCTGAAATTGAGTCGAACAGGGAAAAAGGAAGGAGATCCAGCAGAAGGCAGGAGGATGATAGCATAAAAATGTAGCCAATGCGGCCGTCGGTCGTCGGTGCAATAAACGTTTCGTTCCTGGGGCGAGTTTTATGTTTATGTGCATTGCATTTTTGTGTGTTGTGGCGATAGGTTGTTGTTGTTTTTTTCTCGCTCGGTTATGGAGCGAGGGTGCGCTATCGTTAGAACCGAACTCCAGGGCAAATGGAGCTCGCCTCGGATGGGAAAGTGCAACGGAAACGGGGCTTGACTTTACTTTGCACGTTGGTTAAAAACCACAGCTTCCAAAACTTCCGTACCATGTTTTTCCTATGGCATCATCATCATCATCACTGGGCAGTCCAATTATTCAATCCAGTGCGCAAGCACATCATTGTACGGGTCAGTTTTCCTCCGTTACGCTGTGTTTGTTTGGATGCAGAGTATTTCCAAATCAATGTCCGCCAAAGGTCTCAGTTACTTATTACTTCATCGTAATTAGAGTCGGTTTTTCATTTCGGAGATTATTTCCTATCCTTTTGAAGTTGGTCTTTCATCATCCGGAAATATTAACCTCAACTGGGTTAGTAACGGTTATGCGGGCTTAAATGTACATAATCCGAGCTCGTTTAGGTTAGATCAGAATTTTTTGATAGGCATAAACTACTATTTTGTATGTTGCAATTATAGTGTAAGAACTTCAAAAGATTTTGGATACACAAGTTCAGTGTCTATAGACTTATAGTCATTCACAGAAATCAGGACTTTATATAATGATGTTTACTTTCTTTCATGGCTTGATATCCCTTATGCCCTGTTTGGTTCTACTTCATTGCATTGCGCTCATCCGAGTGAGATACATATTTCATGAACACGTGGTATCACATTCGTTGCACTCATGCCACCGATGCAATCATAGACTACAGAACATGTTTCCTGGACTTGGCCAGAGATCTTTTCTTTCTTTCCCATGAGAGAAAGAAGCTTCCTCAAATGCTCTACGACACTAGAAAACAGCTACAAGACACCATGCTAGTCCTGACCTCTATATCCAATTCCACTTCCATTGGCACTCAGGTATTCTATGAGCCCGCCTAAGAGATGTTCCATATCTCTGCATCCAGGTGACATTCAACGTTTCCGATTCCGGAAGCGAAACATGGGAATAAAATGTCCAAAATGTGTTTGCTGGTCCGGTCACGTCAGGAACCACGGCTGTAGGTCAGACAGACACTGCTTTCGAGCAATCTCATCACTTTTGCATCGTCACCACTACCAACTCCAGGTGAATCGTGATGACCACACTGGCCTCGCTTGCCTACCTCATGTCGTCATGCACACGTGACATGGTCGATTCAACTAGGTGTGGCCCAGATGTTGGCCAAGACTCTCTCCCTGCCCTTCAGATAGACCTTTTCCTCGCTCGCTGGATGATGCGGTCCTGCGATGGTCCGTGGCTATCTGTGGCTCGTGCTGCCGGCGTGCCTTGAGTGGTAATAAATTTCCCGTACCGAAACGTAAACGAAAGTCGTAATCGAAATGAAACACAAACAAACCGTGTGCGCTCATTCACCGATTCCGGTGGCAATCTGCACCGGGAATGATTGCATCTAATGATGGTCTCCGACTTTACGGTACCCGGATAGTTGGTAAATAGACCAACCGGGTGTTTTACGGCAGCGCAACGATGTGACGTGGTGGAGGAAATAAAAATCGACGGAATGTTATTAAACCTAAACTCGATTTATTGGAGGATAGCATAGAGTTGCTTGCCGAACAGTAACGTGCATTCCATGCTATTAAAATCTTTGTTTTACTCACAAAATTTACTTGATTTACTTCCCTTTTCTTGATGGGAAACTGAAATAATACACAGTTTCGTATTTTAGTGTTTTAACTTTTTCCTTTTCATTTTGAAATCTTTAGAATCGACAATAGTTTTATTAAAGTACAAAAACCTACTTCTATTTCGTGACATTCATCTTAATTGGTAATATGTGACTTTATCAAGAAAAGGAAACGTGTTTCATCGAATATAAGTGAAATCTCTCGCAATGCTCAAGCAACACATAAAGGACCTTAATAAGTTGGTTACTTTTATGTAGACCGTTTTATTTCATGAATAATTTGGGAACAGATATTAAGTTATTAATATTTACAACTGAGTTTCATTATACTATCAACTTGGAATATTTTATTAGAGATGAATCTCAACATAAATTGTTGTTAACTCCATGTTAAACTCGCTTAACGATAGCTTGTCGTTAACACGCCACTGCAATTGTCCTACAATCATACCCCGCTACACTCTTGGTACATAATTTGTCTGCTTAGATTCGCATGGAATGGAAGCCAACATCAACACCTCTGATCCCGGAACGACCCAACAGGGTGTCATTGTCCGACACATGGTGCACAGCAGTGCACATGCATGCACTTTCGTTCGCTTTGATCAGCTGGCTCGCTGCAGCGCGTTGTTGGGAAAATGCATCTAAATTGAGGGCAATATTAAATTTAACGACTCTCGCAGTGCGTGCGCATAAATTATTTCCCTTTCGTCGCCTCGGGTTGCCCATCCTCAGCACTGGATGGAAGCGCGTTCGGAGTCAGTGTTCTGCCTCCTTCCAGCACTGGGTTTGACAGGCCAATATGTAGCCCCTCGTCGTCAGCTGTTTCACCCCATTCTTCAGTGGTGTGTTACTTTAGGCACGAAAAATCGGGGCTGTGTGCGACAAAATCCTATCTTTTCCGTCAATGCAACGAATGTGAAATACTGGATACCCATTCCCTAACGTCAACCCTGGCGCGTTCGCCTGCGTTCTCCTTCGAAGTTGATGGCATTTTCTGCTACATTTATCACTTGCCTGCATCTCTCTGCACCTTTTTGCGATGCGCTCCTCCAAAGCCAAATCCAATGACTCACCGAAAATGTCGATGCGCAAAAGCGAAGTAAAGTCGAGCTAACCGACTCAGGCGCATCAGCATCTTGAACGAACGGACTAAACCTCTTACGACTTGGCGTTGGAATTTGGTGGGGTCGACTCATACGCAGGGTTGATGAAACAACGGGTGGTGGTGTTGCTTGGTACGCTTCTCGGTTGCATAAGTGGTGTGTTTCAAGTGGGTCTCGAATGTGCGCATCGTACGCCCGACGCGTACGGCCAGAACGCCAATTATGACTTTTGTTTTTGTTTAACTTTCGCACCGATCCAAACGTTCCATTTTTGGGAGAGTGGGGTAGGAGGCCTTTCTAGAGATCTTGCCGGTCCTTCGATTCCCTTTGGGAAGCGTGAACCCATAAATCATGATTTAAAAGGGTTCGCTCGAGCGTGGCGAATCTCGCGCGAAGGTTATCCGAATTAAACTAAAAGAGCCATTGCAAACGCAAAGTGACATTCCGCGGGCCACAATCTCTCTGAGGCTTGTGGGTTATTTTTGCTACTGTCAAAATTCGTTCTGCCCGCTCCTTCGAGATCGTAAGCTCGAGGACGATGGGTACGCTTGCGCCTTTGGAAGATCGCTGGTACTGGCCCTCGGAATTATCTTCAACGGCGACTTCATGTCTACGGGGTCCAAGCACAACAGATATCGAGGGGGTTGAATACGCTTGAGGCTTGCCGACGGTGAACCTCAACAGAGGTTGGATCTGTCGTAATCGCAAGCGCGCCCAAGACATAGCCACCGCTCGAGCACCGCATACCTTAATCTTATCGCAAACTCCATTCGAGATTCCTCAGACCTAGACCATTGAGTGAGTTACTGTGCCTTGTAGTTTATGGTTTTACAGCCTCCCCGCCAACCCCCCTCTCCACCGCGGAGAGGATGGAAAAATTAAGGCATTACCATCGAAGATGGAAAAGGGAGCCACAAAACAAACCCCACAAACACATGGATGAATTATAGGTGCTCGGATTTGTTTATGTTTGCCTTTGGACTGCCGTACGATATTTCGCTTGGGAACATTTTTTGTTGTTGTTTATTGGATGTCTTGAGGTGTTTTAATTTTTTGTGTGTCTGTTAAAAAGGCTTGCGGCAAGCTAATGGAAAAAGGGGGGACGCAAAGGTCGTTACGCAATCAATCGAGCGGCCGATGGCATATTTTTCGGTTTACGAATTCGAATCCTTCGTGATCGCTCCCCGTCGGATGCAAGAATTATGGTGAACATATCTTGGGTTTCTTCCATTTTCCTTTCCTTTTGCTCGAGGCGTGTGAATGCGAGAAAACGATACATGACCTACAGGCAAATGCAGCCAAAGCGGCCGGGAAGGAATGATGCGTGACACTTTCCGACGGAATTATGGGCCGTTTAAAAGGTTTCGTTTTGTTTTATGATGTTTGCATTGGGTCACTGGGATGGAATCAATTAAGCAAGAGGGGCCTCCTTTTTATTGTTCGTTCACGCCACAGGGGCAACAATGTTTACGGTTCTATGGAAATTCGCATCGGTGATTGGGACTTTTACTTTCTGTGTGGCCTTTCGTGGATTTAGAGCAATTATTTTATTGGTTTGATTTCTTGTACAAGATGAAATAATCTCAAATTAAATGTTAAGTAGGAGTACTTCAGTACAAGTACTCGTTCTTCTCTTAATATCAGGCAAACAGATGTTGTGTCTTTATTGTATCGAAACATAACTTATCTTTACTTCCCTTCGAAAGGCTTTTCAAGATAGCTTCATTTTAAAACCCAGTGGCACAAAACCGCAGCTGGTCAACAGCTTCAGTGATACTCTCAGAACTATGTCAGATAAGCTGCAACCAACATGCATGCTGGATATTTGCCACAGTTGTTACTTTTCGGTTATGGTTTCAGATTATTCCTGACCAGTAGCTTGCGGTGGTCTTTTCCTTCCATTTTTTCGACTCATGCTGTCGTTAGCTTAGCTGCCCAACTGCATATTTCAGCCGATGGGGCGTTGTCTCCCGCGTGTTGCTGCACCCCAAAAATGTGTACCAGTGTTCGGGGGTTGGGTAAAGTTTCTGCTATTTTTTTTACTTTGTTTGTCCCACAGGATTCCATAATTCGCAGATCATTAGCTAGATCTTTGGAACGAGCGCTTTGCACAAATAACGATTAACTTGCAAGCTTACGAGCTT
Source organism: Anopheles sinensis (assembly GCA_000441895.2). Classification (NCBI taxonomy): domain Eukaryota; kingdom Metazoa; phylum Arthropoda; class Insecta; order Diptera; family Culicidae; genus Anopheles; species Anopheles sinensis. The sequence goes on along the minus strand of KE525351.1, from coordinate 1,935,003 downwards.
GAGCTTTCGCAACGACCGAAACTAGGCAAGGAATGTTTGTGGTCCGTGAGTCAAATAGAAATAAAAACAATCACAATAACACAACTTCATTCCACACCCTGCGATGTAGAGGGACAACCTTTTCTCTTTATGCTGGCCGGTTGTAAAATAAGGTATCGTGCTAAAACCGTGACAACAGTTGGTTTTACCATAATTCGGTAATTAGGGTCGCGCTAAGCCGCTTACCCGGTTGGCGGAATGATGGCGGTGGTTTGGGTTTAATCGTAGGTGTGTGCGTACTACTGGTTGGACGCCAGGAAAGGCGTGTGCCGTAATGGTCACCTGGTGGCCCGTTTCATCCAGTAGATTTCGATCAAGGAAAACGGTTACGCACATTTTGGCGCACGTGGGTTTGTTCAAATTTAAATAATAAATTAATAATAAATTGTTTCTGTTTTGTTGGTCACCTTTTACCTATTCATTTTTCTTCTCTTACTCATTTTTAACACGAATACATTTATATTGTGGCATACTTACCATTCCTTCCGTTGTTTTGTTCGATAAACTATTTAAATGGACAATATTAATAATAAGGACATGATTGAACGGGGCGAATATAATTTTCTGAATATGGCAGCAGTTGACTAAATTCCAATCATACTCGAAATGCCACACATCCTCATACTGAGCGTAGTTTGCACACCGTTCTGAAGTTGCACCCCCGACCAGAAACGACCCATTGCGCCGAAGAAAATCGATCAAATTTGCATATTTGTATGTGAGTGAGGCATTCTTTCTGCCTGATTTTAACCACATCCATATGCATGGGTCCGTCTTCCTCAGTGGAAGGAATTTAAAAAGTTGATAAAAAGAAGACGCTAGCTCCCTTCGAAGCGGATGTTCTATTTGCACATACTTACACAACTCGCGCGTTCAGCCTTTGGAGTCTTCAGTGGTGATGGAGTTCGAACTCGCCCCATTCGCGGACGACGTTCACAATGGCGCAAAAATACAATTTATGACAGATGGTATTAGAGGGTAGTCGGTGGTGCCTACTCACGTCCTCTTCGGCATTCGTGCCATCGTGTCATAATGTCGCGGAAATGTGATCGCATGGTCTGAGAATGCCAAACCAACCTCGCCAATTTCTTACATTTTATTTATACGCAAAATTCTTTCCTCGTTTCAAACCAACGTTCGTTTTGTTTTGGCGTGGAATTCTCAATCGATGGATCGTCTAGAAGAATTTTCAAGTATAGAGATGATCATCAAAAGGAATAAGACTTTTATGAACCGTCGAACGTCTTTAATTTTGGATTTAGAAACGATTGTTTGTTTTAAAATATGTTGAAGCAATACTCAATGAACATTCAGGTTGTCATTCCACCATCGATTGTCGAGCTGATTCGAATACCGTTTTTCTCTCCTTGAGCTCATTAGAGGCCGGCGCTTGTTGTTGATGATGGCGTTCCTCACCTCTCGGGATCGTGATGAAGTGTCGTTAGTGTTCGATGGTGTTTACTATTTGTTGTGCGGCGAAGCCTCTCCGTGCAGGCAAATTGCATTTTCATGTTACATACGCTACCCCCGAAGTGCAAGGTTGTCGGGTTGCGCTGGGTGCACCTTCCCTGCCACGACGATCAGGCGAACGGGTAGACACGATTTCATTAATATACACAAGATATCGGCACGCTGGTCCCGCACCTCCGGGGTTCGAGGACGCGATCGAATGCTAGCCGATATCTTGAGCGGTGAAGGATCTCCAGCTGATGGCTCGAGATATCCTGAGCGCATAAGACAAAGAAATTCTTTCCGTTGCTTTGTACGTTTGGCCTTGGCATGGACACTTGACGGTTTTTACGAGCGAAGAATCGATCAATTGTATGGCTAAATCACCTGTTTGTTCTCTAATTAATCATGTTTTAGGCTTATCGACGCTGTCAAGTGCTGCAGAGATTATTACCTTGCAGTGCATTATTACATCGGGTAAACAAGAGTGAAACTAAAAAGAATTAGACATACATCACCCCGTTGAATCTTCTAGCTACAACGTGTGCGCCATGATGTATGTCCTTCTAGTAGCAGCAGATGTCTTCAACCGACTTCGGACATTGCTCGTCATCGTCGTCGTTGCCGTTGTTCGTGTAGTAGTTCATCGGCTTGACCGAGAGCAGGTGAAGCTGGCGGATGGTGGCGTTCAGGTGGCCACAGTCCCACCGGTTCTCGTCCATGTACAGCATCTGCAGATGCGGGAACGAGTGGTTCACCTCGCACATGCTTAGATAGCGCAGCCGGTTGCGTGCCAGGTTCAGATCCTGCAGCATGCTGAAACGCCACTCGCTGGCATCCAGCACGTTCAGCATGTTGTCGTTCAACATCAGGCTGGTCAAGCGAGGCAAATGCAGCGATCCACTGGTCGAGATGGTTTGGATGCGGTTATTAGCCAGATTCAGTTTCCACAGCTCGGTGGCCATTTCGAACAGCGAAAAGTCCAGCGTCTCCAGGTAGTTGTGTCGGAGATCCAGCGTACGCAGGGCTGGCAGTGCCTTCACAAAATCAATCGTCTGAAAACGGTTGTGGCTAAGGTTCAGCTCGCGCAGCTGATAGTTCTGACCCTCCTCGACAGTCAGCTCGAAGAAGTTGTTGTGTGACGCGTCCAGCGACCGCAGATTCTGCCAGAGTACCATCGTCTGCAGGGACACATTCTGCATCTCTAGCTTCTCCGTCGATTGCAGGATGTCGGCCAGCTCCTTCGTGATCGTAACCACGTACGTCGAGTCATCCGAGTGCGGGAACATCCCGAACGCAAGATGCGGATGATCCGGGAACTCGTACTCCGACAGGTCCATCGATTCAACGATAGTAAAGTTGGAGATTTCGCACACATGCTCACGCTGTTCGTTGCACTCGAGCTTCCGGGGCATGCCCGGATAAGCACATCCGGCCGCTATCAGCACTAGAAAACTGCACACGGAAAAAAGTGACACTTTTAATCAATAACTGGAAAACTTTCACTAAGAAAAGGGACTACCAACCAGGACACTTTTTGCAAAAACTTTCCCATCCTCGATTCGTCTTCAGACGAGAGTCTTCTGAACAATAACCTGCACTCGCACGCTAGATCCAATCCAAACTGACCACTCCGGGAGCACGGTTTGCACTATTTACGGGTGGATTCACTTTTATACCGACTAATTCTACGGTGCGGATCTCACCGAGCGCCATGATTGTAGCCCTCGGAACCGGAAAGATGCCTTCAATTAGTAGGACAAAGATAACGCGGCCGGATAGTTCTATGCGGAGAAAGTGTAGGACGGCCCTTTTTCTGTTCTTTTTAGCCATTTAATCAGTGCGTGTTGATGTCAGCGAGTTGATGAGCACAACCTTGCAGTTTGAAATTCTCCGCCTCGGATCACCTTGGAACAAAATCACTTCGAATTGCGTTCAAGAGTGAACCGTTTTGTTGGCTTCCTTGGAGCTAGTTCTTGCATGACATCAATTAGACATTCCGTAATGTCAAATTTGGCGATTTGATCTCAATTAATCAAAACAAATTGTTTGCGTGTTTATCTCAATTGCAATCAGTCGAATGCATTCCTCGAAACAACCTTTTATGGTTGTTTGCGCAATGTTGTTCTTTCCTGAATCTCGCAGATTCATGTTGGACAGGAAAAAAAAGAAGTTTAAACCTTCACTTTAACCTTTCGCTTCTCGGTCTTCCAGGTTCCTTCCAACCAGAATGCAAATCGTTGCACTCTTGGTCGGTCGGTCGAGTAAGCCCCCCAAAATAGAACACTCCAATCCATCTTCGACGGCCAGGTTCGCAAGCATATAGTCCTTTGGCTGCAGTCGGGCAGAAACTCGTGATTGAATTTAAATTGAAATTAGACACGGCGCTGGAATGACCGTCACGTTGTTCGCAATGGGTCGGAGTGAACGGGACAAACCATGTAAAAGTCAAGAACGACAGACGTTAGGCGCGTTCCGGGTGGACGGCGATATCCTCACAGGCAAAACACCGAGCGGAAGGAGAAGGTTGGTTGGGTAGTGGCTTGTTGAATTCTTACATGCATTTGATACTCGAGGTTCGACTCGGAACAGCGCAAAGCTACGATGCAAATGGAAACCGTGGCGAAAGAGGAAACGCAAATCAACGACTCAATCTGTACCGGGCCGGTAACTGTATATCCTAACAATCTTGGGGTGCAACGGATGACGCATAGTCATGCCGACGGGAGGCTGTCATGTCTGACAATGTTTGTGCTTGTGCCTTTTTGTTGGATTGTCCCTGATGTAGTTTGGCGTTTGTCAAAACAAGAACATGAGTGTTGCCGCATGTAGTGTACAACGTGTCGCGTCTAATAACTTGTCATTGCACTAAAATGGAAAACTGTATGCGTCTTGTACTTAAAGTCTGTGAAGTTTTATATACTTATTGGGAATCCCACTAATTTCTTCTCTTAAACCCATAGTTATGCAAACGAAACTCAAAAGTGTTCCCTCATACTGTTTTTATTTCCAATTTACATGTGCTATCTAAATTTAAACATCCTGCTTTTCTTCCCTCGATTGCACTTTCCAGCCAGCTGCACTCTTTTGGCGCCACGTTCAAATAGGTTTATCATGAATCGCGCCCTTCTGTGGCCAGCGCCGTTCGCCAGAAGTAGCCGATCGTAAAATGCAATTGTATCTTAATTGAAGTCAATTACGTTCGTAAGAAACGGGAGGTATAAGAATCGATTAGCCTAAAAGGGGAAGCCTGCTGCACCCGTTTTCGAGAGTGGCAAGAACGGCAGCACGTGCTATTGGGAAACTTTCACCAGAGCCTAGTTTGTTTGTTTTGATTGCTTTAGTTTTACTGCCCGCATTGGTTGCTTGGTGCATTGCTGAGGAGTTTCATTTGATATGAAGCTTTTTTGGATGCATATCGTGTAGCACAAACGAAAATTCAATAAGTAGGTCATCAATGATGGGAAAACTACAATTTATCAAGTTATAACTGATAAAATGGAGGAATATAGTGATGAGAGTAACAACTCCTTAGAGGTTTGAATCAGATTGAATAATCATCACGATGATTCGAATCTTTTAGTTACACTTATGTGATTCAAAACATGTGTTATAAGTCCCGACAGAGATTTGATTCCTTCACAGGGATTCAAAATTGTAAAAGAGTGAATAAGTATGTTAAAGAGTTGCAAGTCAAAAAAGTGATTCAAATCTCAAGGAGGTATTTTAATCCTAAGAAGAGATTCAAATTCGGAGCAGGAATTTTAATTCCAAAAGTGAGAAAAAGAGTGATAAGTTCAAACAGAGAATTGAATCCGCATCGAATCCAAATCAGGGATTGGATCCCAACCAGATGCAGAAACATCATTTACATTATTTCTCTCTAGTGTATTTATTATTTCAATTCCTCTTCTGGCATTGGCAAATTGGCAAATTGGCAAATTGGCATTCCGTGTACGGTTGTGGGCACTGGTTACTCTTTTACTCCCTTCGTAAGGATTGAACACTCATTCTTGAGATTCGAATCCCTGTAAAAAGTAGTCGGAAAAACTATCCGTGAAGATTTGCATCAATCAATTCGATAGTAAGATTCAGCTCACTCGCTCGTTCATACTCAGTTATGCACATCACTACTCAAATCAAAACAATTATAATTCCGATATTCTAGCGTTGAAATCTTGTGTTCAGCAAAGTATGTTTTGGTATTTCAACCAAGCGGTATTAGTTTATGACTTCTTATGACACATTTATATGCATCTTAGGACTTTTCGTTTCGAAAACAAGAAAATCGCAAGAGATGTTTTGTCTTCTACGGAAAGTTGGCAAAGTAAAAGAACCTTCCACGACTGTTTGTGGAGCCGGAAAGTGTGAGTGGCAATTATTATTCCAATTACCACTTTCACTCGACACAACAATCGTCTTTAGAGGCTCGCTGAAGCGTACTGAATGGTTCTGTTTGTATGCTCGGAAAAGCCAATGTGCTGCTAAAGGGGACCCTTCTGGCGCGAACAGATTTGCGGCCCTAGACAATAATGCCCTCGATGCACGCCACACGGAAGACGGAAGCAGTTTAGCTGCGCTCCCCCGTCCCGTCCCGAAACCGTTACGGTCGGTGGATCCATGTCGCAATGGTCAGACTTCACTAGCTGGTGACAGTTTGTAATAAACTCGTTTAATTTATTCTCGCGTGAGCGCAGCATACTGCTACTACTGCTATGCAACTCCGGGCAGCATCATCCTTCGGAAGCATCCTCCACGCCAGAACTTCGCCACCGGCAACCCAGCATGTGGTGCGTTACATTGCCCTGTATCGTGTTCCTCTATGGTCTCCCGTTGTTTGTGCCTCTCCTCCCGGTGCAAGGGTGTATTCCAGGAAGTGGGCAACGGCAACATCATCCTCCCGTTTGGGCCGGCCGCCTTGTGGTCAGGCCATCGGCATCGTTCGCGCGGTGTGACTGCATGCATGCCGTGAAAACCTATTACGGTTGATTAAGCTTTGACACTGTCGTATAATTCATTCCGCGCTCGGCATGCAACACTGTCCGGCTTGGTCCGGTAGCAGTAGAACCTATCCTCCGTACCCAAACGAGTTGTTGTGGCTCCACCGGCATGCTGTTCTCTGCCGGCCGGCTAACGATGCGAACCGCGTGACATCAAACCGGAAGCGAAGAAGAGATCGCCAGTCCCCGGACCGATCGGGAACGGTGGGAGCCGGAAGCGGCGGTCGGGGTGTGTGTGTCTGTGGTCGGTGAATCATTTCTCGCATGCCTGTCGGATGTAATAACGTGCTCTGGAGTAGGTTAATAATTATCAGCTGATTAATGCGCTAATTGCTGTTGTGCTTCTTTCGGCCCAATTAGTTGTTCTTGTACATCCGTTCTTTTCCGTTGTGGATAATTTATTGAAATATAATCGGTTATATTATGTATCGCATATTTATCGATTACATCGATCATGTTCATGATCTAAATTGAGCTTATGTATCATTTATTTCTTGTTGGAAATTAGTGCCATCAATTTTTCTTTTTTGATAAGGTTTATCGGCAAGTGAAATTAAAACTAGCGCCATTCTACATTTTGAATTTAGGTATCATTTCCTTCTTAATATAAATAAATCGTACTTTTAAATAAAGGTAAGGGTTAACTTGATCTTTATGTAGATCAAATTACACGAATCGCAATCCTACGAAAAGTCGTCGTTGTTTATTCCAATGGTAATCACTTTTATTTATTATTAAATAAATCTTTCGTCATGCCTACTAACGTTTCAATAAAGCTCAAATCCTTCTCGTGGATACGAATGCTGAATAAATTATTCATGATTATTAAAGCAAAAAAGAAATGAATCACACATTTCATTACACATTAAATGCAAACAAAATATCAAACATGGATTATAAAAGAGATTTTTTCCTTTACCTTTACCACAATACCTATAATTAAATCGTCAAATATGCATCGTATTAGAATTTCGCATCCCAACTTATGGCACGCCACAACACTGCGGATGATGCATGCTCTGTCGCCGAGGGAGGTGTCAGCGCACTTGGTGTCAGTTTAAGCATAAAATTATACTAAATAACCTAATCGACATGCAACAATCTCGCGCGGGCGGAAACGGGCGCAATGGATGAAATGGCGACGGGAGCCGACGGTGGAGACGGTGTAGAGTCGTCAAACCGAATCGAGCCGCCGGGGCCTTTTAATTAATTAATGCAATCATGTTCCAATCAACGGTTCGCTCCGAGAAGTGGCCGCGGGGTTTTGTGGACGGCGTTATTTCCATGAGCCAATGCAGCATCGGACGTAACGTGACTTACAGCATGACGGTTGACCCAGTGTGTGTTTGTGTTGCTTAGCCGGGGCCCGGCGGGATATGCATCTCGACCGACGTCCGGCAATTGATGGAATCGTCAATCAATCAAATTGCCAATCAGTGTTTTAATCGCGTTCGTTCTTGCGTTTATCAGATTCAGATAGCAGTTACGTGTGGGAAAAAGCAATCCGAAGGATGTGGTTTCCTCTCGACTTAAAAGAAACAAAAATTGACCATTTTTCCTTCACTTCCACACTCGGTCACTTGCTCGGTAACCTCCAACAATTAATTGCACCTTCACAGTTGGAAGGACATGAACTTTCGCTCGGTTGCCTTCTCTCTCTTAAAAAGGGATCGGACAAACATTCGGTAACCTTTACGCGTGCTGGTATTATTAATTTGTTTACAGTCTCGTGGTCGCACATTTCGGACGGAAATGGATAGTGGATGTTGTTTCCCGGGACTTTTTTTCAGTTTTATTTACATTGTGGTAATCGGAGCGTGTGTCTCCAGTCTGAACGTGACCTCCGGAAGATCGATGGATTCTTATGCCTTTCGATTGAGCTTTAAGGTTGAAATAAATTCGTTCTGTGAAGGATTGAACTAAGGAGAATACTAATTATTTGTAATTTCAACTACTGGAGCTATATAAATTCTTTTAAATGCCTGTTATTCATGATTTTTTACTCATTTCCTCTTTTTCCAAATTTTGTCTGAGTAATAACCTGTTAATTTAATGCCAAATTTGCACATTCTTCGCTCTTGGTGTACTCTACGATTTCAAGTTTAATACACCGTTTTCGACCCCATCTAAACTAGTGCCACTGTCTTCGAAGCAACCGCCAACCGTAAGTAAACATTTGACGTTCAACTGAATTCGTGGGACCGTACTAAATATATGCCAATCGTTTCTAAACATTTGCCACCTTCCTGCAACGTTTATAAATGCAGAGTTGATTATGTTTTGCCCATTTCGTTTCGAGATGTTTTTTTGCATAGGTTGGTATCTAATCTAGTAAATTCTGTTACCATCACAACTTTATCGATGAAATTTATGTAAAACGATAATAATTGCGCTCTCGTTCTTCGTTGCGTATGGTTTGACGGACGTGAAAAAACTGCTTCGAAAACGGCTCGTGAAAAAACTACAATTTTGTTTTCTAATTGTGTTGTAGCTTTCTTTACACAAACAAACTTTCTGTATAAGCTCTAAATATGCGCTTCGCACACTTTTGTTAGCCAGATTTTGTTATTCTCCTATATTTTGTTTTTCGTCAGCTATCATCGAAATAAACGAACCCGGTTGTATAAACACTCGTTCAGGTTGAAGGTGGCAAATGTTTAGAAACGATTGGCATATATTTAGTACGGTCCCACGAATTCAGTTGGACGTCAAATGTTTACTTACGGTTGGCGGTTGCTTCGAAGATAGTGGCAGTAGTTTAGATGGGGTCGAAAACGGTGTAAAAATCCCTTCCATTCACATACTGCAGTGGGGCGTGTTGCGGTTGCATAAGGGTGTCCCATCAGCCGAGGGTGGCACACGCAAAGTCAGTGAACTCGGCCCGGCATGTACGCACGCGACATTGTTGGGCGTATTTACATTTTTGCTCACGATTTGCTCGGGTGGAGTTTAACAACACTTGGTCTCGGAATATGGTAGCAAGTGGCTGTGGGTGTGTTGGGAGAAAAATTTCAATACCCCTTTCCTTACCACCCGGTTCTACGGGCTTCCACCCTATCCCAACGATTGGATGACCCTGAGCCGTGATCGAGTTGTGGGTCGTAAAAGTCGGGTACACCGTGAAAGTGTCCGCACTTGAGCTTGGCAAAAGAAAAAAAAGAAAATAAAAACAAACCTCGTATCCGTTACGCCGATCGTGAGATGTTCTTTTTTTTATGGTTCTTTTTTTAGAGACTCACAAAAAATATACAAAATGTCTATCAAAACCACAACCATGGTCAAATGAATGAATGAAATAATTGCACACGAATTTAAGGAGACACACTGTCGCGGCAGAGGGTAAATCAAGAACACGCACCGAGAAACAAAAACCGCCGCTATTATATTTATTTTCCGAAATGTTGGGCACGTTAATTGAGATGGCGGTTTTTGAGAGTTTTATTTTCGTTCTGGTCGCGGTTGGCCGGTTGGAGGACGATCAAGTGATTACCAGACAGTCTGGCGGCATATTTTTTCGGGTCGTGAGAAGAAGAGAAAAAAACAGACTTCCTGTATGTAGCGAGAAAAAAGTTTTAGAGTAAAGTAGAGGAAAGTCTGGTATTATAGAACGGTGGGGTGAAAGAAATTACATTAGTAATTTAGCAGAATGGCATACTAAAAAATATATGCGATTTGAAACAACTCTTTCGGTTCGATTCCTTTTTAATTTTGCAATTTTAAAACTTAAAGATAAGTAAAGTTTAAAGCCTTAAAATTATTTCAGCTGTACTGGTAACGTTTCGGATGTATTTGGAAAAATTGTAGAACTCCTTCGAAAAGCTTCCCTCTACAGTAATAAGATAGCCAACTGCAGAAAAATGCACAATTGCATTCTGCATTACGGTTGAAATATTGCAAACATGATTTTTTGAATGTAATCAAGTAATAATCAAGATTTAAAAATATCAGTTGATTGTATTTTTGCCCTAGAAGAGGGATTTTTATATCAAATTGGAGGTTAGAAGCAATATTAACTTTTTTAAATTGTTTCTTTGCTTGTTTGCGCAGTACAAATCATAATTTTCAAAACAATATCAACTATTCCATTAAGAGATACATATTGACTCAGCATCCCCTAAACAGAAGCATTATACGCTTAACCTGATTCTGTCAAAAACATTCAATTTATCGCTAGATTATAATGTCGCAAGTCCGGACGTAGAAGATTGTGGCAATCACTTTTACATTGTAAGAAGTAGCTTTAGTTTGTCGCACCAGATTAAACTGCAAAAAAAGGTCCCTACAGTCTTGATTTGCATGTGTCATTGATCTCAATGGCATATCATGCATCTGCATACGAGTTGCCACTCCTTCGTGGGTGCACTCTTGTGGTAAATCGTATAATCATCATCTTCTCGACGGGCGAAAACGCAGTTCTGATTGTAAGCGGATTGTAAAACACTGCACCGTGCACCGTTCGTCCGTCCGTTGGCGTTGGCGGGGATGCTAATGTGTGGCTCGATGGCGTCCCAACCGGACCCCGACAACAACGCATCACGATGTTTTCGATTAAAGAAACTAGAATTAATTGCCTCATCGTTTTCGCGTTCCGCGGTTGGTGGGTTTTCCTACATGCTTCGGGGCGCCCAAGAAGCAAAGTGTTAGCGGCTGACCGGACTCTAGAATGATTCGCTCGTAAACAACGCAACTTCTCTTTCGTTCCTACAGCTTGTGGAGGCAACGGGGAGGTGCTTTGAGGGCCTCAGCTGGTGGGTAATTAAATATTTATTACACCATCTCCACCGCGCAGCCTCCGACTTTGACCGCCTAACCCTTTGCTAACCGGAGACCGGTTTCGTCGAAGATCTCTTTCGTTTCCGGCGTGCAGAACATTGAATTATGGGCCATAAACTCGATGCGGTGCGAAATGATTCGGGGTTTTCGCTGCACCCAATCTCGATCATTGCTTCAACTGAGAGTTCGGTTTTCGGAGTGCATTTTCGAAGCAAAGGTCGCTCGAACTAGCGATTAACCACCATCACCGATTTAAGCCTCGAGAAACCGACGAGTTTTCCGGTTGAGATTGTGCAGAACAGTTGAAAATGTCTGGTTCGATGTTCTGGTCGACTGTTTAGAGAATATCTAGTCCAAATGTTGCAGAACTGAAAGGTTACTAATGCCATGCTACAAGCCAGTGTTGTTTGGGAGTGGGTTTATGTTTTCCGATTCCTACCAAAGATAACACCACACTTGACGTGTGTTCGTTTGAAATCGATGCAAATTTTGTTTCCCTTCACTCTCTGCTAATGGTTTTACTGAAGCCGGGCCACCGTTTTCAATTGAACTCTATTTACATCGACGGTTGTGGAGGTGGATATCATTCGCATGGTTGGTTGCAAAACACCTTGCACAGTTGGGTAAATAATGTTGTCCCGGGTAAAATTTATATCGACGAGTTCGGGTTCGGGGCGCAACATCGAGGAAAAGATTGTCAGCTATTAGAGGAACGAATCGACAAACCAGTTTGAACCCCTTTTTTCCCAAGTGCACCCGTTTGCTTAATTGCATCGGTCAATAATTATTGCCCCAACTGTAAGCCTGATGAGTGGCTTACAGATTGTCTAATTACTCTGCTGTTGATACAAATTTGTGCGCTGAACCCTTAACGGTGCAGTTTTGTTTGTTTTGATTGTTTCATAAACACGGCGTTTAATTTAATATGCTGTCATAACAAACTTTTTCCTTTTGCAAACCTGTTTAATTTGACTTTGAAAGTTTTTATTTTCAAACAATTTTTGATTTTGGGGGTATTTTCTAGATGAAATGTAGCATTTTACTGCAAAAATGTGTCTTTAAAACCAGCATTCTATCGACATTCTTAAATTAAATTGGAATAATCGTAAGTGGATAATGTTATGTTTATCATTAGCTAAGTAAATTTAATAATCAGTTTGTGACTTATTTAGAATCGAGCGCCTTTAAGGGTTAATGATGGGTTGCTGCCTCTGACGATGTAACCCATAGTTTAGATATTAAAAGATAAGATAGCTGTACAAACCATGTAATTAAAAAAAACTCTTATGTATCGCATGACATAAGCTTGGATAAATTAACAAAGATTATCCAAACGCAATCATTTCGAATCTGCAAAATAAGTCAGCATCCATTAAATTGCAGTGTCCACGCCAACGCTACAGATGAGGCACAGATTGTGGACATTTGTTCGGCTACCGATTTTATTATCCTGCAAACATTTAACCTCCCTTCCGAAGCCGTACGGTCATAAACAGTACTTTAAACCGTTTCGTCCCGTTTTGCGGTCACAAATCGAAATCTATTAAAACCCAAACCGGACGCGCGGGTATCGTTTCATTCCAGCATAAACTGCACTGCCCAAACGCGAACTGCGGCTGTTAAGAAATGCAAAACCGTCGCTCGGGCGAATCTTGGAGTTGGCAAAAGGAAAAATTAGTTCGACATGTTGCTCAACCTAAGACGGAGACTATCCGGTCTGCCGTTCGCACCTTTGCACCAAAGCGATACCCCCGTTTGAGGGTGACTGTACACATAAAACGTCATAAAATGGAGCCCACGGAGTCGCGAAGCATTTGCATAAAATCGCTGTTCGCTTTGTTGCAAGTGAGGAGGCGTCAATGTACCGGTTCTCCGCAACTCGACCCGAGGAACGCTACCTGCCCACAGCATAACGTTGGTTTAACTCTTTTTTTTAGCCCTCTGTATGACGGCCTGCCATCGACAGGACGACGAGGACACACGATGTTGACGAGCCAGCGTGCAGAGGTGCGAGGTTTTATTCATTTTCCACCCCTAAGATCGGGGTGTGTTTCACTGCCTTCTCGCTTCTATTGAATTAATGTGTAGTTCTAGTAACAGTATTACCTTTTTTATGCCAAATGCAGGATTAATATAGTTTTTTTGCAACACTTTGAAAACGGAACACCTTGTACTCGATTCGACACAAACCTGCATGTTTTGCATGCATGGAGTTGCTGCCCTCAAAAGCCCACTTTTGAGGCGCAGCCTTCTGGGCGTTCGTCCCGTGGGTTTTGTGCGTAGGCTCGTCGAGCGTAAGTAAAAGTAGCCTCACCCAGCACGAAACAGCTATTTCGTGTGCGGAGCATTGACCTGTCGGAAGTTGGAAGTTTGAAAAAAGTTTGCAGACATCCTAAACTCCTTTACCACATGTTCAAATTTTCTTTATAAATGTCTTTCTTATTTAAAAACTTTTATAATGCTCGCTTCTCAAGCGATTGAGGGTAATTGATTTTCCATTTTCTATCAGTAACAAGTGTCGATGAAAGCCACGTAGAACCATTTGGAAACTGGTTCCCGAGCGCCAGCGCTCCGTCGTATTGGATGAGAACGGCAATTAATCACGACACCTCCACGATTTACTTGCGCGCGACCCAGATACGTGCACATCATCATCGTCCACAAGATCATTTCCCCTGTCCCATGCCATACTTATCGAACCCTATAAAGGGTTAAGGTCTACGCTTGGACCCTTCCCGTTTTTCCGAGCGCGATGCGCTTTAGATGACATTATTCAACCCTGCATATTGGATGGCAGCTGTCGAAGTGGAACGGATTTTCGCTCAGTCTAGCGGTGCAGAGATGCATCTTAATCATTTATAATCACCTTCGGGCACGTACACACACAACGTAAGACGCGAGTGGTAGACGCACTTTAAAGTCGTCCCCGTTCCAGCAATTCTATTGCAGTGCTCCTTCTTCCGCGTCTTCGCGTCATTTGTGCCAGCTTTCCACCATTATCATCCGATCGGATTATGCTTCTCCTTGCTCGGCGTTTTCCGCGCATTTTGCATATTTCATCAATCCCACCATCTGGCGCCAGCACGAGGAGCGCCAAGTCAAGGCAAACGATTTGGAGTAAACGTAAGAGAACGACGCCCCATCTGGTAGAAAGCGATGGCAACCACCATCACTACCGGATATTGTTGAAGACCGGGCAAATGCAACGCCGCCAGGCACACGAATGTCGGTCGTTGGACTTTCCGATGATCATCTCCGATCTCAAGGCCCTTCTGGGACGGCTTGGCTTCTGTTCGCTCTTCTACCTGTTTTATTTTTAAAGTGCGTCGGGAGAAGGAGAAAAACGATTTTCCGCGAGCGTTTCCATCTACTCTCGATTATTTGCCGCGGGACGTGATGAAAGCAGGAAATTTTTCTACTTCTTTCTTGGATTATCTTCTCTTTAGATTTGTAACAAAATAAAACGAAAGTGAAGAAGTTGCATCGTTTTTCCCGATTGATGCAATTTTCTCTCCACCAATCTAATTATTTTCTACCGCATCTAGGTTGAAAGTGAAATGTAGTTTTTCTTCCTCACTGTTTTAATGGTGTATTCTTTTTTTCTTTCTTTTATTTGACCCTTTCTTTATCACGTTTCATTACACTTAATCAACGTTCGCTGCTTGGATTGTGTGCCCAGGATCGGTTACTCAATACAATTCGCGTCAAATCTCATCAGATGTGATCGGTTTCGATGGTTTCGATTACCAAATGGCATTGCGATTGATACCGAGCGATCATATGATGGTATTGTCTCAATTTCAATCCCTGCAAACCGATCCATGTTCAGTAGAGCACAGTTGAATGGAGCACAGTTATTTATTGACAGCTTTTCATTTGGTTGTAGTGTTGCGAAAAGGTTACTAAATGTGATTGGTGTTTCACTTTGAAATGCCAAACTTTTTTGATCTTTCTGTTTTACATAACTAATGTTAATTTTCTTTTTCTTCTTGCAGGTAAGTTCGCTTCATAGAACGTTCTCTGATTGGTATCTAACGGAAGTATTTTGTGAGTGCCTTCACTTTTCGTAAGTAATGCGTCGTTCGTCATTGCGTCACAATAAACCTGCTTAAGATCACTTCAATTGTTGCTTTAAATGCCGGCTCGCATAATCGCGCGAAGAGTAACTAAAAAGAACAAGATGCTCTGCTGAGGAGGGAAGTTCGCCTCTAATTAAGAATGCCGATCTTGATGACCGACCGTTTGACTGACCGACTGGCGCTTGTTTTGGCTTCATGTGGACGGGTTGAGAATAGAAAGGAGAAGTGCACTTCAACGGGAAGAAAAGATTTAAAAAAACGCAACAACGAGCGAAAACAATCCGCTCATATAACACCAAAGCGCGAGTGCCGCAATCTCGTTCCAATCATCGGGCCACTTACGTTCTTCCTTCGGCTTCTTTTTTATCATAAAAGAAGTGAAGTATTCGTTCCCGTGGATCCCGTGGAGCGCATACGGTGAAGAACCATCGTCATCGTCATCATCATCCCGCTCAGATACAAACCAATGCATCATTCCCATCAGCGCACAGCATCTTCCGCCGGTTGGTGCACTGATCTTCGCCAAGAAACACAAAATAAGATCATCCCGATATGTACGAGGGCGCGCTCTGACGGAATGTTCTGAAAGCTCGCTGTGTCGGCGCTCGAGATTTTTCCCCGTACGATATCTCAAATGTGACGGGTTAACAGTTCCATAGTCCAGTCGTGCCGGCAATTGGTGGTGATTTGATGAGTGTTTTATGTATTCTGTTACTCTTCTACCCGGTGTTTAGTTCTCTTCCCGATTGTCCATCTAAGTGCTTTTCTACGTAAACGTCAACGGTTTTGACAAAGGAAGAGCCAGCTTGGAAAAGATTTTAAATTGGGATCACGTCAGTTTCGGGGAAAGATCGTTTATAAAATCCGCGCCTATGTGTATAAAAACGTATTTAATGTGTATAAAAACGTATAATAACAACAAAGTATGTTTTTCACGAGGCCTGGTTTTCTGCTCGTATCAAAACCGGCCTGATGTTGACGGTCAACATAAATTGCTGGGCAAGCCAAAAGTCTTCACGCGCGTCGGGCTCATAATCGCGTGGGATGCCACCTTTTACCTGGTTGCACTGAAGTCCATCCTCCCCGACATGCTGCATCCGCGCCGTCAACCTACACACGTGACCTGCTGGGAAAGCGGCGGCAAGAGTTTGGTTTCCCGTGCCGGCCATGAAACCTTTCTCATCCCGAATCACCACACCGGTGTGTGGGAGTCCGGTTATAGACCGTTACATGGATATAAACTCAAATTAACACCGTTTCGCGCCCCGCCGTTCGGTTTGAAGCCGAGGCGAATTTACAGCACTCTCCACACTCGTTAGGATAATTTACGATAAAGGGTCAATGCTTCGCCAACGCACGTGTGCCGATCGGCCAGCAGGCGTGGTCCAAGTACGAACCGTCGGATCCGTAATGTCCGCAAGTGCATCTCTTCCGGTGTCTGGCCGGTCTGGGGCCGTCTGCAACGATAAGGATGGAACTGGTTTGCAAACAATCAATGCCATCGTCATCGTTGTTGGTCGTGTTTACATTAACGTTGCGTATCGAGTGTGTGTTACGTCTACCAATGCAGACGGCCAAGGTTCTGCGATGTTTGCATAAATTTGTCTTTATTGTATTTCGTATGTAATATCTTTACTGGATTGGAGATACATTTATTAAGTACAATCAGTTGTAGATATTTTATTATTTTAATCTTTAGTTTATTACTATGTTGTATTTTCTTATTCCAACTTCATTTTCTTTGTATTTGACAACTTCGAGTGACTCATTTAACGGTGCATACTATATTGCGGTGAATGTTTTTTACAATCCCGGCTATCATGCTATTGGCTTTGTATCATGCTCATTTCCCTTAATTGCTGATAACGATTGCAGCATGTGAATAAAGATTCCCTTTGATCATTTCTTCATCGTTGTAATAAAGGATCGATACTTTTTCCCCCCTTTTGCTGATACTCACTTACAAATAACGTCCATCGGACGATGGCAGTAAATGATTGTAAATTAATGTCGGCTTCTGTTTCTAGCCAAAGGAAAATGTGGAGGGATGGAAAGATCAAGGAATGGGTGAAAAAACGTAATGATGGCGATAGGAGAGGAGAAGTTTGGCATCGGCTGCAACGCACATGTTTCGATTGATGTTTTTGCAAAGTCTGATGAGATTTTGCGTTCACATTCACTATCGATAGGGCTCAAAAGCAAAGCAAAACAGTGTTGCAAACAACCGATACCGATATGGCACATCAAAGATTGCAAAAAGTGGATGCCGGTCATTCACTTGTTATTGGTTAAAAAATTATGAAAAACCTTATGCTACATGTGTTTAAACAGTATGTTATATTTCACCACGTTGAATAACACTAATTGACGATCTGAGAAACTTGTATTTTGCTTTGCATCGTTTCTTCACTCTCTCTATTTCCTTTTCATAAAATGGCACAGCCCTTCCGGCGAGCCCAGCTGAGTATGCAAATGTGAAATAATAAAAGAATCCGAGAATGTTTTTCTTTCGCCTCTGATATCCGCTGCGAAATTGCATAATAATCCAAAGAAGGGCATAAGATATCGACCATCTTCCTTCGGTTTTGTGTCTTTAATTTATCTTGACGGAGAAGAACGTGATTCTGTTATATTTTGATTTCAAGTGAAAGCGAATCAAAGTATCCTTGACGGGGAGAACCTAAAATATTAAAAACTAAAATCGTTCATTGAACTTTATCACCGGATGTATTTGATGGCCGGTGACGGCCGAACATTTCCGCTGGACTACATTTCTTTAATGAACTCCCTTATCCTGTGTTTGATGCAAGAGTTCAGAAGGCCTTAAAGAACAACAAGATTTTGTTGACTGAATTCGTTTCCTGTGAATGTTGTTATTATCGGCGAGAAGCTATAGTGACACTTTGCATCGGTCGAACACCTTATCGTGTGAACATAAGTGATACTTCGGAACTGCGAGGATCTGTTTTTGATTCACAAGTAGCCTACTTTGATGTGTTAATCTTGTGTGTTTTATCATTAGAATCAAATAAAAAAATCGTGATCCAGGACAAATGGCATCATCAGAGGCGTTTGCCCATTCGTAAAGTCTGAATTGTCAACATGCTAACTCAGTAAGATTACTTTTTTGTACAAAATGTAGGTTTTAAATTGAAAATGTAGAACAGAAGTTAAACCCCACAAACTTTTGAGTCAACCCTCATACCGGCCCTTTACGCCAAAGAGACACTTACGTTAGTCTCTGCCCATGAAACCACGAGATAAGTGAGCATGAGAGAACCACCGCTTCGACTCAAAGTTTTGGAGCACGATTGTCAGCCCGCGAGAACATAAACTCCGCGAGCTCACGAAACGCGCGTGCTATAAAACAATCCCGCCACTTCGCGGTGGAGAAGAAAAACATTCGCGCCGGTCGGGAAAAAAAGACCTACAGCCCACACAAAACCGTGTAGGGTGGGCCTCCATACCCCCACAGCGAGAGGCGTTGGTCTGGATGTTCAAGATAAATACAGAGAAAGAGCGCACCATAAACGAGCGAGAGCATGGTGGCGAGAGTGTCCAACTTTGGGTCGCGTTTGTTGTGATCGCGGACAGCCACCACCGGTTGACAGATCGAGCCAAGACGTGGACCGCAACGGATCTACGGGATCGGGCTCCATCCGGCGCGTGACTTAAGTGCTTGGCGAAAATCGTACCATAGAGCAGCAAACTTGGAACGGACCAAGAAGTACCAGCAAGAGACCTCAGTTCTGGAGCTGGCTGTTGTGCGAGTTCGTGGGATCTTACGTTGCGGATCTCCTGTGTGTCCATTAGTGCCATTGTCAGTCCTAAGTCTTGGAATCTCTCAGCGTATCTCTTAGAGTCACGCATCGTCCAGTTCGTTTGACGATTATCGCGATATTTTTGTCGGTGCACGGCGGCGCCTCCGCTTATCAATCAATCCACGAATTGTGTTCGCGTGTGTGTGCCTATCTTCTAGTGGAGAACCTCGTGTGCATTCGGTGGCCATTGAGCTTCGTGAAGATATTGAGTAATGGTTGAGAAACAGTGTCCATCGTGTCATCGTGAAGTGTTTCCCTTTGGTGTAAGATTGGTTCATCAAGAAATGGTGACACATGCGAGTCGGCTAAATCCTTGGTGTCCACGGTCAGCCCAGTCAGAGGTCCAGTTCAGTCATATCATTAGCTGTTATCTCAATTACAATGTCCCATGTGTGGCATGAAAGTGAAATCTTCACCTCGACGAATGAAAGTTGTACTTCCTCGCGATATACCGACTATCTGTAATGCAACCGACCACCTTCCTACCGATCTATCTAAGATCGCTAGTTTTCTCCGATGCCCGTAAAGACACACTCCTCAGGGATGATACTCTGCCTTTGCGCGGGTTTAGCGAAGTGCATCTAATTATAGTTCTCATGCGTGTGCTGTTCCGCCGTGGACGTGGACCACGTTTTTCTTTCTTCCTGCCCGATTGCGACGGATTTCTTTCCAACCTCTGATGTTGGAGGTACTGACGAAGGGGAGCATACCGCGTGGCGACCAGTCGTCGCCGCCGGCACTATCAGTCGGGAAGATCGGAAAAATCACCACATGCATCGAGTGACCAAAGTGCAGTGGGCACAACAGCTGTGCAAACGCTTTTCGGTACGCCGTGCCAAGAATCACCACGATTGTGCATGATGTGTGAGGGCTGCCGTTTGGTGTTTGGGCCGCCTCTAGGGATCACAACATATCGGAACGCGCGGACTTCGCGCGCCTTTGGGAGGAGCAGTGTGTTCCACTTGAGCGCTTGTTGTCGCGTGCGTGCCAAGATTAATCGCACCGAGACGCACATCATCGCCATACCGAGCGGCAGTTGTACTCCTCCTATGCTGCTTGAGGGTCTCCCGCGGTTTGGGAGTCGCAGCACACCGAAGACTTGAGGGGGCTTGGCTCAATGACCTCAAAATCGATCAATCACTGCGGAAGTCGGGGTCGGACCTAGCAAGGGAGCTGCGCACTTGAGCAAGCCAACTTCACCAGCTCTTCACAACTGTGCCATTGCTACTGCTCGTGGTCGATGAAAGTGGTTTAGGTTCTTCGACTATTACACCCGTTCACTGTCCAGCTGGGTTTTGCGTTGCGCTCTTGAAGTTCGCCAGACGAAGAGATTAACACGAGGTGGAGTAGCGATCCACGAATACAGGCAGACCCATTACCTGCATCTCCAGCCTCGCAGTTCCCGGGTGGAGATTAATTTTATCGCGGCCTTCGCATCGAAACGAAACCGAAAGTGATCAGCGATCTCTCACGATATTTGCTGGAAAATTTCGCAACTCCCCCGGGTTCGAGTTTAGCAGTCGGTAGCCCACTGGCCTACTACATCACCCGGGGGTTGCTTTATGTTCCTGTAAGGTGCACGCTGCCCCTTACCACTTCGTGGGTTTCCAACCGGTCGTGCAGAAAGATTGGAGGAAACCAAAGGGAGTGCAAAAAGTGTGACTCGTGTCAATTAAATTTGATTTATTACGTATTCTCATATTGTGTCGGTTGCTTCTCACCTGGAGGCTGTGGATGAGGGTAGGATGGGTGCTTTGGAACACCACACCGGTCAGAAGAGATCGTAACTTGTTCGATCGCTGTTCGCGGCATTACACGCTTAAGTTTTTTCGGGAAGTCGTGATGGGCTCGCGCGTCCCTCCTTAAATACCAAATAAATTGAAATAACCAAATTGGCGATCCGTTCCGACAGGGGTTGTGGCATCAATCCACAATCTCGACCCAGTCCTCTCCCTATCGAACTCGTAGCGATCATAACCGATCGTGCACAAGTTGCACGTTTGCAGCTACATAAACTCTGGCTTAAAGAACTGGACCAAGCATAGCTTCGCGAATTCGGAGCATTCTGCAAATCTGTGTCGGCGCAAATTTGAAACTCGTGCGCGTCTCCATCCGTTTGCTTTCAGTTTCGTGTTTTTATTTTTGGGTTCGCCTCAAAACCCCCGACAAACCCATACGCGACCACCATCCATTTCGAGATGCAAACATAATCGAAACATAGTTGATTGGATTCAGTGCGCTGAATGGTATGGAAAGAATTGATGGATCAAGGGGTAAAGTAGGAAGGGTCCGGAGTGGGGGGGTAGACTGGTCTGGGGCAGGTCTGGTCTGGTAGTGTTTATAAACCGCTTAACCATCTGTCAAATTGTTATTTTTCAAGCGCAGGGTGCGTCCGCAGAATCGTTATTGCGATCAGAAGCAATTCGCGGAGCGTGGAGCGGGCGAAGAAGGGAGTTAGGGACATCAAGAAGGGGACGGGAACGATGGTGACTGATTGCAGATTCATCCGTATGTTTCCCCTTTTTCATTTCCTGTAGCTCTTTTTTTTGCGCTGAAAGAAAGAGCTGTTTGTTTATGTTATGTCAGAGATTGGCGATGTGGGTTGCATGTCTGGCCTCAAATGAGCTTCCACAGTTGTATTTTGACATTTTTAATTTGAGGAAAGGTTTAAATAGTTCATAAAAGACTTATATTTTTATCCTACTATGAAAGATGTGTTAATACTCTTCAAAACTCCATGCTAATCCAAAAGTCATCAGTTCAAAAATAGGAAATTCATGTTCACGGTCGGTTGTTAGACTTCAATCAATTTCATGGAAGTCATCAACCTTTTGCCCAACGTCCATAAACCGCCCCGAATGCGCACCTTTCGCACGTTTTGTGAAACACTTCCTCATTTCTTTCCAAATTTGTAAAACCACGCGCTTTCGCACAGGGCGAACGGCCGCTTCACGGAACCGAATGCCGCCCGTTCCCGTTCCTAATCTCTTCCTGAGGTGAGAACATAAAACGTCTTGTGGTTAAATTTAAACGTTCCACGATTTCTAGCGATGGTGTGTGAAACAGGACGGTGGGGGTTTTCTGGTTTCTTTACGATCGTTGCTCACTGACAGTAAAAGTGTAACTTTAACGGTTCATTAATTAGGCCTAAAACGCTGAGTATGTTTTGTTCCTGCCTTGCTGGCGGCCGCATGAGGAAGAATTGGAGATCACGCGAGGATCTACGTAGGGTCCATTGGAAATAATTCGCCTGAATTCACATTAACTTGCATCTACTTATGCTCAAATAGTTTTCTTGTAATTCTGCAGTCTCTGATCCGAGGAGCAACCAGCGTCAAGGGTTCGAGATTCCACGATTTAAATGGAACTTCCAGACAAAATGTACTCCCCATGCTGTGCAATACAAAGTGGCAGGTATTTTTAGGACTCCTTCGGAACAGATCGAATTGGACGAATGCCTGGCATATGCCCGAGTCCGTCACCTCCCAGCATACTGGGTAATCTTCCGGAGTTGACAGCACCATGGACAGGGACGGACGTCCGTTGAGCAAGACACGAAGACACGAGCGCGAGTCTCCAAACATGGTAACCTCTCATGATTTTATTTTCGGTTTTTGGACTTTCGTCCGCTTTTAACGAGATCGCCCCGAGAACCCTCCCGAAGATGGCGGTTGACGGTTGGTAATGAAAATTTACGGCACGATAAATTTGCTGGTAATACTTTCCCGGTAACCGGGTCGTAGGGTGGAAATAGTGCGTTCCTTCCGAAAAAGAAAGATAAAACAGATTTGGTAACACTTTCGAAGATGACAAAAACCGGGATCCCGCGGGTGTAGGGGTGGCACAAAATCTTAAGTAAATTTGTTGGCCGGCGCGTGTCCCACGTCCAAAATGGTGCAACTAGTTGACAGTGATGGTGATGATGATGATGATGATGGAGAAGTGTTTGGGTTGCAGAAAAAGACGCATCATTCCAAATGAAACGCCTCTCGAGAAAGCCAACTGCTGACTGCATCGGCGAATGGCTGCGACAAGAACTGAACACGAGGGACGAACTTCCAATGTCGGCTTGTGTGGGTTGCCCCGCAGTTTCCAAATGTGTCAAATGTAACAACTTCAAACCGAAGGCCGCCAGGTCCTCCTCCGTTGGCGTTTTATTTTGTGTCCACGCCTCTTGACACTACCGATTATCAATTTCGCGTCCGCTCCAACAAATGTCGAATTCTGGTGAAGTGACCACATCTGGTTGGATGGTCGTGTAGTTGTGCACGTGTGCCGAGTATTTTGTTTCTTTTCTGTGAAGGTCGCAGAGATGATCCCTGAAGACCCTTTGTGCCTTCTGATGTAGTTCCTAAGCTTTTTTTCTTCCAAACAATCGCGGTTATTAGTCTGGTCTTAGATCCTGCCGCATCTGACACCGGGTAGGCCGGAACTCTAGACGTAAACGATGTGTTATCTGAGCTAATCAAAATACTGGATTGTGGAGCTATAGAGCCTAAACTTGCGCCAATGAAGCGTTGAACTACGACCCCGAAAAAATGCCATTAAGCTGGCGTGATGTGACGATTTTGCAGGTTGGACCGAAAAGATTCCCGCCATCGCTGATTAGTTCATTCATGTGAACTCTGGTGATATGTCTTTTTCCATTTCGTTTTGGTGGCTTTTGAGGTGCTGATGCCAACAAATCAAACACGACAGCATTGTAAACATCCTGCAGATGTTTTTGGTAACATTCTTTACTTTTCGCTCACGATTGAGCCATTCATGAGCTCTAAGTAATGGTGGACATCGGCATTGTCTATGCGCACACTACAGTTTCGCATTCCGTCAGCGACTACCGACGCCATCAATATTTGAATAATCCTTAATGGAATCAACTTAACTGCACTTTCCACTTACCGTTACTAAAATGCATCGTAAATAAGGATATGCGAGACCTTGCCTGCAGCAGCGACGCCAACGTCGACAAAATATGGGCGCACATTCCACGTGAACCTGTTTTCCAGAGAGTCGGTCGGGCCCATAAACTGGCACAAGGTCAATTTTACACTTTGTTATGCCTTGCACTCGTGCCAGACCTGATGATGGGCCAGTCCTGACCCAAGGTACCACTTCCTTGCCTCTCCGCCTATTCGTGGGGGCTCATCGATTGGCCGAGAAATGGGAATTAATGGGGTACGCACGTTCCTTGTTCTCTCTCTACGTCTACAGCCGCCGCCAACCTTCCGGTGTGGAGCATTCCATCGCTATCAGCTTCAGGCCAAAGTCTTGTCTTGCGTAGGGCAAGTGATATCAGGCCTGTATTGTCGATGCAACCACGGGGGCCCATGCTGGCCATGATCTTCCAGAAGTATTTACTCTCTTCGCTTCTCCCGCCGTGATAGGTGGGTAATTTTTATGGCTACTTCGACAAATTGTTGCGGTTCGTCGAATTGAGGCTGTCCCTCGGGGTGTTACAGCGCTGTACGATGGATTTCGCTGGCGTTGGTTCTGTTCGTCGTGTACGCGAAGGCAGACGTCCAGTTGCAGAATGTGTGTGATAAGAAAAGGTCACGGAACTCGAACCTACGGAACCACAGATAGGAACGTACTGCAATCGAAACAAGTGGAGAGGACTAAGCGCAGCACCCTCGGGCTTCTTCCATCTCTTTTCTTTTCTTCAAGATTCGCTCCGGTGTCGATACCGTCCCTCGAAGTTACGCTGCTGATAAGCGCATTGTAACTTGTTGTCTTTAACGTGACTTTGTCAAAGGGTATGGCAAAAACTAGAAAAGACAACGAAAATCAAAACAAACCAAGCAAAGAGGCGGCCGACCAATCCTAGAACTCACGCGGTTTGTTGCCGGAAAGCAAGACATATGCGTGCTCTACGTAGAGAACGCTGATTATACGTTGAGAACACTACTTTGTGGTTAAGTCTTTGATGATGACAAGACTTCAACTGAAACAAAAAACAGTTAAAGCCCTTGAGCATAGTATTTAGTTCAGTGTTTTGTTGTTAGACATTAACGCTTGTTATATTCTTGCTTGTTTTAGGTGCTCTTCTCTTCTCCAAAGGAGATCTTTAATTATAGTTCAAAAATCATAGTTCGCTTTTAACATTTCGGCTATAAATCGTCACTATTGTCGGCCATTTCGTCGGCGTCTAAATGTTACTTTTGTAAACGATCGCATTCGCTTGGGATACCGGTTTTCAATCGTTTAGCGAGCTTATAGGAAAATTCAAAAACTGGTCATCCGCGTGCGAAATGGCCAACCTCGACACCTTCACCCGCTCCTCAACCGACGCGTTTGAGTTATGAGTAATTTGGATTGTCTTGTTTTCCGACTTGACACTCTCCGAATCAGAACCTGTTCCAAATCCAATCCATCTCCTACAGACTTTGGACGTAGGCAAGCTTGATGTGCAGATTTTGTGTGTTTGTTGTGTTTTTTGCACCGCCTCTTATTCCGTTTCATTTCATTCATTCCCGATCCGATGATGCCGGCTTCAACTGGAGAAGGAATGCCGATGGACTCACCTCGACCCCTTGGGGTGTGTGTGGAAGTCATCGCAAACAAAACGTCATTTGGGCGCAAAATATCTGCCACGAACAAGGCCTGATCCTCCTTGGGGCACGAAAGTAGTTATGGTCCAAATAGATCAATCATAATTATGGAGGATTGTTGGTGTTGGAGGTTTTTCTTTCCCTTACTTCCCTCGTCGGCTTTCGAACGTTACGAAATGTGTTACAATTGTTGGCGGAATAGTCGTGCATTTGGAGTCTGGTCTTTTGCCCCTGTGGATAGTGCTTTATATAGCAGTAACAACATGCAAACCTTTCCCCCAAGGAAGTGGCGTTGCCTAAGGTGGTGAAATGAATGTCGAAATAAATAACTGCGAATTAAAAATATGAAAAGACATATGTTTTTGTGAGTGATCGTACATGGAGCCATTAATTGAATAAGGCGTTATGCAGCAATGTCTGAAGTTGTTTGGTTTTCACAACTTTTTGACGTTTGGTTGCACATAACGTACAGTTTCTTCAATATATTGTCTAGAGTAGAAAATCTAAGTTTCACTCCTGAACTTTCCACGAATCTATATTTGGACCCACGTTTTCCCTGGGCTAAGTTGTTTACATTGACAGTGTGTTCCACCTGTTCCAACACCCTAAAAAGTTCGTAGACCCCGGGGCGAGCAGCCGAGCGAAGTGATAGAGATCCGACCGTGTTGATGGGTTTTTGATGGGATACAAACGTCTTGGCGGATCGTTGATGTCTGTGGGGAATATCTGTGCATCTTGTTCTTCTTCTCATGCGAGTTTGGTAGATCTCAATCGATTGATTTGAGGAGCTTGTTCTTTCAATCACACTTACGCGAAACCAGCTGGATTTTTGCTATGTCACTGCAAGCCGCATACTTCCCTCCGCTGCATAAGGAATTTAAGAATTTTAATCCACCCATTCTGCGGCACACAGCTGCGAAAGTGTCGACTCCTCCAAGCGTCTGAAGTAGAGGTGTTGCGCTTCTCAAGACGCATGGCAAACATTTGCACAAGCGCGGCTCTCGAAGGGGTAGAATGACTCGACTTGATCGGCAAATATGTAACATTCCTACCATTTGCCGCCGGCTATTGCAGCGTCTCGGCTGAGCTCTGGTCACTTTTAAAAAGTACTCTGGCTTAGGTCTCCCTATCCGATGGCGTGGCTAATATATTGCCTACATTTTAATCAGCCAGAATCGAACGGGCTTTTGTGGAAGCTCGAGGGCAATTAGATTTCTATATAGTTCTCCCCCTTCTGGCCACCGTTAGCATACATTTGTTCAACTGCATTACGGAACGAATTAATCTCTAATTTGGAGGAGGTGAAGTATCTCGAGTTTCAGTTGAATGGGTTCACCTGAGGGCACGATTGGTATCGGATGTGGGGTGAAGCAGTTCTGTTCCAGTTTCGAACGCAACCAACGCCATCGTGAACGACCTGGTCCATACCTGGAGGGATCGGCCAAACCGTTCCAGCTCCATGGCCCATTGAACAACGCAATGAATGAATCGTGAGGTTCTGTGTGCATTAGTCATGCAAGTTCGGTTTCTGCTAAACATAGCCTAGAATTTGTCCATTCTATTGTGTGTTCGAGCCGACTTTTCCTCCCACGTAGGTAGGGAACCCATGGTCTCTACCCACAAGCGCATTTTTCTATGAGCCGCCTAACCGTTCACGTTGTTTCACAGTTCTCTCATCTCTCGCTCAATTTGTGAAGCTCGTTTTCGTCGATTATTATTTGTGACAGAGCTGAAGAATTGGCTTTTAAACTGGCCCCCGCTCGATCTTACGAACCCTCCACTAGCGACGCGACTATTTTTCACTCTCGAACAACGTTTTCGTTGCCACACTGGAATCGATGCGGTCGTCTCCGCGTTCTACGCAGCATATCCTGTCCTGAACGTGCTGTTTGGAATTGTTTGGAACTGTTGTGTCCCTCGCTGATGATGTCGTCGACGTAGGCTGCGTGGGTGTCCTCATCACCTACGAGCGAAACGCAGCACATTTTCCCCAACTCCGGCCAGGTCTCGATCACCTTGGGACGGTGGAGTCGCCTTCTAAGCATAGAGTGATCAAAACGTTCAAACATTTCGCTGAAGAACTTAGTATTTCACCTGGCATCGGCGTGTAGAAAACGGGCTTTTTATACTCCCTCCTTATCCCGGTATCGGCATGTGTTCGTGCGTACATTCGTAAATGAAAATCTGTGTCCGTGAGATATCCATGACTGGACTGGACTGGACTGGACTCGGCGGGTGCTTTTGTGGCTGACCGTGCGTCATTTCGGTGTCATCCGTCGCAACGATCGCCTCAGGACGCGATCCCCGCTGTCTGTTGGGCGATGATGAATTCACCTTCCCTGTGGCGTATGCCTTCATAAAAGAAATAAACTTCTTTTCCACAGTTTTGCCGTTGTCTGTGATTTTTATAGTGTACGTTTGACTGGCCGGCGATTTTGTGCCTTTTGTGATCGTGTCTAAATCAACGACAACACGACACCATCTTTCAGGGGCATGTGTGCCTAGTGTGGTGTTTTTCTGTTTTTGCCTGTCAGTGAACAAATCTCCCGTGGATCGTCATTAATCATTCGTAAAATATCCGTGCCTCACCGTGGCGTTTATCGTCGTTCCGCTCGTAAAGAAGATTAAATCATCACCAGCCATTACACGAGTTTCAAGTGGCTTGAGTGCGTGTTTGTGTATGTGCCCAACGAGGGGGAAAAGAATCTAAATCTTTGGCCTTCCGAGAAGAAATACAGATAAACGAATTGCCTTTCGAGACGGTGTCGTTCCGCTTCCGGGCGAGAGTGAAAGTTGTGCCCCTCAAGAACCTCGAAAGGAGGTCGAAGAATAGTCAATACAACGTGATTGAAGTCCACTTGTGGTGTCCTACCTCCTGAGGTTCCCCTGATGACATGCTACCGCGTTACTCACAGTGCAAACGGTCCATGCCACCATGAACGTGCGGGAGCCAGCAAGTGGGACAGTGTTCAGTAATCGTGCCGCGGTATTGCGCCATCCATCTCACCCTCATCGGCAACTCAGCCATCCGCCTCAGCCGTCGGTGGATGAGGGACAAGTATTTCCAAGAATATCCTCACCTCAAGAGTCCACCGGTGCCATGATGGGCCTAACGAGCATCGGGCAGCCCGATGATGTCAGGCAGCCGGCACAAGCAGCTGGTGAAGGTGGCGTCGTCATGCGCCGGCGAGTGATCGATCTGGATAAGAACCGTATCAAGTGCAACCGGAATCGTATCTGGACACGGCCGTCCAGTTTTCTCAGCTTCTTCAAACAGTCGCTCGGTTCGTCCAGTTCGTCATCGGCGGGGGAGACAGTTGCCGGAACTCCTCCTCCTCGTCCACCGGCATCAAATGGAGTTCCTAATGGATCAGAATCGGTTGGGGAGCCTCGAGGCGAATCCAAACGATCCACTGCCCAGCAACTGGACCTCAATATGATCCGCAAGCTGGAGGAGGAGATCTACAAGCGTGGTCGGGAGCAGCGGCCCGATGCGGAAGCAAGGGACTTCCACGAGTTCTACTTTAACCACAGTCGGCGCCATTCAGGCGCCGAGCGGAAGACGTTTGCCAGCGAAACGTCCGCTTTCAACGGGGATAACCATCGGGCGGTGTTGCTTGTCGATTCTAACGCACTCGAGCCAATACTCCTCAAGCGTCCTCTCAGTACCGAAGAGGCGGCGCTTCTTCAGGAGCGCCAAGACCAAGAGATGAATGGGAAAGAGCAAGGTAGCGGTCGCCCTACTGATGGCGGTGGCAACAAATCGATCATCATCGTCGATAACTCCGAGTTCTATCCCGTGCTGATGCGGTACGACATCAACTCGGAGGAGATCGAGCGCCAGGCACACCAGCAGCAGCAGTACCGTCGGACTAGAAACGAGAAACTTAAAATAGACACCAGCAGCGCCACGGGCGCACAGTGTCAACCGTCCTCATCGACATCGTCGACGTCGTCGTCGTCTGCCGCGTTTTCGACCGTTGTCACACCGCCAATCTCGACGTCATCGGCCGGGGGTTTCCCGATGAAAGCCGACGAAAAGTTGTCATCGACCACTTCCTCCCTGAGTGGCGCAACCACGTCACCGAGTCCATCGCCATCCATTGCACACCCCGACAATGCTGGTACCTCCGTAAGCAATTTACCAAAAAGTCGTCCACCGACGAGTTGTAGCTCATCGCACGGGCTTCCCGTCGGTGGTGGGAGTGGTGACCGAGGAGCGCAGAAAGCAAAGCCGAATCCTCCGCAAAGCCGCACCGCAAATCTCTTCCAACGGTTTCTACAACAGCGACGCAGTCTGAATCTCTCCGTGCGACGCAGCAAAAGGGGACGTCCACCTCACGAGTGTCCACACTTCAAGGGTGGAGGTATGGTGCCAACCCCGGACGCTCCCTTCAGGCGTCCGGTTTGGGGAGATGTCATTCTCGCGAGGAGTAGCAACGGTAGCATCGCTAGCGGTCAGTCCCAAAAATTGTCATCCGTTGCCGGTAGTAATAAGGTGAAATTTGAGTACCTCAAGCGAATGGCCCGGTACGACTGTGAGGTCGGTCGCATCTATAATTCCCGGGGGAGAAGCTTCCCAATTGCTGGTCGACTTCGGCGACGTGCCGTCAGTGAGCCTGACCTGGTTTCGAGGCAGAACTGGAAGAGTGATAGCTTCGTACAGCATCTACACGCCCTCCCACATCGACGTACGCTCTACTGGAGCACTGGTGATCTCGGAAGTCTCGGGCGGATGATGGAACAAGGCCGGAACTTCGAGAATATCTTCGACAGCACGAGCGACAACCTGTCCGCACGCCTTTCCGCCGTTGGTCCCACGTGCAGCTCGAGTTCGTCCTCGGTACCTTTATGCGGTTCGGGATCGCTTTCGGGATCTTCCACGACAACGGGCTCCTCACAGGGCAGTACGACCTCCGGTAGTCAACAGCGAGCTCTTCAGCGACGCCTCGTGGCCGCCTTAGTCCGGCAGTCGCACAGTAAACCGCCACCATCCGGTAGCACCTCGGCAGCATATAGCGGCTCCGGTTCGAATTCATCCATGTCACTTGCCACCTCCGGGACTCCAACAGCAAACTCCGGGGGAAATATCCTCCGCAAAAAGTCCTCCTCATTCCGGGGAGTCCTGCGACGCTCCAACACCCCGGACGTAGTCAATACCTGGGTGTATCGCAAAAGGTAAACAAGAATCGCAAAGAAACTCGCACGTGAAAGGGAAAAGTTGTTCATCTTCAACGAAACGGGGTCAATTTAAATGGCTTCAGCAAAAAGGGTGTAGGTTTGATCTGCTACCCTTATGGACTTTCGATGTTAACTCAAGCCGAAGGGAATATGTCACCCCAGAAGCATGTTTTCTTTTCCTTTTGCTTGTGGCAGAATTTCGTAACTGCCCGAAGAAAAGTCGTTGCCCTATTTTGTTTTTTTGTTCTGTCTCTCAAAACCCTAACCCGAAATATTACCTCATTTTTGATGATCACTCGTCGTATTCCGACGCTCCCTGAAGACAGCATGCAACTCTCGGGTTGTCACTTTTGTGTGGAAGACGTGTTTCTTTTTTCATTCTGCTCTTCCTTAATTTCACTCCTAAACTCTGACTAGTTCTAGAGTGTTGCACATGGCTACCCACGGTCCCCGTCCGGGCGAGATCAGCTTTGATGGTCGGCCATGTCGCCGATTTGACAGGTTTATTCGGTCGTTCGAGCAACACTCGGCAGATGGTAGAAATCAATTTTCAACACAAAACCGCGATCGGGTGGACGATGAAGTCGCGTTTCTTTGCTGTATCTATATTCTTGCTTTCTTTCTTTCCTTCGCCTCTATCGCCTCGATTTAAATGTAACATTTTGAGGAAAAGCAGGAAAAGTGACACCGTCTTTGTGAGATTAGTTTATTGCAATTTGAACGCCCCTAAGAGATCGGAATCGGTGTGGATACATCCCCCGCAGTTCGTTATTGAGAAAAAAATGACATCGTTTTCATGCCGGGGATAATGGTAACACCATACTTTATGGAGTGTGTTGGCGAACGAACGAGCCGGATTGCACAAACGGGCGTGAAAACCGACGTCCAAATGCTGATTTAGAAATGTTGGAGGGCCGAAAAACAAAAGTGCATTAAGTCGAGCAACGATATTAGATCGCATTCGGGGCTTTTATCATTTTTCCTTTCGATTCGATCCTGTTTACAATCGATCCTACATTTCATTACAAGCTGAATGTTTTAAAATCTTTTAGATATTTAACGATCAGATTATGTTTCCTATTTGTCCGATCAGTGTCAAAGCCGTTTAATCAGGTACAAACGGGATTACTTTCGAAAATCCGTTGCATCCGCCAAAGAAAGCCTTCACGTGTGGCGGCAATGGGTGCATATAGCGTGCCGACCCTTGCACCAACAGCAGGAGCAGCAGCGGTTGGCCATCGCTACCCGATACCGGGCAATTGAAAACCCCAACAGGTTCACCTACTCTCCACACACGCGAGGCGTAGCTCACGATCGCGATCCACGATCAAGACCTGCGCAAGTGGGGCGAAGAGGAAAAACAAAAAAGAAACTGCACCGCCAACACCAAACCGAATCGATGACTGGTGGTGGTGGTGACAGGAGACCTGGGAGACCGAACCTGGCTAGCCGACACCAGATTTCGAGGCCCTTCCCACGGGGTTGTGTATGTTGTTTTTTTATTTGCACGCGACTCTGCGGAGAACTAGCTCGCCAAAAACGACCACGATGAAGACCACGCATGCAAACATACCCTCCGTAATATGTTCACCAGCTACTTGAGACAACGCCATGCGGAGGCCGGCTTCAATGTTGCCAACCATGGCAGTCAGCCGCTGGTCGTGTGGAAGCGGTCGATCATCAGTCCGCGGACTCTGGACTCGTTTGCCCACGAAGTCCGACGCCAGTGCGTTGCAAAATCGGTGGCTAATCTAGATTTACCTTGCCCGGTAGGCCGTGGGTTCCCAATTTCCGCTGAAAACTTGAAAATGGCACCATTTTGGAGGGTTACATAGGGCAAGTTCCCGCTTGGGGTGACGTACATATGTAGATTTCTACAGAAAGCTCGCTCAAATTCTAACGTCTTTTGCGTGACGAAATGTTCGGTAACTAGCTTCTCCAAACGTCCCCGAATTCCTAAGGTATCTTGTCGCTCCTTTTCGAGCGTTAGCAAATCACCTGACTCCCCGAAATGGATCAGATTTCCTGCTGGCGCAAGCCGTGAACCAACACCACCGGTGCTCCTCAGGTGCTCAATTTGATTCTAACGACATGTTTTTCCACACGGCGGATAAATTTTGACAAATCGACAGGTTTCCCATTGTTGTTTGGTAAGCGTTATATTCATCATCGTGGTGACCGCATTCTACACACACACACTATTTATGATCAAGTACTTGTATCCCGCGGCCTTCCCACTTCCCCAAAGTGGGTGATATTTCGGTTGCAATTGAGGTGGTGCTTATCGAAGGCAATTAATCTTTGGGACCGGTTCCATCTGTCGCCCGGGTAATTTTACGAAAATTCTTGTTTTGGAACAGCGCCCAAGGGAACCTTCCGCTTCAGCCATCTCCGCTACTCGGCCCCCCCGACTGGAGTGTTCCAATTCCCATTCTCCTTCGGTTAAATAACAAACATCGCAATAGAAACCTGAAACCAGTGACCGGACTCTCTCTCTCTCTCTCTCTTTGCTCCATTATTGTGGGACAAGAATCTTGATACACGGAAGGTGCATGTTGTTTGGTATGTTTGTATGTGCGAGTGTTATTCTGGCCCGAATAAACCGCGAAGGTTATGATGAAATGCATCTGCCGTTGCAGGGCAGTGGACGTCGAGTTCCAACATTGGCCTCCTCCCGCACGCCAGGTGTGGTGTGCATAAATCTTTCGCCTTGCAGGCAAAAGACGTTCCAAAGATGCACCGTTCTTGTTTGCTCACTCGGGAAGGTTCCCATCGTGCGCTTGATTTATTCTATTGATCGCTGATTGCATACGACTTCGATTAATTAATATTTATGTGGATGTTTTCCGACGTCGAAAATGGGCACGAGAAAACAGGGATTTCCCTCCCGGTCTTGCCTCATTGTAGGATTTTGTGGGCCGATGTGATTGTTGCCCGGTTTAAAAGTCAATATAAGCCAACAATAATCCTCCAATTTAATTTTTCTTTCATGCAATCGATTCTTTGTGGGAGATTTTAATCAAATATTTGCGCTGAGCCATAATCATGAAACACCTCCCGAAAACGGACACTTTGCCAATCTAAAATGAATCAACATGGCCACCAGTGGAGGGCGGCCGGGTCTCGACCCTGGCACTGTCGCACAACGAGCCAGGGTGGCGTTTATGGAGCTGGTGGCGTGAAATTCGATCATACGCCTCAGTCCAGCCCAAACCCGGTGCCATTTTGGCGATCGTAGATTCGCACCGAAACCGGCAATTAGTGTCCAATCAACGGTACAGGTTTTATTGGGCTGTTAAATTCCTTTTTCGGGCCGCCGCCGCCACCATGCCCTCCCCCCCTAAGGCACCGATTGACCCGGAACGAAGGCAGTGTGGGAGTGTGCAGTTGGTGGGTGATATTGCACCGAGTTAACCTTGCACGTTCGGCGACCAATCGCCTTTCGACCTTCCCCCTTTTGCTTATCGTTCAAACCGACCGTTGTTCCGTTCCTTCTCCGGGGTTAATTGAACCTACGAACGGAACGGTGTGGCCGGAAGTTCATACAAGTTGAAGCGGCAAAGAATCATTCACCGTCTATCGGCAGGCGAACGACGCATTACTCTTGTGGGGCTCATGTTTTAAAAATAGATTTAACATTTTCCTATCTCTCTCCCCGATAAGTGAGGTTATAACCCGCCCGGTTTTCGGTGATGTACTAATGAACACTTTCGCTTCCCTCCACAGCTACGATGGCTCCGGAAACGGTCTAGGAGAGCCCCCGTACCACCGGGGGCACGGTAGCCCACACGCCTCGCCATCGCGGTACTCGTACGGCAACGCCGCCAAGAGCCCGCTCCAGCATTGGCGCACGTCCAGCGCCGGAGCGACCGACTTCAAACGCAACTCACGTCTCCGCAGTTCGGCCGGCGCAGCGGTCCCCGGGGCCAACAGCCAACACCACCAGCACCAGCAGCAGCATCATCGCCCGCACCACAACATGGCTGATCTGAACGTTCCGCGTGGCCACTCGCCGCACTTCAGCCCCTCCCGGCAAGCCAGTAAGTATCCCGAGTTTGTCCGAAAAGGACAAGAGTAAAAAAGGTGTCAGGATGATAAAGAACACACCGTCTTGATGGCTGTTCATGTTAAATTAATTCGTAGAACGTATCCTGAAGCATTTTGAGTCTTATGCTATGGCTCATTTATATTGTATGCGAATTCTTTGTTAAAATGGTAAAACAAACGACTCAAACCATTCCTTACAAGAACTACAACTTCTTACACTCTTTCTTTGATTTGGACATACAAGAGTGGTGTACAAATTGACACATTAGAATATTTCTGGCTATAAAAGCGCAGTCTTAGAATTTTTCTGTCGCCATTACTTCGACATGTGGAGATTAAACATCTGTTGTATTGAATACAAGTGTGCAGCATCAAGTTAGCTCTCAGTAAACTAACCTTGTTCTTCCGGAACGCTCCAAAATGAAGCAGTTTACTTTTATCGCTAGGTTCTCTCTTTTACAATGCAAAAAGTGTTTATAACACTATTCTAAAGTGTGGTCAGAACGCAGGCTGAACCTACTTTAAAACCAAGTAAAAAATATGGTTTTGTATTAGGATACAAGATTACGTGAATTGGACTCCAATTGAAAAATATGAAGGAAAAAGTAATATGAAGGTTGTGCTGTTACTGCGGAGGTTTTTACGGACGACACTTCTTGCCGGTTCAGAGTCCAAAACGAAAAGTTCTAACATGTATGATATATGTACACTGTTGTTATAAAATATCTATCCGTTTACAATCGTAGGTTAGGAAGTTATTGCGTTGCCTTATCTCAATATATTGTGTGAGCTCTTGTAAAATTTGAAAACATATTTAGAGATTACTAGAGATAGGTTAAACGTTTCAATAGTTCTGTATATACAGCGTTTTACAAGTCACGTTGTAAACCAAGCAGTTTACGTAAAATATCAAACAATGATAGCCTACTGCAATGCTTTGGATGTTGGATCGTCAAACCTCCAAGTTGGAACACCAAACGGGTCAAGTAGAAAAATCGTCCCTAAGAAGGATCTACCGCAATGATAGCTGATGCATGGATATTAATTGTAGATTAGACGATTTTTCTACTTGACCCGTTTGGTGTTCCTACTTGGAGGTTTGGCGATTCAACATCAAAAGCTTTGCAGTAGGCTATTATTGTTTGATATTCTACTTACACTGCCGGAGTTGCTACCTGATATGTAAAACGCTGTATCCTCACAGTTTTAGCGGACAAATGAGATTGGACACTGTCAAGATAAATGAAAGATATACTTTACTAATGTCGACAAGGATATCCCTCCGCAGGACGTTTTTGTGATGGGAAGTACTCAGGATCGTTTTATCGACACGCATTACAGCAGCACAATACTGACGCACTACGGAGCTCGTGATTCTTCCAACTTGCTGGCTGATGTTCCAGCGGGGTATAATTGCTTGTTTCAGGTTTTCGAATATCTGAATGTACATGTAAGTAAGAACAATGCAATAAATAGGTAAAAGGTGTCAGTAGATGAATTATTTTTC
>KE525351.1:1870254-1898539 GCA_000441895.2 Anopheles sinensis | reverse complement strand
GGTAGATCCTACTTAGGGACGATTTTTTCTACTTGACCCGTTTGGTGTTCCAACTTGGAGGTTTGACGATCCAACATCCAAAGCATTGCAGTAGGCTATCATTGTTTGATATTTTACGTAAACTGCTTGGTTTACTACGTGACTTGTAAAACGCTGTAAGAGGACACAATTTTATATTTAAATTCATTAGAGAAGCACAGATATCACTAAACTGAATGAAGGGGCGTTAATGTTTGTATTTTAATGCTACTTACATTCTATCCAACGTACAAAACGAGTCACTAGAGTACTTCAGGTGTTCTTAGTGCCTTCAACGTGGTGTCAGTAATTAAATTGATAGATATTGCTGTGATTAATCATATGCATTAACCACACCCCGACTAACGGTCAAAAACGATGTGTTGAAAACAACACAAGGTGCATTAAAACCACCGATAGCAGGAATGCGCTAATGTGCCGATTTTATAATAATTCCCATTAGTGTCGTAGGAAGCACTTAGCTTAGTTCAGTTCTCCACGATTTCCAACACCGAAGGCCGTCTATTTTGCGTGTACTTTCGCAAAAGCTGTCGCGCTGTTATCTCGGTTTTATCATCTCGTACCGCGAAAACTTTCGTTCGACATCATCGACGGGACAAGTGTTTTCGCACGAGCCATGATTTGCTGCAAGAAAGCGTTTGCTTGAAGTGTAATTAAAAATTGTAGCGATCCCATTTCACGCTGCCCACCAACCGGAGGAACGGTTTGCATCCTGCTGCGATAAATGTTAGATAAAAACAGCGCCCTGGACTAATTTGTATCATTCGCTCTAAAGTTAATGCTGCTTGTTCGCAAGTTCAGCGTCGCGCCATTCGACGCCGTTTGTCGTAAAGCTCTCCCGCGTCGGAGCCGGACCCTGATGTCACAAGCCTGGCACGAGGTCCGACTCGACGATGGCATTAAGTTCGAGCGGAGTTTCAGCCACCCGGAGTGCGCCACCTTGAGAGTGCACAAACTCGCCTGCGTTCACCGGCAAGTGGTTGTCGGAGTAATTAATCTTGCAGTCAACCAAGTTAACCCGCGCGGCGCTTGGCTGCACTGTCCCGGCGGAGTAGCACAGGTAGCCGAGACCGGTACGGACTCGGTGAATATTTCATGCGAGAGAACAGCGTGTGTAGGATGCCGTTGTCCGTCGCAAAGGATGAAGTTAATTTTTCATTCTCAGGTTGCATCGGTAATGCAAACAGCAGGCTTCGACTGGAAGCTGCTGTGTTGCTACGATGCCATAGTTGTTCGCCATATTGTAGTCATTTTGTTGTGTCACTCGCACTAAGGAATCGAATTCTTGCATTTTTTAAACGACGTTTTCTTGTTGTTTATCTTTACCGCAATAGCACAAACCGGAGACACCCAAACACTGCACGTCTACCTGCCAAACCATGGCTTCCGGATGATACGCTTCGACGAGGCGTCCGACGTGCGGCAGATCATCAATCTGATCGTCGGCTACATGTCGCCGGGTCAGAAGCCAAACCCGCAAAGCTACGCCCTCCGGTTGCGCCACATGCTTACCAAAGAGGTCCTCTGGATGCCGCCGGACACGTCGATGCTGCAGGTGATGGCCCACATCTACAACCCGTGCTGCAGCAACGCCGACTGCCCGAACGTGGACAAGAGTACGATCGCGAAGCGCATGGCGCAGAAGGCGAGCAGCACGGCGGTCGGGCACGGGAACAGCGTGTGGAAGGCGGAACTGCGCGTCCGCTACATCCCGAAGAACCTGAAGGAGCTGTACGAGCGCGATCGCACCACGTGCCACTTCTACTTCGACCAGGTCAAGCAGGACTACATCCAGTCGAACGTGCCGAACATCGATCCGGAGATTGCGGTGCAGCTGTGCTGCCTCGGCATCCGGCACTACTACAAAGACACTAGCAATACCTCGAACGACCGGAAGCAGCATCTCGACTACATCGAGAAGGAGATGGGCTTCGGCAACTTCATACCGAAATCTGTGATAGATACGATTAAGCAGAAGAACCTGAAGAAGCAGATCCAGGCCGGCTACAAGAAGGTGTACAGCTACAGCGAGATGGAGTACATGCTCAAGTTCTTCGACCTCCTGCGCACGCAGTACACCTTCGACCAGGAGCAGTTCAACGTGCAGCTGAGCAGCAGCTGGAACATCCGCGTCGATCTGATCATTGGCCCACACGTCGGCATCTCTTATTCGGTCAACCCGCAAGCACCGCCCACGAAGGTGACCGACTTCGAGAGCATCGAGCGCATCACGACCAGCGTGCTGCCGACGTCGCTCACGAAAAGTGACCACCAGTCGTCGGGCCGTGGCAAGGGTAAAGACCAACCGGATCTGACAAGCTCCTGCGGCGGAGGAGGTTCGGGAAGCAACTCGTCCACCGGCGACGGGGGTAGCAAAAAAGACTCGAAAAAGAGTGGATCGTCCGGCGGGTCGGGCTCGGGCAGCAACACCGCCAGCCAGTGCGCGTGCGGCGAGATCAAGACCCAACTGCGGATCCGCGTCAACGGCAACAGCGAGGACCTGGCGATCACTTGTGATGGTATTAAGACTTCCGAAAGTATAGCCGATCTAGTCGATGGATACTGTAGATTATTTAACAACAACGAGACCAGCCTGTGGGATCGCACCGTCATACCAAAGGGTACGCCGCCAACCGGCAACAGCGCCACCAACTCGCTCGAGAAGAGCTCCCAGCTGAAGAAGAGTCTCACCGAGTCGCAGTCGTCCGGCGCCGATCGACATGGATCGCGATCATCGAGTGCGGATCGTTTGAACGGTGGCAATGACATGCAAGATTCCACCGCCGGTCAGCTTCCGAAACCGACGCTCAACGAGGACTACGCCGAGCTGGGTATGTGCGATGAGGAGGGTGACTACTCGACGCCGGCCGCTCGAGACTACGAGCTCGAACGGTCGCAGATTACACTGAACGAAATCATCGGTGTGGGCCAGTTCGGAGACGTACACATCGGCACCTGCCGGCTACCGAACAAGTCCACCCTGGTCAGCAAGCTGAACCAATCGCTGACGACCGAGTTCGACGAACAGCTGATGCTGGACAATGGGAATGCCGACGCGCAGAAGACTGGTATAATTCAGGTGGCGGTGAAGACCTGCAAACCGGATGCGGATACTACGACCTCGGAGAAGTTCCTACAGGAAGCATGTAAGTTTGACTACAAGATAACGAGGAGGTAGAGTACTCGAATCTATATTTTGTTCCCTGTTTTAGATATCATGAAAAAGTTCGAGCATCCACACATCATCAAACTGATCGGAATTTCCAGTGGTCCGCCGATCTGGATCGTTATGGAGTTGGCCCGTCACGGCGAGTTGCGAGCGTATCTGAAGAAGAACGGTCCCAAGTAAGTCATCCGTGCGAGAGAAGCTCCTTCTCTATTTTGTTTTCTGTTTCTTGGAAGCATTTTCCAATGATGTTTGTTGCTCTCCAAGGGATAAGGAGGGTTTTTTCGGTAGCTTCGAGACCGGTATTGTTGCATTACAAAATCCTGCCGGACCTGCTTGGTTGATACGGTAACGCATCTTCTGACCCGCTACGGGAAGTGGATCGTTATTCAATCGACTTCGTTCGAATGTGCATCCCTTTAGTCCGCTAATCCTTTCGAATTGTTCCCCATATCCCCAAACGCAAACTTCTTTTGATTCTCTATTACTTGTTTGCCTCCTTTTGAACGTCTGCAAGGCGTTGGGACAGTGTCCCGCTAGTAATCGTTCCACGTAAAAGCAGCAGCTATCCTCGGGATAGTACTTTTGGGCCATGTTCACTCGAGGTTGGCTAATCAATTGATTTTTTTTCGATTTTTTCTCAGGCTCAAGCTTGGCACACTTCTGCTCTACTCGTACCAACTGTCGACGGCGCTCAGTTACCTGGAATCGAAGAAGTTCGTTCACCGCGATATTGCCGCACGGAACGTTTTGGTCAGCTCACCGACGTGTATTAAGGTAAGGGTCAACCAAAAAGGACCGTTTGTTCTATGATTTTGTATAAACACTTCAAATTTGGACAATTTCCACGCGAATGGTTTAACCAAATAACTCCTCCTTGAAACTAAATTCGAATCAATGCCTACCATGATGTGTTACTATATTCTCACCGAATGTTCGCTTTTCACAGCTTGCCGATTTTGGACTCTCAAGATGGGTTGAAGATCAATCGTACTATACTTCCACCAAAGGTATGCTTCCGATCAAATGGATGGCGCCGGAATCTATCAACTTCCGGCGCTTCACAACCGCCAGCGACGTATGGATGTTCGGTAAGTGTAAAGCTTTCTTAAAACAGGACTTCCATGTTTACTATTTCTCACTCTTTCGTTTCTTTTCGCGTACATAGGTGTTTGCACATGGGAAATTCTCATGCTCGGTGTCAAACCATTCCAAGGCGTTAAGAACTGCGACGTGATTGGGAAGCTGGAGAACGGCGAACGTCTTCCGCTGCCACCAAACTGCCCGCCCCGCCTGTACTCGCTGATGTCGCAGTGCTGGTCGCTGGAGCCGCTCAAGCGGCCCAACTTCAAGAGTGTCAAGGAAACGCTCTAGTGAGTAGCAATTTTATTTTCACCTTAGAGAAATTTAACTTTAACGATGTTTTTTTTTGTTTCAAAATTGCAGCGAAATTCTGATGGAAGAAAGACATAGTGACTGTGAAACGATGCGCCGGGAGAACCGCCGTGTGGCAGCAATGTCCTGGGGTGCCGGAGACGATATGGCACCTCCGAAGCCCGCCCGTGGACCTACAATGGGTGGTAGGAATTGTTTTTCTTTTAATTATTTTTCTTAATTTATGGCTCCAATGTTCATGAACACTTTGCAATTCTTCCAGGCGACGGTCCCCTTGTGCCGGGTGCACCCCAAACGTACATCGTTGCCCGCGACCCGACCGTGCTGGCGGCGCTGATGCGCGAGAACGAGCAGCGGGGCATCAATCCGTCGTCCTACACGACACCGGCCTCGGTATTTAACACTCTAGCCGTAGACTTAGATCCTAATGCGCCACCAAACAATACTGATAACCAAGTTGCCAAAGAGATTGCTGTCGCTAACCTACCGTTGAAAACCGTTCCCCTACCCGTGACCGAACTGCATAAGCTTGATCCCACCATCGACGAGGCGCACACTGCTGCTACCGCCTCGGCCAACGCAGCTGCTGCCGGGTGTGAGCCGGTGGACGCCACCTCCGAGCAGCAGCTGCAGGGCGGCGGTAGTGGTGGTGGTGGTGGTGAAATGGCGCATGAGGAATGCAACCAGAATCCGTACGCTGGGGCAGCGCGTACCATTGCCGGCGCGGATTCTACCGCGGAAATGCTTCAACCAAAGAACACCGACACCCTGGAACGCTATAAGAACCCTCAGGATATTCTTGTACTGTCCGCTAACAATAACATCATTCATTCCATGTCGCAAAGTTCCTCCTTTGTCACCGCACAGCCCAACTCGCAGGGCTCGCAAATGCTTTCCTCTACCTGCTCCGCTTCATCTTCCACTTCCTCCGTCACTCATCCGCACGGCACGACCATCGGCTATCCGGTGCCGTGCGAGATCATCAACGCCCTGACCCAGCAGACCCACTCGATCGAACCGACCTATAAAGCCATCCAACAACAGCAGCAGCAACAACTCCAGCAGCAGCAGCAACTACAGCAGGGTGGCGCTAATCTGCAGGCGAACCTAAATCCCCAACTGATGAACAATAATTTCATGCATTCCAACGCCCAACAGCAACAACAGCAGCATCAAACGCAGCAGCCGTACTATCCGCAGGGCAACTCCATCGTGACCTACCAGCAGTACCATGCCCAGCAGCAACATCAGCAGGCCCTCGCAGCCGAGTACTACCAGCATCAGCAGCAGCAGCAGCAACAGTACGTGATGCAACAGTCACAACCCGCTCTAATGGGTGGACATCCAGGGAACTACATGGCGTACAGTGGTGGTCCACCTCAAGCTGGCGGTCAATACCCTCAGCCGAACTTTGTTAAATCGCCTCAGCAGGAAGATCAACCTCCGGGAGGTGCAAAATCGCGCAGTCTCGAGAGAAATGTGGGACAGAACATCGTGTCAGCGTACGCAGCCCGTATCAACTCGCTCGAACGGACACGCCAGATGAGTATGGAGTACGGTAGTTCCGTCAAGGCGATGCGCTCGAATTCTCTCACCCGCCAATACAGTGGTGGCAACCAGTCCGATCTTTATCCGGGCGTAGGACATGGCGTTCGCTCCGCAAGTCTCGAGCGTGGTAATGGCCCCTCGAATGCCGGCGCCGGTGGTGGTGGTGGTGGGTACATGAACCGCATGGGAAGCCTCGAACGGAACCCGCAAACGCCGACCCAGTCTATCTTCTTGAACTCGATCAAAGGTGGCAGTCTGGAAC
Source organism: Anopheles sinensis (assembly GCA_000441895.2). NCBI lineage: Eukaryota > Metazoa > Arthropoda > Insecta > Diptera > Culicidae > Anopheles > Anopheles sinensis. Next base: position 1,892,129 of record KE525351.1, on the reverse strand, counting down.
GCAACCAATCGGCCGCGATCGTGAACGATATGCTGAACAGCAAGATCGCGTACAAGGGTGGCAGCCTGGAGCGTAACCAGCACATCCTGATGAGTCGCGGGGGAGCCGTCGGAAGTCTCGAGCGTAACATGCCGTTCCAGAACTATCGCAGCCCGGTGGCGGCCGCCCCGAAAGAGCAGGAACCATTCCAGGAGGAGATCTACGATTTTGGTGGTGTGAACGTAAAGTCTTGCGCATCGATCGCGCTGAAGAAGAGCGTCGAGAAGGGCATGCTGCCACCGAGTTCGTTGGTGGTATCCCCGGGGCTCCCGGCCAACTCCTCCGGGGCTAACTTTGCCCTCCCACCACCGTACAGTTCGGCCAGCAAGCAGCAGCAAGCAGCAAACCTCCAGCAACAACAGCATCAAATGCAGGGAACTCCACAGCGAGCACCACTCTGGGCAGGTGGTGCCCCCGGACCCGCTATGCACCAGCAAATTTACATCCAACAATCGCAAGCACAACCACAACCAGTTCCACAAGTCGCTGGAAGCATGATGCCGCCACCGTCCGGTGGAGGACCCGGGCCGATCATAGGAATTGCTTCCTCGCAGCAGGTTCAGATACCGATGAAAATGTCCCACAGCCAATCGGTGGCCCACCAAGCCGTTCAACCGATGCAACCGATGCAGATGGCCACGTCGATCGCACAGCCGTCGGTCATCCACCAGCCGGTGATCGGTGATCAACAAGCGTCGACCTCACAGCAACAACCCGCTCAGGTGTCTAAATTGGACTAAAACCTTTTCGATCATCACCCTTGTTTGTGTCCTCCTTACCGACTGACGATGTTAAGGATGTTGTGCTTGCTATCGACTACATTTTTTTCTTCCGTTGATTGATTTTTGTGTTGTGTTATCATTTCACTCCATTTGCTTCTTCCATCAACTTCATCATTATTTCCCTTTGCTAGTAAATCCATTCTTCTTTTTGTGTGTGGCTCATTACTCTTAGATATTTTTCTTCCTTTATTTACCTCTCTTTTAATAGTTCTTTAGCGTTTTTCTTCGGTTTTGTTCTTTGCGTTGAATGTTGTTTCCTCGATGGATTTTTACCTTTTTTGTTTCCTCCTACGGTTTGGTATTTTCTTCGGTTCATTGTGACCATAATTTTCCCATCTTCACATTCGTTTCAGTTGAGTGATTCGAGTTTTAGTTTAACATATGGCCTTGAACGATTTTTATTTATTTTCTAGATTCGAGTTTGATTTTTTATCAGTATTTTTTGGTCGTAATTAGAGTAATGTGTGATTCATTATTTATATTTTAACAATAAGATTAGTTGTTCCTTAAACCCACTGCATGCATTTGTTATAACATCTTTCCAACTTACCTTTCATTTTGCTTAAAGCTACAGGAAACGCAACAACAGCTGGAAGAGAAGCTCCGCCGACAGCAGCAGGAAAGCGAAATCGATTCCAAATGGCTGCAGCAGGAAGAGAACAACCTAAAGAAACGGCTCAGCTTGATCACGGCCAACACCGCCAACATGTCGCTCGAACAGCAGCAGCAGCAATCGGCTCCAACCGGGGCACCGTTGGTGGAGAGTGGCACACCACCAATCAACGGCGGTGGATCGTCCCTCTCCGGAAGCTACCATTCCCAGCAGAGCCCACACTTCTCGCCGCAGAACACGATGTCCGGGCCGCAGAGCTTGGGCGATCACTATCCTACCACACCAAATACGAGCGATTCACGGTAGGGTTCCTTTGAGATGGTTCTCTAATAGTCTATTATTAATGTTGTGCCTTTTTTATTTCATCACAGACCTCACACACCCGGTTCCAGTGGTGGTGGTGGCATGATAAAATCGAAAAGTTCCTCGATGGAACGCTGCACCACGCCCCAGTCGGGCGATGAAAAGTTCGCGGTGAAGAAGGTCGAGCCAACCAAAACGATGCCACTCGATCGGACGAACGATCAGGTGTATACCGCCACCACGAGCGTGGTCAAATCGATAATGGCCCTTAGCCAGGGTGTGGACCGAGCACAAGCACCAGAGTACCTCAACCTGGTACGAAACGTCGGCTTTGAGTTGCGAGCACTGCTCGGTGCAGTCGATCAGCTGTCGGCCAACTTCCCGCCACAGCGTTATAAGTAAGATTCCGATTGTTTTGCCTTAATGGCGGTAAATAAATATTTCCTTTGCTCTTCCGTTACAGGGAAGTGGAAATGGCACACAAAGTATTATCCAAAGACATGTACGAACTAGTTACAGCCATGCGGCTGGCGCAGCAGTATAGCGAGACGACGCTGGATGCCGAGTACCGGAAGTAAGTTGAAATCAGAGCTATGGTTTAAAGTTTCTTTTAATAAATTTTAATATAAACAAACTAATATTTCCGCTTTTAGGAGTATGCTAGCAGCGGCTCACGTACTAGCGATGGATGCTAAAAACCTCCTGGATGTGGTCGACTCGATACGGGTTCGCTATCCGAGTCTCTTCCAGCGGCAACCGAGTGTCCCGACAAGCCCAACGCAACGCCAACACGCCACGGCCAACAGTACCGGCCCGTCCGCTTCGTCAGTCCATCCGTCCAGCGTTCCCATGGCGGGAGCATTCGCTCAGCAGCAGCAGCACCAGCTCCTTCAGCAGCAGCAGCATTCCTTCGATCAGACGCAGCTGCTCATGATGGGCGAATGCTACCAGAACCTCCAACCAAAGCAACCCCTGCTGGCGCACAGCTCTCCGCCAACATCACTCACACATTCCTTCGAAACATCGGCGGCGATGGCGGCCCCTGGGGGACAGCAGAGTGGCATCTACGATAACGAGTGTATGATCGGTCAGCAGCAACAGTCCGCCGAACTCGGAGGGAAGCTCAGGAAACCGGCCATAGCTGCCAAACCGCCGTCGGTCGTTGCGATGGCTTCGGCGAAACTGAAACCGACCGGAATGATGTCATCCGAGGGCGCCCTTCCCGAGGGTGTCTGTGAGATGTACTCCAACACCGCGTCATCCGCAGGAGCACCTTCCTCCAGCGCAAACGGTGGCGCTGGACAGCTGGACATCAAACTTCCCGATCCCGTTTCATGTACGATCGTGCAGGAAAATCTTCTGGCCGCCAACAACCAGAAGGTGATGGCCACGAACAAGCTGAGCGGTTAAAGAGCAACACCTTTTACCCTCCACCAAAGTGGGGGTATTTTTTTAAAGGCACGAAAGTGGTGACCAACCTCAACCGTGTCGAGGGAACCGTTCTTACATTCTTTACCCCATTTTTATTTTCCCTCACGGTAGGGAAGTACATTTTCATTTCTTTCGCAATATCTCATATACTCATCTTATTTTCTGAACTACGGCGAACTTTTGTTGTGAATAATAAAAATAGTCAAACGGTCGAGCAGCGGACGGAAGTCGTCATCCGGGACTCGTTCTAGTATAAGCTTGCCCTTTTCGCGCATTGAACTGAATGAATTCATATAAAGTCGGAATAAAATAATAAACAGTTTACTCGCTATCAGTATCAGTCAGGAAGCATATTCACTAGCCGGAATGCGGGGGATGAACTTTAGGTCGGGTTTTCCATGCGTAAGAAGAGATTGGGACGGCCTCCATTTGTCAGTATGGTCAAATCCACAGTGAAGAAGAGGATCCGGTTCCACACATGCTAGAGTTAATGGTCCGTTTTATTTCTAGTAAGAGAAGCTACAGCAGCAAATCTTCTGTACGGTCCGCGCTAAACATTTGTAAAGCGAATGAATTAATATTTGATAAACAAACAAGATGACGCCTGGATGGAGATATTCCGCGCGGAAGGATTTGTGCAAACAAGATGTTAATAAAAATGAAATTTTGTGAACAAATGAATAATTAAACAAATGAGCCCGAGTGCTGATTTGAATCTGCTTTATTTCAACCAGAACCATGTTTGCCTGAAACAATCTGAAACGGTTTAAATTATTTTTCTGGACAACAAAAGTTTGTAGCCTATTTCTTTTGCTTCTTTCATAATTAACCTACTAACAAGGAATTGTTTCCTAACCGTTAACTAACCACCAATAATTCGAGACTTACAATACAATCAAGAAAGATAGAGAAAAAAACACTACAGTGCAGTAGGAACAATAGAACTCAACAATAGAACTCACTTTTTGCTGAATATAAGCGTTTCGAATCGTTTTTACACAGTTTAAGTAGAAGCAAATAGTAGAGACGTACTTGTTCGGCTTTTTTTAACGTCTTGCTTTGTCCATAACCCTCCTACTAATGCGCGACACCACATTCCACCGTACCGTAATGTGCATTTCTAACCGACCAAAACCATCTAACATTCGTTCGTTTGCGCCATTTAACCACCAAACCACAATAAGATAAATGTAACTGCTGACTGCTAATGCTTTTAGGTTTTAAGAAAACACTATATATGTAGCATAGGGTCTAACAACTTTAAATATTAGAAGAAAGTGTGACGATGTGAAGAAGGAAATCTATGCATGTACGTATGCCCATTTTAAGCGTGAATGTGTGAGTGTTTTATTTGGCCGTTTTCCGGTTTTTTCGGTCCAACTATTTATGTACCACATGGGGTACCTATCTACTCAATAACGTTTTTCGTGTTAACGATCTGAAACCGGAACGGAACCCTAATGGTAACATTTCCGGTGGGAACGGGAAAACATATACCATTGGACGTTTACGAAGAAGTCATGCTACTCAAATACTAAACGCATCTACGCTACTAGCAAAAAGCTACGCAGCTTCTAACAACGCTTTGATAAAAGAAAAAAAAACAGTTTATACGCAATAGCTAATCACCATGGAACTAACTTCATTCTTAACCGTAACACATGAAATAATTTTGTACATAGAAAATGAAATAGGACATGATGAGGATTTATTTTCTAAGTTCATTCAAAATTTATACTATAGGTTTTCCTCTTTCAAAACAAGTAAACTTTGTGTAATAAAGAATGATCTCGAGGAACTTTTAGGTAAGTTTCTTATGTGCTTCAATTAGAGCACCCCCGGAGTGGTTAATTTATGAGAGTTCGCTTGTTAAACTATCTAACCATTAATACAATCTGCGTGAAAAATGCGAGTAGAAATGGCAGGCAGAGGTGGTGGTTTGTAATCAAAAACTTTAAACACAGGGAAAATTGCTACAAAACAACCGAACTAATCAATCCACAGCAAACTAAGCGATCCTCAGCATAGAACACACTAACGTTTGTAGCCTGCAGGGATGGTAGAACGAAGAAGGTTTACTAATATCGTGCAACCGGATTATCAGCTGATCAACTCTAGTACTTTTCAAACAAACCCTCCAAACCCCTTTTTGTAGGTCCGCCAATCGATCACTCTACTCATTAATAAAGCAGAATCAAACATATTAAAACACAGACTTTGTTCTCTATAGTTTGTTGTAAAATATTACTTACTACTAACAAAGAATTGATGACATTATATTTTTACATTTCAATTTCATTCATTTAACAATCTTATTAAAAATTCAGTTTGGCTTTTATTTTGGCTTCAAACATACACAAAGAAGAGCCATTTATACAAACCATCTGGGTAATATTTTTCGATCTTGCCTGTTTCATAAATATGTCGACTAGAAAATATACACTACAATTTATTTCACGAGTTGCTTCCTGGCATTGGTTTGTCTTCAGAATCTTCAGTTGCCGAACAAATTACCTTCAACCAGTTCTCCATTACCTGATGGGATCAACTGGGGGTTTTCCCCATGTTCATTAATCCTCTGTCACGACTGGACAGCTGATGGTCGGGTTCATCGTCCAATGGCACCATCCGTGGGCTAGGTCAAGATCACCGAGCAAATGCTCAAAACCAGTCGGCCGTTGTTCGGCACGATCGGAAAAACCGTTTTAATTAATGCAGTACTTTACTTGGCAAAGAAGAGGCGTAAACTGTTAATATTTACCTTATCATGTAGGAGTTTATTATGTTTTATCCTACGTGATAAAAAGTACTTAATCCATACTGGTTGTTTGGTAAAATAATTTCCGTATATTAATAGTCCGTTTAGAGGTAAATAAAACAAAGAGATATCAATAAACGAAAGAGGATAAGACCAAATTGATCGGCTCAACTAAATTGGTATAAATCTCATCCCATCCCAATCCTGTTCCCATAGTGGATTATCTTAACCATCCCCTTTTTCTTCAAGAATAAATCCATGAGATCATCTCAACTCAACTCAAAACAAAAAAGATATACCCTTCTTCAGTTTCAACATTAAATTTCTTCAACCTAGCTCGTAGACTTCCTTTCGGTCTACTAAATCTTTTTTAATTCATTCAAGACAGTGTCCTGCCTTTGCTTTACAACTTTAGCCTATTTCAAAACGACATGGGACGGTCTACCGTTGGAAAGTGTTCGAAAAGAAATTCTATTTGAATAAAAGAGTCGTAAATCGCTTACCAGAGATTCGGGATACAAAGAAGAAATGATGCCCCAAGAAAAGGCAGTAACCAAAAAACAACCAAATGAAGCCCCGGTTGCGTGGCTGTATCAGATTTCATCAGATACAACCAAACAGCTACGACAATTCTTGTCCCCTCCCCGGGATGACATCATGATGCAACAGATCGCCATCGAACCGATCACCTCCATTCGTTTTCTGAAATGAATCCACGACTCTATTTCCGATGAACCTCGCGATCAAACCTCACGAGGGGGATGAATCTCGTGGACAAAAGGCGGTCCACGATCGCGCGTTTCGCGATCTATTCATCCTCGATCGAGCCAGCGGCACAACGAATGCTTCAGTCGTGCAGATCATCGCGTACGAAGCGGACGCATTATCCCGTGTGCCATACTCGTCCGGTCGGTCAGTCAGTTTGTGTGCTTAATCTTCCCCCAAGGAACGTGTGTGTGTATTTGAGTTGTTTTGTGGTGTTATAAAAATTGCAAATATGGTTTCCAAAACGATTGTGATCGCTTCCCTCTGCTGCATTGCCATCGGAATGGGCAGCGTCCAGGCGGATGTATCACATATTGGTAAGTTTAGTCCTGAAGAATTGTTGTGCACAAAATGAACATAGAAATAGTTCGTTAATCTAAAAGAAATAGAAGAACAAATAGGAAAATGATTGATGTTGTTGTTGGAAGTCGTTCGGAACCATAGCAACAGAACGATGGCGTCATTTGTTCCCGCCTACTTATCGGCCTCGCCTAAGTAAACTGATGACTAGATCGAACCAGTGCTTCAGAAGGGAACACTGTTTTTCTATTTTTAATTTAAATGGTATTGGAAAAAGGATGCTAACTTGAGTGTTGGTTCTTTACACCTCAATTCCATTGCAATACAGATGCACATTTTTATAAGAATTTAAGCGATTGGTGAATGAATAGTGGTGCTCAGATACCTCCTCAGCACGTATGCAAATGAAAAACACAAATGGAAACCTTTAATCAGTGATGCACCTGTCGAGAATAATTCCCATTCTGCCACTTCGTTAGCAAGTATTTGCGGAAGCACAACGATATAGCACAATGATATAATCTTTGATCACGACAACATGATAAAGTGTATGACTCAATGCGAAAAACGCGTCTCTGTGATGGATGGTGTGTTGTTGCTCATAAAAGGAAGGAACAGCAAAATCTTAATGGTTGTCTCCAAAGGCGTTCGGCCGTGAGCGGATTAGTTTCCATTCTTTGAAGGAGAATATATAGCAGGAAATGAGTTTCATTTATTTTTCCTTTGTTTTCGTACGAGTTTTCGTTTAATCATACTCTTATAATTTGTCGAAAATCGTTCCTTTCTGCTTTGCCCAGATCGAGCACTTTGAAAACGATTAAAACACAAGATAAAAATGTCACACGTCGAATTATGCCTCGAGCTATCGCCAAAGCTGGCAGATAGAATAATTCGTTGAACAAAACAAGAAACCTCGATCAAAATCCCTGCCAGACAAAACAACATAATCGCCACGGATAGGGAAACAAAGCGGCAAGACTATTTCGCAACCGGTTATTCCGCAATTCCGCTGCCAAATCCGCGTTTTAATCCCTTTCCAGCACTGATGGCCGCCCTCCTAGAATCCAACATCTTCCAACGGCACCGGAGATGACAGACGGTCATGCTCGTGTCGCTCTTAGTCGGCATTTGTTTACCACGCGCCACTTAAGATTTCTTAGCTGGCCTTGGTTTTGCGCCGAACCGGTTCCGGTAACGCGTTTGCTTACGGAATTGCAAGGTTCTGTCCTTCTTTTTATTACAACTTCATTTCGGGTTTATCTTTTCTATGTGGCTACTTAGTTCATTCGTTTTATTTAAGTTTTTGTGCCTTGTGTTTCGCTGAAGTCATCCCGCGGAAGAAGTGCTCGGCGTGAGGATTCCGTTTTATAACGGGACAGGGTCTGGTCCTTTTTTATGTTCCAAATTTTACACCCAGCGTTTTGCAACACGTGTGCGATGATTAATGATGGTTCCAAATTTGTTGCCTGTTAGGTCTCAGATCGTCCAAAAAATTTAAGAGTTCACTGAAGTCAAGGAATGGCAGGCATTAGGTCAGATATTTGTTTTCAGATCATGTTAGGCGATTCTCACGATTTAAAATGTAAAGGGAAAATATGGCTTGATTTGCCTTGATCCTTGAACTCGAAACATTAAAATAAATGCTTAATGCAGTCAAAACAGAATTAATAAATAAGATTCTAGAAGGATTGGTTCGGATACTAGATAAATTCTTCGAAGGAGTTATGAACATTGTAGAAGTACTTAGCAAGTACTTTGGGGGTGCCCATGGCGCAGTGGTAGCGCAAGAAAACACCACGCCATAGGTGTGGGATCGAATCCCGAGTCTGGCACCCCCCGGTATTACGAACGGCTGACCACCGATCTAATAACATACCGTCTATCGGTCACAGTAACTCTCTTCGGAGAGAGGCCTTGTCCCACTTGGGGATGTTGAGCCACATAAGAAGAGAAGAAGTACTTAGTGGAAAAATTATATGGTTAGAAGAAAAACATTTCGTCACTTACATCGTTCTAAATTGATGCACTCACCGTATGTTTCGTTTTATGATAGGTTATTAAATCAATATATCAATCGATACATTACTCCATTATGACTTCTACTTACCTATTATTAACAAGGTCCTCATAAACCATTCCACAATTCATTTGCAGCAAACATAGCTCTTCATTACTAAGATGATGATTGATGTTATGAGGCGGAATAAAATCAACTGCATTTACCAACCGCTCAATCACTCTTCGCACTGGTTTGCAACGATCGGTGATAACGAGCGAACGATCCTCTCGAACGGATCATCGGATCGAACGACCGGATCGCACCGTCCGTTCGAATAAACGACGGTGTTGACAGTGTGTAATCACGGGTCGTTTGGTTTATTTATTTTACAGCCATGGTTTTCCGGGGTTTCATCCGGATCCCGCTCGCACAAGCAACTTTGTGTGATTAATAATCGTGTAGAAAGGTCAGGAATTGCAAAGATATGAAATAATTTAAATGGCGTACCCTTGTAGTGATCCATGGTATCTATTATTTTCATCTCATAAGTTGATTCGCTTGGTATAATATTGTGAGTTGGCTTTTTTCCGGAATTTAATTCAGTTTTATTTAAATCACCTTTAGTTTTCACATTAATTATCGTTCTTTAAAATTTTGCTGCTTCTTGAAAATATTTTATGCACATAAATGACATTTTATAAATTTAAAAAAATCATAAGAATGTTGTTTGAAAAATCGTTTATTAGTTTACGTACGATACGATTAAGTCATAATGATATGTTTTATAAATTTGTCAATTTGCAATATAAGATTTGGTTTAATGGAGAATATTAGACACGTTTGGTGAATTGAGAAATAAAACATAGTTGAGTTTTTTACTATTTAAGTAAATTACAAATGCAATGATGCAAGATTGTATCTTTTTTCAAATGGCAAACAGTTTCCACACAACGTACCAATCATGTTTTAATTGAAGAAAAAATCCCGTTTTATGGAGAGGTTTAGATCCAATTTACTTTGCTTAATTAAATTTTATGTCATTATTCCAATGCTTTTTGTCTCCATTTCCGTCTTCAATAGCGCCTCCACAAGCGCCTCCTGCACCATTAGAAAATCCCGTCACCGACGCATGCCTTTCGTGCATCTGCGAGGCTTCCAGTGGTTGCGATACGGCGGTCCGATGCAACGGAGACGTTTGCGGCATGTTCCGGATCACCTGGGCCTACTGGGCCGATGCTGGCAAACCGGTCCAGCAGGGCGATAGCCCCGACTCGCAGAACGGTAAGCTTTCCGTTTCCCATCCCGACCCATCGATCGGTTTACGATCGTTCTGTTCTTAAATGATTATATACCTTTTTTGTTATTTTCTCTCTTTTCAGCCTACGCCAACTGCGTCAACGAACCGTACTGCGCCGCCAACACCGTCCAGGGTTACATGAGGAAGTTCGGCCAGGTAAGGGAATCCCACACGAAGCAATCTTCAATCGACCAACCGTACTAAGACACTTGTTCCACCTTCCTTAGGACTGCAATGGCGACGGTAACATCGACTGCTTCGACCACGCGATCATCCACAAGCTGGGCGGCTACAACTGCAAGAACCAAGTGCCGATCGTGTACCAGTCCAAGATCGACGAATGCATCCAGCGAAAGGCGATCGAGTACGGAGCCGTCCGACAGTAACCATCCTAACCATCTCAAGACACGGATCGGCCCATTTCACGAGGGACAATTTCTGGAATCGAATTTGGATTGACTTCGCTAATTTATGCTAGATTTAAAGTTGAAAAATTCGTCTCCTTTTCGCATCTTTTCCGTTTGTCATCGACCATGTGCGAGCTACACACATTTGGTTAAATAAAGAATTCGATATATTTATACATTAAAATCCGACAACGATTGGTTTCGCTTTAACATATTTTTATTTTTCAAAAGCTAGTTTTAGTAGTTACAGGAAGGTTTTAGTTTTCATTTCGGGATTTGTTTGTTTGGTTGTTTTTTTTTTTGTTTTGCTTCGATCTCTCATTCTCGCGCTTTTTTGTAACTTTTAATAAAAACTTAACCTTACGATAAAATCAATATTGCCTGTTGCCCACTGCCACGTGGATAAAGTTGTTTAACATTGCTGCTTATTGAACCGCACAGACTTGGCTGATCATGCTCCCCGTTTTACTTGTCAAGTATTTCCAATCCCACCCGCAAAAGCTTATCATCTTTTGCTTCCTTGAGCAGATAAACGTTTTCATTCAGCACACGTTCAATGATCTTTAGGACCTTACCAGCATTAAAATCAATTAGAGCCAAGTTTTTTATTGTAAAAAATAATATTTAACACGTATTTAATACTTTCTCTTCACTTATCTCCTTCTCGTCGGATCTTGCTTTAGTTTTTCGTTCACTTCTGCCTAATGAAGTTTAAACAGTTTGCCGTAGGTTTACGTTGACCTTTTTCGCAGTTTTTAAACAAAACATGGAACAATTAACACCAAAAATATTAGTAATAAGCCGCCAATATTTCAAACAAACGCATTGTCGTGTCATTTTTCACTGGAAGCCATATTTTGCATGATTTGGAGGACAAATAATACTAAAATGTATCAGTTGGTTTATCGTTTTAATGCCTAACTTGAAGGAATTTTAATGCATTTAAGGAAAAATGCAACTGAAACAAAGATTGTCGAAATTTATTTTCCTACTGAAAACAGTAAACAAAAAATCAGCGTTTACTAAAATATTCAGCATGTTTATTTTTGAATTGACTTTTGTTCTGTAAGTCTGGATTTATGTTGATTTCTGTCGTGGTACCTTTTTTCCTGTTTATGACATAATTAGAACCGATCGAGCTTATAAAACAACATTCTCCTGTATACCAGTTTATTTTTACCTTGGGACTAGCAGGTTTTAGTTTGGCAACTTTTGGTTTATTCTTGTGGACCTCTGATATTCGTTTCACACCATTTTGTTTCTTCTCCCCTCAACAAGTCATTTAGCTCCGATTTATTAGGATCGCCTTCGTTTTATCTTAATTATTCGAAAACGACGATTGTGTTTTGAAGTGAAAACTAATGCTTTCGTTTTTCTGTACACGGTTTCTACTTAAATAAATATTGCTGTTTTTAGGACGTTTTTGCGGACATCGCACCTTCGCTGCTTGACTGATGGTCGATGATGTACGACAAGGATGAGCTCTACTGCAATGTGACCTGAAGAAGTTTAGAACTTTTTTTTCTGTGTTGCGAAGAATTAGTAATCTTCTACTGAGGGGCCACATTTATTCCACTTTCTCCCTCTTTTGGTAGCCTGGTGACGATCAACTATTCGGTAGCAAAATCTAAAACATGTGAACGTAGGAAAGGAAGTTTACCTACATTCGGGTTTTTTTACCTTCTACAGATTACATTTAAAATTCTATAACATTTTCGATTTTTTCTCTTTTTTAATCTCTAAGTCTCAGTTGTTTTTTGTATCGGGAGCTTACACATAACTGTGGTTGTGGTTTATTATTTGGCTACATAACAGACACAATCCATACGCCGTTGCAACATTTATGCACATGATTACTCAACACTTATCTACTGTTACTTTGTTTAACATGTGTGTTTTGGTTTATTTCTCACTTGGTTTTAATTTATATTTTACGACTTTTACTTTTCGTCTTTGTGCTCGTCACTGAAACAACTGAACTTTGCTTTGAACGAAGCAAGTTTTTTCTTTTCATCTACTCATTGTCCATAATTGATTTATGTCTTTGCTACGATTCACTGCTAATGGTTTCACCATGTTGCCATGTTCGTTGAAGACCACAATGAACGTGATCATGCTTATTAGCTTGCTGTGTCGTGGCTTTTACTTTTTTCGCTTTTAGCCTACTACTTTCAACCCGACGCGCTCTTGTTTTATCTAAACCAGCAATGTTCAACCTATCACAGTGAGCTTTGTTGTGATCGAAGCGCAACGACATTAATTCTAAAACGTGATCGCCTACTGGTGGAATTTTTTTTCTCATCTTGATCAACCTTGGATTGAAATCAGGAACCTTAAGATTAATGATAATTTCTCACTTGACGACGACGAGCCGCCAGCGGAACCTAAGGCCAGCGTTTTAAACACTTGGCATGCCGATGATGGGAAACGCTGCGCTCATTGCTTTGGTGGAAGGGATTTCATTTGTTTATGCATTTCTTTCTCTCAGATGGTGGGAAATGTTCTATTCTATCAATTGATGTCAAAAATAATTTCCTTTCTTCCTAATTATAATAAAGGGAGAAAATTATGTTTAAAGAAACAACTAAAAATTCAGGCAGTATGAGTTATTGTATTCATGTCATACCTTCCACTTCAACGTCGTTCGGAAGGTAGTATTTTTTTATCCTTTTTCACGTACGAACGCACCGTCACTCGATCACTCGAAACACTCGAAACAGCTCCTAGGAACGTATTATATGTTATACACTTAGTGCTACCGGGCTAATGTTACGCGTGTTATGGTACGTTTGCCACTACTTAACAGGTGGAGAAAAATCGTAAAAAGGAAGGATGCCTTTGCCGCTTAGTGTAGGATTTTAAAAGATTGCCACGTTATCGCCCGTTTCGTTGAAAAGATTTGCTTCAAATTTCTTAAATGACATCATTTTCTTGCTCTACGTGGGATGAGTGCGATATGTTTTTGTCAATGTGTTTCTACCGTTACATTTCTCTTTTTTAAAAAACCTAAATTTGATTGAAGACCCGATCTCAACCAAAATGTTTTTCCGCAAAATATCTTTGAAATTTATACTTTATAGTTTGAGAAAAATAATGAACCATTTACTCTGAAATTGCATGAACAAAAATACTTGTTTGAAAAATAACATGAATCAATATGATCCATTTTAATACATCCTTTACAGAAATAAACCCAAAAAGTTTGAATTAAAATTACATGTTTTGGAATTTGTTTGTTCCTTTGTTTTACATAATTGCTTTGAAACGCTTTACTGAAACCACACATACTTATTTTTGTCTCTTACTATTTTAACCGCTTTGGAAGCTACTCTGTTTATGGTTTCCGAGTGAGTTTTTTTCTTCTCATGCTTGCACCTTATTGCATTGCTACATATTGTTTCACTTTTACCATCCACGATTATTTAATGCCACTTCCGCCTTCGTGAGCCAACAGGGCCTCCTTTGCCTCCTTCTTGCCCCGTTTTTTCTCCTCCTTGGCGAGCATTTTCGCCAGCTTTTCCTCCTCTTTGGCGATACGTTTTTCCTCCTGGAATGGTGAACAATGGTTTTACTACTTTTCCATTTTGTTTGATTTTATTTTCCACTTACCTTTCGTGCCTCCTTTTCCGCCTTCTGTTTGGCCTTCTCCTCTTTCTTTTTCTTCTCGATTGTTTCGTTCTTTTTATTGTCATACTTTTCGTCCTGCTTGCTGGCGTGCGAGCTGCTGCAACCGGGTCCGCCTCCCGAGTCACCGCCCCTGCCGATTCCGGACGGACCGGCCACCGAAGAGGACGACGACGACGATGCCGAGGCGGACGCCGGCAGGACACGAGCCTTCGGTGTGCTGGTGTTCACGGCCGTGATGAGTGATGTCGTGACCGGCTTGCCCGTGGCCATGTTCGTCTTGTTGATGGGCGATTTAGAAGCGACCGGAGCTATCTTTGCGTTCAGTCCGAGCTTCGACGGTCCCGACTTGCACGGTACGAGTTTTTCCACCGTCATCAGCGGTATCGATTCGACCGGGTTCGCCGGTTTCCCCGGTTGGGTGTAGTATCTGTGAAACAAAGAAAATGTGAAATTACATTCCTGGAGGTTTTTTCGCTACCCAACAAAGCATAATACAGGTGCTTTGTAATTTTTAAAATGTAACTGAAGTCAATCAAACATAAGAACAGCATTCGAGCACATTGGTGCTTATCACTTTGCATACATCTAGGGGCAAAAGTTTAAAAAATGAGCAACAAGCTATTTTTCAACATCAGCGGCTTTTAGTTAGTCCTTTAAGCCTTGATAAGGACATTTCAAGTATAGCATAGAAGCAATAACTTTAAAAACTTTACATTTTCCTTAAAGACGACGGACCGAAGTGATTACAAAAATATATGTTATATATAACCGCAAAAAACGTTGACTGTTTTGCAGCGAAACTAAAAGCACATTTACTAACATAAAATAAGGAGATTGTATTAGCTTGCTGTGTTTTTTTTAAATTATTTTCTTCTAAAGTGCAATTCTCCAAAGTATATGTTCTTATTTTAGCGAGAAATAATAGTGCTTTCCTCAAAAGAGTGATTTTGCTTGCTCTTCCCTAACAATTTCCGCAAATTTTATTAGTTGACACGAAACTGTCTTCCATCGCGTCGTCGTGTACACTAACGGCATGACAACTTTTGTAGAGCATGAGGCAAAAGGTTGTCAGTGCTCCTCAATTTCTTCGCTCGGCGAGGCATAGAGGGATGAAATGCAAACTTTGGCATTCGTGCTTGCAGCGAGTCAACGGGGCTTATCATCCTTGTTCCTTTTTTTCCAGACCGTCCACAAGTGGAGAATGTAAAACAGCATGCAAATAGTACAGGCCAACCCGTAGCCGAACCCGTTTGGCTGCTGGCCAGCAATATTTTTTCACTAGAAACTGGTGACCCAGCACCGAATGTCCGACGTACGAAATGCACTGGGAATGCTGATGGTACTGATGAAAAATGCACACACGGTGGACACAGATGGGAAAACTTGTACTCCAAAGTAGGACCCAACTGAATGTGTCGTACTGTGGAAAACAGTTTGGGTTCTGTAACCTCCTGCATTTCTTTTTTTTTAGTCCTCCAGGGAGAAGTACAAACTGCCAAAAACTCTTACATCTCGGTTTTTGGGTTGGGAGTAGGAAATAAAGAAGAGGAAACCGATAGAACTTCAGACAGGGAATTGGACAAAGTAGGAAAAATACAACAGTTGGAGATATACATTTGGCCACAAAGTATGGCCGGAGGCAAAACAAGGAACCCACTTTGTAGCATTGGCGTACGGCCAACCATTGCGTGATAATGCTACGGTGCATAATTTGTTTTCTGTCGACTTCCACCACCCAAACCCTCCCTTCTACTTACTTGAACCGAGCTCCTGGATTGGCCGGTGAAGGGGTCCTGTGGCGAGTGGGGCTCTTAAACTCGATGATTGGTGGCAACCGATTTGGCATCTCCGGAATACGACTCTGCTTGAAACACAAGGTTTGGATTGGAATATGATGCAAATGGTTAAGGAGTCGTTCCTTTTTCTTCGCCTAGCGCCGGAACGTTTACCTTCATGTAGTATTGTCCCTTTTTATGGTAATGCTGGTAGGCAGGATTTCGTGGAATGGCCCCCAGGCATCCGCTGGTGCTGCAGCTGCTCGTGCATCCGGCAGCACCGTGCTTGTGGCTGTGGCCGTGCCCATGAGGATGATGGAGCGACCCGTCCGTGGTTCCGCTGGTGGACGAGGAGGAAGACATACCGGACGTACCGGACGTGCCAGAGCAGCTGGACATGTTCGAGATGCCCGACACGCACGACGAGCCCGAACTCATCGAGTACAGGCTGGCGGATTGGGTGACGCGGGCGTCGACACTGTACGAGCTGGCCGAGCCCGGCACGCTCCAGCTTTTGCTGCCCATCGAGTAGCTGCTGGCCGAACCCTGCAAGCGCCAGGACGTCGAGCCGGAAGTGAGCCGATTGATTCGTGCCCTGGGATTAAACGATGGGCTTTTAGCAAACAACGGAACGGGCCTCAAATCCCCAACAAATCAACTCACCTACAGATGACACATCGCAGCGGAAGCAACCTTTGAGCCACAGCACTTTGGATCGTTTTGACGAAGCACCGACGGCAGACGACGCGATGTCCGCACGGAGAGGTCTGCATCGTCGCCCGTGCATTGATGCAGATGACGCACTCATCCTCCTGCGATGTGGGAGGCTCCAGTTCACTCTCTTCGAGCTTGCAGAGCAGTTTTTCCTACAAGAATGAAACCAAGAACAAGGTAGGCGGTGATGAGTCGGTCGGTGAAGACAAGCTGTCATCGTTGACGACGCGAAACGTCACTTTCCCTAGACGTCGTCTACGGGTAATCCGATCCTCAATTATGTCCTGCTTTAATTAATTTCTTGTGGTGAATGAACACATCAACGGTTCGCGTTTGCCTACACGCTGTACATCGGTGATTGTAGGCGGCCCACTTCCCGTAATTACCATAATGGATCTGCAAGTGCACGCGGCTGCATTTAACAACAATGGCCACGGTGGGGCTAGTCCGTTCGGGCAGACCAACCCATATCGTCGGAAATAAATCTCTTCCGCCGCACGAAAACCAAAGAACCCAACCCTTTTCAGCACTGGTATAAGGGGCATTAACCTGGGGTTCTAAGGCTAAGGCTACGGGGCGTAGGGTTCGGTCAATGTTTGCCCCTCGTGCGCGAAAGGCAATTGATTCTTCCACTTCACCTAACGACTAATTATGACCGACGACCCCATCTACCACCCGGAAGTACTTCCGATGTCGGAGGGAACAAAGAAGTGCAAGTGGTGGACCGTGCGTGGAACTTCTGGGCACTTGCTTTCGAAATCGGAAACAAGGAGCAAGGAACGTGTAGCATGAAAGTGTGAAAGGGCAGAGGCCGCAGTCTGGAAGTGTACTCATAAACTATCCTTGCGATTGTAGTGTGCTTGAGTAGCGTGCCTTCGGTAGTGTTAAACTCGTGGGAGCTTATTTGAGGTTATGAGCATACATTGGATGCACAACACCTGACGGATATAATGAATAATGCATTTGAAACCTTTTCTGGAGCTCGAGTTCAAAAATTTGAGGAGGACAAAAACCTGAAAAAATGTCCAGGTTTCGCCTTTTTGTCATTTGACTGAGATTTAAAAACCATTTGAGTCCTCGAAACATGCCGCACGCAAATTAACACCACCGGCATCTCTGCCCCTTAAATCATCTCGCCTTACGTGGATGACTCGTTGAAGTTCACTGCAACAAGTATGGCGCCGTTCAAGTGCCTTTTTTTCTCTCGCAAAAACCACACCAACCGGAGCGCTTCGGGCGATCGCCAAGAGTTCAAGGTAGATCAGTCTCCGTCACACATCCGAGGTGATAACGTTTCGACGGCGGGCCGGCGATTGCATGACATACGATTACGAGTACCGGTGTAGCGGTCTCTTTTTTAATGATCTACACCTTTGTTAGAGATTCTCAACCGGATTTTCAGCAAGAAATTGTTCCGATTATTTTAAGAAAAAATCACACGGCGCTAGTTTACAGCGCACGCTTTTTTCTGGATTTACAATTTACATTTATTTGAAAAAACTAAAATATGAAAAACTCAATTTCAACCTTGTTTGCTTAACACCGAGCTTGCGGAATGTTGAAAAGGCGTATCAAAAAACTATAAGCGCCAAAAGATAGTAAACAAATATACTAAAAAGTAGCCGGTTTAGGTTTTAAAAAATCTTCAAAAATGTCGAAGTTACAGCGTGTTAAAAAAAGTGGATTAAATGACCACTAAATAAATTCTTTCGCGATTCTTCAGCAACGTGTTCTAGTGTTAAGTACACAAAATAACTTGTAAGCTTTAATATTTCAGCTACTAATAAGCCCTTTTTTGATTGAAATCAAATCTAACATTATTTTTATTGAAGGAATCTGAATAATTGGGTAAACACAATAACCAAGAAACAACATTTTCTTTCAACACAAAAAGATTAACTAAAAGTAACAAAACTTTATATGGGAGCTACTTATGCGTCACAAAACCATCCAAAAAACACGGAAAATCGGTTGAGAACCACTGATACACTCAGTCTATTTGATGCCAATTAGATGAAGCATAAACCGGGGGGCTTTACTAAGGAGCAGCGATTAGAGAATGCGGACGTAAACTTTTGTAAACCTTTTTTAGCGGACAATGATCTCCACTCGAACCGCAAATGTCAAACCGAGGATCGCAGAGACATTTGAACTCTCTCGGGTCTTAGATCAAATCTGCGCGGAAGCGGATGGATCTCATGTGGTGAGGGTTAATGACCACATTTGCTTCGCCATCTTCGCTGAAATGTTTGATGGTGCAGTGATGTGTATTTAATTACTGTAACAGTAAAATGTATGAAGTGCAGTTAAAATCCCGTTTCAAATGTGTCTGGTTTTGTACGGTTGATGCCAAAAGATGGTGCCAGTAATTAAATCTGTTTCTAATATGGTAATATTCATCAGTTAGTGTTTCAATAAAGACACAACACAACTATCAGTTCGATTAAGATGTCTCGTAATAAACTACCGACCGCTGCTATTGACACACTTCATCTGACCGTGAATCAGCAAGTGATCCTCCCGAAGCTCACTCTGGTGTTGAAGGTGTTGAAAGCAGCTCGGATCGGGATGATACCGTTTCAAAGATTAAACCGGTTGCGAGTAGGTGTAGACCTCCACAGATGCCAGTGGCACTCGCCATCCCAAGGTACCATTCCGTAAGCGTACCCGGCTTAATGGCAGCCCTACGCCATCAGAGACCGGTTTCTAAGGCTCGACCCTGGGATAGTTCAACGCATTAAAGGGTCGCGTAGCGAGTTGGAGAACGAAAGGCATGCTTCTCCATCGAAAGGAGCTTTATGGAATGATTGTGTTAAAGTATGCCATGAATTAGAAAAGTGCTTCTCGTTTGTCATACTTAGACAGTTTCCCATTTTTCACAAACGCTAGGGACCAAACCGAAACAGGAGGCGTTAAATAACGCGTTCATTGTCAAACCACGAGCCAACTTGTCCTTTCGGTCGTGTAAGTTTCCTCCATTGAAACCTAATCTAAATAGATTGATTGACAATGGCGTCAAACATTTTCTTGTTTTCGTCGCATTTAACGGGAAATTGACTGTCAAATCATGTTAGTTGACTACACGGTTCTTCTAATATTTGTCTACTCCATCTCCCAATCCTCACCTTTGGCCAAATAGTTATTCCCACTCGCTCCCCCTTTTGCCCCTCACTGCTGTCAAAACTTCCGTCAATAACACACGCACCGCTTCGGTAAAGTGTCAACCTTCGTCGTAGCAATAGAAACCGCGAGAAGAATAAAGTCTCCAAAAAGGAAACAAACTTCAACAACGCGCGTCACCGGATCGGTTCGATCGAAGCCTTGGCTAAGGTCAAGTTCGGTTGGCACTCGATAATTGAAATGTTGAACATATCTAATGTTGTTCTTTCAGAGTATTACTTTTTTTTCATTGAACCACCGGACGGAACACGATGCCAAGCGTTGCTCGTGCTCGTGCACGGCAAGCGCATGAGAAGCTGATGCTTATGCAGCTGCGCGCGTTCGTTTCGCGGTTAGGCATTGAACATGTTAAACCTACCCCACCATTACTTGCCATGTGGAAAGAGATACGGAGTGGCATCTAACACAAGTATCTGTTGTTTTACATGCTGCACTTTATTCTTCTCCATGGACGTAAGACAACCGACTCGTGGTATGTAACAAGTAGATTAATTCTTCCTGCTTCCGAAAGCATCAAACAGAATAACGATCTATCCAAAAGCCGAGTTTCCTTGGGAAAATAAAATATTTAGCTTCTAGCAAAACTTACAACCCTAATCAAGGCTAACGGTCATATGACTATTGAATTCATTTGAAGTGGATATTTGCCCTTGAAACTAACGCTTGTTAGTGTTTAAACATGTAACACGAATGTTTATTTTCTTTTTTTAAACAGGTATCTTAAATTATAAAGAACTAGCTGATTTTCCCGATTTCATCCGGAAAAAATTTAGATTTTTTTTCTGATGATAGAGTGTTTTCATTAAGTATCTAGGGTCCTACCATTCGGCTTGTTATGGCCCGTACCAAGTGGTATATACCTAGACTGTTAAAAATTTGGAAATGAAAAAGAAATATTGAAATCAACAAAATTTCAATTGTTCAAAACCACCTTAAAACGACAGCAAAACATTAAAAAATTGTTTTACTCGTCAAACTGTTCTACCATCTATGTGGTATCGAGCCAAATTACCCAATTGAAGCAAACATGAGAAAAACTATGCTGGAAACCCAGTTGAACCAGGAAAACGGGGTTAATTTAATTGTAGGAATTTTGATTTGTTTGTTTCCCTACCAATTTTTTGCCATCTGTTCTATTTTATGTGGTTAGCCATTGTATAGACTTTCAATATTTAATCATGAGATTTTTAGCAACCTACTTTATCCATTAAATATGTGAATTTTTAAAAAATTAAGCAGATTCACACCAACATATTATCGATGTCGAGCTAATTTTCTAATTGTAGGGAGATAAGGGACGGATAGTTAGGTCGGGAGACATCCACAAAAGAAGCTTGAACATCTCACTCTTGGAAAATTAGTTACTTTCCAGCCAAGTTTCGTATGAATAGGCTTGGTAGATTCTGCGTGCTACAATGCCATGTTTGTTTTTGGCTTTTCCATATTACTCTACTCGCAGTCAGCTGGTGGAAAACTGCATAGACCCTGCGAAACAAAAACATTCTCCCCGATCAATCTGCTATCCAAATTCGATAACCGAATGGCACATACATTTTGTGCACCTACCCACCCGTAGGTGCCCTGTGTGTCCTTTTACGGTGGCGACACTGACACTGACTTTTCCACTCACTGCATATGAGCTGGTGGATTTGGGTTTTTCAATGACATTTTTGTTCCAGGACAGCCAGGTCCTGAAGAAAACTCAAACCGTGCACTGACGATGCCCGAATGGAGTGGGAAAACAGAGAAAAGATAAATAAAATCTTGGGCTGTATGAGTCCGATCGGGGAAAATAGCAAACGAATCGAAAGATTAGTAGATTTGCTACGTAGAAAGTTTCACGGCTCTAATGTAAGCCGTTTGGACGCTATTAAAAAAAGATGGG
>KE525351.1:1848543-1868914 GCA_000441895.2 Anopheles sinensis | reverse complement strand
TTTTCACAAGCTAACTGCAAGTAGAAGTAATATAGGAAAGACGAAAAACAAACGCACAATTTGCCAAGCCTATTGATACCAAACTTGGCTGGAAAGTAACTAATTTTCCAAGAGTTCGGTGTTCAAACTTCTTTTGTGGATGTCTCCCGACCTAACTATCCGTCCCTTATCCCCCTACAATTATAAAAGTAACTCGACAGTGTCCTTCAGATGGGCTGGGGTCGACATGCAAAACAAACAGAACCGAAAGAAGCGTGAAAGAAGCGATGCAGATACTGCTGGAGACGCGTTGGGGAGGCCGGTGAAACGGTTTAACCAGTATTGTACACTAATTTTCGTTAAAATCTGCTCCTGAATCTTCAAAGTTTTATTTTTATTTTTCATCATTTGAAAGGTATGGGTGTTCAAGCGAGGGGTAAGAAAGAAGCAGGTTGTTAGCATAAGAAATTCGAAGATATTTTAGTACAAAAATTAGCTACTTTCCAGGAAAGTTGCAAATATGCTAGGGAGATTTTGCGTGAAGATGACATACATATTATAAGATTTAATATTTCACTACCAAGCACCACCATTGTTTTGTTGCAAAGGAGAGAGTAGAACGAGTTAAAGTTAAGATATAACATTGGGACTGTGATCATTTGATTTAAAGTTCACAAATACAGCGAAAATGGTACCCATTTTGTATTTTTACCATTTTAGAGGTAGGGAGTATTTTAACAGCCCCCTTTCCCCTTCCCATACATGGATGAAATTTTAACCCATGCTATGTTACTATGTAAGTAGTATGTGTACCAAGTTTAGTGTAAATCCGTTCAATAACAGCTGAGTAATGATTGTTTTTCATTAATTTAAACGGAATGGTGTTCGGGAGGGGTAAGAAGATGGAAAGATATCAACAAACGAAGTTAAAAAAACTCACCCTTGAAAAATTAGCTACCTTCCAGCCAAGTTTGGCGTGGATCGATCCGGTGGATTTTGCGTTAATTTAAACTTCCAACAAAAATAAGCCACTTAAAAGATATTAAACATGATTGTTATTCATGTAGTAAACTCAATTACAAACTTAGTCCA
The DNA here is from genome assembly GCA_000441895.2 of Anopheles sinensis. Lineage (NCBI taxonomy): Eukaryota > Metazoa > Arthropoda > Insecta > Diptera > Culicidae > Anopheles > Anopheles sinensis. The sequence goes on along the minus strand of KE525351.1, from coordinate 1,867,843 downwards.
CACGATAAACAACAACACTTTAATTTTTGTTAAGCATGCATCATTTTATTTCTGACGCATAAAAAAAATGATAATAATTGTACATCATATTTTACACTATCGTCCTTTTTTTAAAAAAAAATCAAGTGAATAACAAGTCACTTCTTCTCCGTCTCATTGGAAAATGTCCTCTGCTTTATCATGTGAATACATCCGCAAACGTTCCAGAAGTACCACATGTTTACGCTCTAAATATTCATAGGCAAACACGAACAGGAAGCAAACCTGTAATGGCGCTATTGTTCAACCTGCGTGCCTGTGTTTTAAGTCGTCTAAGAAACAGAATCTTATCAACCGTTTCCTTATGAGGAAGAAAACAACGGTTCTCTAAATGAATGCCCATGTCTGATGTTCGTTTTATTTTGCAACGCATCGCTCTGACAACGGATTTTTAAGCACATTTGCATACATTTCGCCGACCGTGCGGGGGCCAACATAAGGAAGCTGAGACTGAGAGGCTCGCCGGGGTGTTATATTGTGTGTGGCTTCGAAATACGTGACAATAAAAGCGTGTGTTATTTTCGTTGAAATACCACGCATCTGGCATCTAGAAGGATCGGTTGGATTTTCCAGGGTTAACCAGTTTTCGAGGGGCTGGTTCGACTCGTCTATTCTCAGGATTTCGCAAGACGTTTTATTCTCTCATCGGTGCTATATTTTTCCATCATAATCGAAGAGTCACAGCAAGAAGAAACCAGTTTGATCAAGACAATCCTCCAAAAGTTGCAAGTTTGGTTCCGCATTAGAAACGATTGCTTTGAACGATCCTTTTGTTAGGAGGGATGTTTTATGCGAGACATTAAAAGATGTCTTCACCTCCCTCCACAGTAATAAGTGGCCAAACTAATGAATACAAATGGTGTAGCAGCGATTCGTAAAACAATGTTCGATAGGTAGCGATAAATCATTTCCACCGGTTTAGATGGATAGGAAATAAAAAATCGACGATTGAAAAATGCAACCGGTTAATTGATGCTAATAGCTTAGCGTTCTTTTACTTCTCATTTTCAAAATGCATAGGCATGGACAAGAACTACTTTTTCCAGCAACAGTTGCAGTCGCTTCTTCCTTGCGCCAACTCGTGCGAAGTTCTAGTGAGGTAGTCATTGCGAGGAGAACTTCATCCTCGGCGCTTCAATGCTCGGAAGTTCCTTGCACTCGCCTGCCTGCCCTCCTTTGGACCCAACCCAAGGGCTTAATGAACTCATTTGCATGCGCTTGGGGTTTGGGTCTGCGATATTGAATGCGACCCACGCCCAGTTTCGCCAATCATCGTCATCGTCGTGCCGTGTTTCGCTTGCCTTCTGACCGATCGATTACGTCTTGCGTACTAAATTGGACGCATTGCACGTGCTGCTTGTAAATGACAATGGGGAGCATGAATACCACACTCCTACCCAACAGCTCCTTCCGCGAACACAGCTCGACTCGGAGGAGAACGAATCTGGATTGTCCAAAATGGGAGCTCATTGGAAAACCTTGATTCACCGTTCTCGAGCCTCTATCAGCTGACAAATTCGGCCAGTTTAAGTCTCCATAATTACGAGAACAAATAATATACGTCATACCAAGGGATCAACTTGCTTTTGCATGTGCGTTTTGCAAATTTTGCATTTGCAAATATGGAATTTACTTCTTTATTATATTTAAATTCACTTAAGGCAAGTGACAAACAGAGTACGATTTAATAAGGAAATAGCTTAAGAATTCGTTTCTCAAAAGTAGTAAATTGGTGTCTTTACATAAATTTTATTTAATTTCTTGATAGGCTCATTTTTCTTTTTCTAGCTGTGTACTGATGATTGCAAGATTTGCTTCATTATAAAAAGATATCTGACAATAAGGTAAATTTTCCGTTGTGGTTTGAAGCTGGTATCTAGTGCAAGTGATAGTACGTATTTGTCACAATTCTCTAAACCTTCATCGTAACCACCCATCGGGGTTTATCCAGGGGTTTTCCCAACATAAAATGCATTCCACTCTATTTGTTGCTGGCATGGGATTACTCCAGAAGATTGCACCGTACAAAATCGCCCCGTCACTTCCTCCATTCTCGTTGATTATCATACAAACGGAAATCTCTCCCTCGCACACAAACACATACGCATACGAGGACAAAACAGAGGGAGTGTCAATGGAGCCCGGGGGCGCATAATCGCAAACCAACCGGAAGTGATTCACTCACTGGCTGAATGGGGCGCTAAATAACGGACTGCAAATTGGTCCGCACAACGCAGGAGGAGGGATGGCAGGGGTGTGGAAAGGGCAACGCGATGGAGGCGCCTAATGACGTTTAATGTCAGCGACGATGATGACGGGAATTTGCCGCATCGTTTCGGCAGATGGCGCACACTAAATTAGTGGAGATAACTTCATTTTGCAGCGAACGATATCCGGGCGTTGGCGTACTGTTGCTTGTGTTTTTCACCGAAATCTTAAAGCTCATCTTGGCCGGAAATAGAACATGAGCTTTTTATGTTTTGGAGCTAAGCTTTAAAAAAAATATCAACCGATTAAACCAAGACAATTTTTTCGTTTCATTTAAATCACTTCGAGCATAAGATAACAAATTTGAATCCTTGTATTTTTAACCACACTGTTTGAAACTTACAACTTAGTTTTATAGCAATTCGTATTAGATATTCATTGCTTCCCTAATATTTTGAGAAATGAGTTTATCAATGTAGAATGAGTCGAATTAAGGAGAAGTGAATTGCTAACGATTTTTATTCAGTGGAAAATCAACAAGATAGATATCGTATGATATTCATCTTGATTTAATGTTTCTTAAGGTAATTTATAATCAAAGCTACCTTAAAAATGAAATACTGATGATCGATAACAAATGTTCACAACCGAATAACAAACGATTAAATAGTATGAACTTTAAATTAATCAATTAGGTCCAAAACACTTCCACACCACTTGCGAAATGGAAATGAAGTAAGGGAAGAAACAACAAACTCGCCCTCACGCAAGGGCTTAAGGGCTGGTCGTTGCTCAAGGCCAACAACGCAACGCTACAATCTCCTAGAGGTCTTCCGACCCAGGTGATGGCGATGCAACCGACCCCACTTTGCATCATGGACCGGACCGGTTCAACCTGCACCAGCGTCCTTCCGATAATCCTCCTACGGAATCCCGCCTATGGTGACCGATTGCAGCTGGGTTCATTAACGATCGCCGAACGGAACGGCGTGCGTATGGACATAAATTCGGACGCAATAGCACCAACGAACCCTTCCTTCTGGTCGATTTTTATCAACGACGACCGTGAAAATCTAATGCCGTCTCAACCGGCGACAACACAATCATCGCCACCACTACCTCCACTACTGTGTATAAGCATGGGTTTGAATCGATCGGTTGCGAGCAAACCACCGGCAAGCCGTTAGACGGCGTTTCAGTTTCGCGCCGATCGTCGCACGCTAATGATCATTTTCCGTCCGCTGCTCGGATTCGCTGCCGAGTGTGTTCGAGTGCCGTCCGAACGGTGGAAACTGCCGCGCGCCGAGGTCGAAGAAGCGTGAAACTGTTCGGGTGCTTATTGTGCGATTAAATTTGTGAGTGGCAAAGGCGAGAAAATGTTATTTTATTTGAGAAACCGATTCTTTTTGTGATATTTTTTAAACAACATACTACATTTAAACGTAGTTATAATATAAATTCAAATTAGTGTATCTGTTCTTTGTTAAGTCGAAACACAAACCAAAATGACACTGTTAACCATCGGATGCATTTTTATGAGGTTCGTCGCTTATTTCATCCACGCCAAGTCTTTCGTTTGCCGCGCGAACGCCGAGTCAGTGGCGCAATCCGGATGGAAATAAATTCGATTAAATAAATGAAAACAAAACTGAAAATCGAAAAAAGCACAAAAAACCGCTGAAGTATTGCAACTACGGTACGCATATTTTGATTACGACCGCGACGCGTTTCAATGTGTATGTGTTGCGAAAATAGGCTACATTTGGTCGCCTACTTTATCGCTCTCGCTCTGTTTCTCTCGGTTTCCCTTAGCCGTTTGCGTTGATCTCGATTGATCTGTTTAAATACCCCCCAATATGTGAGGGGTTTTTTTTAACGTTTCGGTGAAACTTCTCGAATTTTGACGTTAGGCGACGAACCTCAAAACGAAACCCAACGAGGCGCATTGAGATGAATTTCATCAGTATTTTATTTAACAGAAACCTCAAAATCCGCAACCACAGAAAACGTGAGAAGCTTTAGCACCCGCTTGAAAAATGTGGGAAAGATGTGGCCAAACAAATTGCGATAATTATTGAGTCGGCTTATCTCCCGCTTGAAGTTCATTGCTGCCATTGCCGAAAAAGGCGTACCACTAAAACCGGCGTTGACCCTGACAGCCTGGTGGAACCGAGTAAACAATCGCAGAAGACGGTCGTCTTGGTTTTGCTTGAGTGACTGTTATTTCATCTCCTCTTGAGTCCCAAAAATGCAAGTTCGATGTCAACCATAAACCCATCGCATGGGATCTAAAACAGATGGCTTCACCGATGCACCGAAAGGCGCCAAACATACACACATAACGAAAATAAGACGATCCGCTCAGCCAGTCCCCAGTCAAACGCAGTGATGTTGCAATACTTTACCAACGCGGTACACAAAGGGGCCAAAAGACGGCGTACACTAATCGATGTCGCACGGATTGACCCCTAGCGTAGACCCGGCGGATGGTTGTTGGCATTGAATCTCTAACGGGCCAACTGTCTTCTCGCGTTGCGGGCCACGGTACATCAACACGAGATGAAGTGAGATCTCACGCGTTCGTGACACTGGCCCGAATCCGTTCGTGGTGTCGAGTTTCGGTAGTGAATTTTGCTTTTGTTGCGTTTCAATCCGCGTGATGCTGGTTGATTGGGATCCTATTCCGTTGTTTTGCCTTCAATCGCTTCAGTGCGCTCAGTTTCATTGTCACCCGTGCTAGCGGTTTGCTTTGAGTTGTTTGTCCCAGGCATTTACAACGACATTTAAGAATGTTTTAGTTTTTTTCGGATTGATTCACTTTTTTAAAATCCTCTTTGGGAGTTAAAGCACGCATATTTGAAGCAAGAATCTTATTTTTTACTACATCACAGTTTAGACTCGTCAGGTGGACATTTTTATTTTCTTCTGCTCCTTCATTGATTAAGGGAGGAATGACTATAATTTGTAATTAAAATCCCATCACCCAACAAGTAATTTTTAAAAATCTGTTTGCCAACGCGATTCCGAGGGAATAACAAATTGTCAGATTAAATCGAATGTTGGCATGATTACAGCATTTCTGCCTTTACAAAACATTTATTTTCGTTTCGTAAAGAATTATTTTATTTTGCAGAAATAGTTAATACAAAATTTATTCTGATGATAAAATATATAGAAAATGCACATGGTATCATCCCATTACTTTAGTTCAGGCTCAAAATTTACGTCAAGAAGAGGACCTTAAACTAATTTTCCCTACAAACTCTCATTTTCAAACACTCGCTCATAAAGTTTCCCGTCGTTCAGTCGTTTTCCAATTTTCCTCCTGTAACTTTTTACTTGCAAACCAACACCTGTCTTTTGTAACCTGCAGAAATCATTACAACTTAAAATACAATCAGCACGACAAGCATAAATATTTATCCAAGGCTCATGCGACCCGGGTTCAACCGTATCGTGCAGCGCCATTTGCCCTTTGTGCAATGGTACACAATTTTCCCAACACTCCATTTTGTTGCTTTGCGGACCCTCTTCCACCAATGGTAAAGCAAAGAAAAACGCCAAAAGAACGCTAGTGGTCGGTTGCACCCTTCGACCGGAAAAATGGATCGGCGATTTGGCGAAGCATTACCTCAATCAGTGGTGCTATCATGCCCATCAACATCGGCCGGCATGCGTGACGTGTTGTTTATCTATTTCGTTTCACATTTTTTGTTTTGCTTCCGATACCATCAGATGGTGTGCCGGTGTGTCAGTGTTTTATATATATAATTCCATTGCGAGCAAAAACGAAATGGATCGGCTGCGAGTAGTTATTTCCAGTGCGAAATAAGCCCTCACCGCGAGCAATCATTATTCTTACCGAATGGCGGGAAAAAGCTAAATCAACTTCAAAACTGTTGGATCGTTTTGCAAAACGATCTTCCGCTCCGATTGACCTGCATAACGTTCCACTTAGCAACAAAACGTTTTGGAAAGGGTGAAGAAATTTCATTCCTGATTGTAGTGTTCGTGTCAATAAGACAAACGAAGAATTCTAAACCACATGAATTATTGTTGAAAAGGAAAAAATCCTAGTTTAGAAAACTGTACACACTTAGAATCCTATTTGCCCAATAATATATTAGGTCACTTCGTAAAACAAAGCTTAATTAAGGCAGAACTAGGAAGTTGAATTTATTACTGAAGAAGGAAATCCTTCACAATCCGACTGCAGCAGTGGAGTGCATCGGACAGTTGCTCCGTATTGCGTGTTTGACCCTGTTCTGTCTAGCCCGTCCGGTTGAGGCTTGAATCGAATTTTGATTCTCTTTTTTATTGCAGTTGGATTAAAGAAATATAATGAACCGATAGTTTTGGCTTGTGGAATCACACGTTTCCTACACGTACAGCAGTGTTCACGGATGTGTGCAGAACGTTTGTATCGATTTCCAAGCTTCCTTCCTCAATTCCAATTTCGTTTTATATCGTTCAATAGTTAGGAAAATAGGACAACTCGTTTTCGATCGGCCGGAGAAGAGAAGCCAAGTGTTTCGAAAGTGAAGTGTCCTGAATGCAATCCGGAAGCGGTGTACAGCGAATATCTCAACCGGTGCATCCCTGAGTGGATGGTGAAAAAGGAGCAGCATTTTCCGGAACAGCTGTTGTCTCGACCTGCACACACACGCAGAACTCGATAGTACGAAGTCTCCCAAACGCATCCGCGATGGTGCTGAGCGAAGGACAGCTGGCACTGTGCACAGTGTTCACCTTATGGTTGGGTAAGTTTTTTATTAATAATTTGTTCCTCTTTTTCATTCAGCAAACCCTCTCTCCGCTGCTTGAATTGAAATGAAAAGGTTGATCGTGCCGCATGGCAATAAGGGTTGGCATGTTGAAAATAGAAAACCATAAAAATCGAATAAGACATGAAACATTACTCAAAATCGACTTGTAGGAAAAACACGAAACCCAAAACTTTCCTTAGGTCAATGACCCGAAGACAGATATTAAGATATTGAAACAAACAGTAACTTTCATCATTTATCATAAGGATCCTTGGGACTACAAAGATATGAGGAGAGTTAGTAAACAACATTGCAATTTTAACGAATTGTAGTTTTGTACAGAAACAAGCATATCTTTCTGTCGAAATTTAAAATCCTATTATTTATTAATTGGTCTAATCATTTTTTTATGTCTTATATTTTTCTGTTAATGTTTGTGTTTGTTTTGCTGTGTGATACATTTTATTTTGTATTTTAAGAATTTAATAACTAACTTTAAAATCAAAATAAGTATTAAGTAGCCAGTAATTGAGTCAAAAAATAATTTTATTACCAGTTATAAAAAAAAACAGTTAAAAACATTCCATGGATATTTTGTCTTAAACATGTTTCATGTTCTTCTCTAAGTGGGTTGATTAATCTATCGCATACAAAGATATTTCGCCAATCAAATTTAAACGGTTTTTGTAACAAAAAAGCAAAAATATTCTCCAACGACATCATAAGCAGGTCAACTACCAATCGTCAATCTTCGAGACGCACTAAACAACCATAGCTTACCGTCGAAAGATCGTTGAACCTTTCTGTATCGAGGTGGTACGGTCCCTTGTAGTCGTCTTTTGAACCCGCTAGCAAACCGGTGGCCACCTCGTCGTGGATAAACATTACGATATCAACCTCGTGACTCCTACTATTGCAGCACATACGCCGAACACGACATATTGCACCGGCGTCGGGCGGAGCATACCGCGACAACAAACTGTGTCAACAAATATTTTACTCTTTATGCAAACGCACACCTCTTGTGCCGAACCGACCTCTCCCCAGCTTCTAGCGTTCGCTTTTCCGGCCGCTGGGTCGGGCGGTTTTTTTTTTTTTTTTTGGAAGCCGGGAAAAAGTGAAACAGTCGTAGCCGGGCATATTGGCTTGCATATTTGTCAAGGTTGCTTGCCCGAGTGTTGTCAAGTAGGTAAATATATTCTCCGCTTTCTGCAGTGGTTTTTGAGCCTTGAGGTCTTAGGTTTCTATTGACGTTAGGCACATAAATTGGTTAGTTCATAAATGAGAAACGAAGAGAATTTTAATACTCTTGTTTTAAAAAGGAGATACAGAGTGTTTCAGCTTTATTTCTTTCTGTTAAAATAGAAAACTCGACTTCTCTCTTTAAACAATTACTTACCCCAAAATTTGAACTATACTTCCTACAAACCAATTCTTGATGCTTCTTTGCTTCAAGCATTTTCAACAACCTTGGCCTGCTCGAAGGATTTCCCATACGAAAGTTTTTCTTCCGCTTCGAAAGCCTTCGATCTTGCCCATTCGATCGATCAAACTGCCCAGTCACGAGTCGACACCAAGCGAGGCAGGAAAAGGCGAGCCTAAAACGCCGTCCATGAACACACCGGGCACCAACTCTCTAACTCTTTTTCGTGCCGTTCGATCTGTGGCTTCGGTCACCGATCGACCGGCTGAGCATCGATGAGATGACCAACACAAGTGTGTGCATTAAACAAACTTGACCGTGACCCTTTTGGCGGAGTGGAGAGTGTTTGCCAGCGCAAGAAACGGTTGTGTTGAAAAACGCCAGCCGAACACAAACACACGGCGTTAGGAAGAGATGAAAACCCAAAGCGCGCTCGTGCGTTGGAAATGCCGCAGCGTGGAAAAAGAAAAGCACCTCAGGCCTCCCATTTCCACCAGCCTAAAGTTTCTTTTGTGGCCAGAAATGCTACCCTCCCTACGAAGAACAACCGAATTCCCGCTCGGTTTGCCTGATGGCCGACGATGGCGGAAGACACTAATTGGTGATTATCAAATTACTAATTCAATAAGTACGTACGATGGCACCATCGTTGCCAGCGATGAACCATTCCGATCGAACCTAGGACCCTAGCACTCGACGATGGTTTGGGAACCCCGGGGTGGTGGTTTTAAACGCCAGCTTCAACCTTTCGCCCGCCCGGTGAAGTGATGCCCGGACGGTGGTGTATCATTTATTCTCGTTTTTCATTTTTCCATCTTCGCCCGGAACCTAAGTCATTGGTTCAAAAGGGCATTCGATAACCCTGAACAATAACGAAAAGACCGTTGCTCATAACCCAAAAAGCGACCGTTCATGCTAAATCATTGGACAATAATGCACAGAGTCGTGGCAGGGTGTCATTAAATCTATTACATACGATGATGTTTCATTGCTTTTGTTCAATGAAACAGAGCCAAATTAAAGTCAAAAACGTGTAAAAAATATCTATCATTAGTATAATACATACTACTTTGCATTTTCAATCAATATACAATGACTTTCTTCACTTTTTGTTTCTTAAACATTGAAGCATTAATTTTAATCTTTAGAATAGGAAACTATTTTTGCAATATGATTTATTGCTTTTGTATTTAAGCTCATACTTTCTGTTTGTAGATTTAAGTTTTTCTTGGAAAATATGAAAGTTGAAAAAATAACTATAACTCATCATTTTTCATGGAGAGGTTCGTCAAAAAACCAAAAACCCCCAAAGATAGTTAACAAATTTACTAAAAAGAGATTAGATTAGTTGGATTAGACTAACGAAAAATTAGAAAAATCATTACAAAAAAGTCAAAGATAAAGCGTTTAAAAATGAATGGTCCAATTTACCAGATCGCTTTGATCGCTTTTTTACACTATTGTTAAACACATTTTCCAAATATTTCAATTTGCTCTTCCTCATTAGATGCTTTGCTTTCAAACATTTTTGTCAAATGTTTGATGAATATTTTCTTTATCTTTCCGCATTCATAACGAACCCTTCCGTGGTTGACTCGAAGCAGTATTCACTCTAAATCGGTTTCCCACGGGAACAATGACGCGGACTAAGGACAAAGTTTTACCATTCCTAATGAGCTGTCACCAACGTCGACGCTTCCGGCCAACCTGTGGCATCGGGGGAGGAGGGGCGCTTGGTGTTGGGAAAACTAATCATCACTTTCAAGTGGCAACAAAACAAAATCAAAACACTCCTCAACCAAACTCCTCCCACCACCTGATAAGGGCAACATGTGTCACTACTATCCTTACGCTAGTAGAGCCATTAAAACGTTAGCGTGGTGTTGTTTTAAGGATTAGCAAACGCGCTGGAAAACTTTTCATTGCGAGAGAAAAGAAAAAGTGCCGAAATCAAGGCAGCACGCCAACGGAACGTTAAAAAAAAAAAGCTGACCGTACCGCCGGCTCCCTCAAATCACGCCATTTCTACGCACGCCACCCATACACACGCACCGCTCCGTAACCACCCACGGGTAATCCCCTCGTTTGGCTTATTTATGGTACCAGTTTAACCACCCGAGGAATCTCCGACCCGCGAGGAAAATGCTCCACCAGCACGCGACATTCCGAGCCGGCGGTGTTTTCCCTCGCCGGGGGATGGGTTAATAGTTCTCTTACTCAGGAGGGCAGTGGGTGGGCGGGCAGCCGGCCAAACCTAATTACTTATGGCACACGGAGACGTTGGCGAAATACGGTTATCGCTTTTCGATTTTCGGACCGAGTGGCCGTCCACTTGCAGGGTTTGCGAGTGACGTTAATGAGATTCACCTTGTCTTGTCTTGGTGGTGAGGTCGGTGGCCGGGAAAATAGCAAACAGACACATGTCGTCATCCTGGCATGACTCTTGTCAATTTAGTTCAATAATAAATACATGTCGAGTGAGCAGTCATCAGACAACCCGTCCATTCTGTTGCGTTCCACTGTTCTAATTAGTGTGAAGGGTTTTCTCGACCAGTTTGAGGTCCTCAGTTCGATGTGCACGAGCTGCAATTAAATTTAACTGAGCGAAAAGAGACGAACCTGACATATTTTGACATTAACACCTGTTTTAATTAAAAATTTAATTTATCATCCAATCTAATCAAACTTTGTGTAATTTCTACAAAACGAAGATTGGCAAATTCGGCCCGATTTACAATTCGAAATTTGAATCAGCTCGCAACATTGTAGTTAGCGGCTCTAAATATTAATGTAGCAGTCCAAAAATGGGTTTCATAAAAATCGACTCCTACATTTCTAGTGATAGTCGATTCGAAATAGTTTAACCATAAAACCATATTAATTTTTAATTTGTCAGCAAATCAAAGATAATATAATAAAAAGTATTCATTTCGGAATTCTTGAGTTCTTTTCGTAACGCTGATCCTCGAACTGACCTATCTTGATGAAACATTGGATGATTTGACACATTTGCGTGACATGTTGCTATATTCCATCCACAATTAAACAAAACTGTCTCCCCAGTTTTGGCCAAATCATCTGCTTAATGAGGATTACTAAAAACTAACGCTTTAAAATTCCTAAACCCAGGATTTCGCAGAGAAATATTTCACTCAAACCGTTCCATCGATGATGTGTGAATTCTGCATACCATTTTAATTTAATCCTTCCGATAACTAATAGGCAACAAATCACCTTGTCAACTACACGGCTTCACCTGCCAGGACCCTTGGCTCGTACATTCTTCCGATCGCAAAGCAATGCCGCACATGCCGTTGCGGAATGGCTTACCACCTACCGGACGCACGGAGCATGAAGTTCAATGTCAAACAGCCGAGCAACTGACAGCACGGCTCATGCAACCATGTCATGTGCCGATCGCGCGGTAGCTACTGTCGGAGGTTTGTTTAAGCCGATTTGATGTTCGAAACCATCGGCGGGGTAGCAAATGCTCGCCGACCTTCGTTGCCGCTATGCTACAGGGGTTCGCGCGATCTATTTCCAATCGAAGTGTTCGCACCTTACGTCGGCCGATGCATTATTATGCGTGCTTGGACACTACCTCCGAGGTGCTTATCGACGCAAGAAACACGTGTTGGTGGAGGGTTAACACGAGTGCCACATTAAGTCGTATTTTATATCTGCAGTTAATTTATCATTAATTGATTCGTAGCACAGATTCTTATGTTAAGTGGAGAGAAAAAAGCTCCTTCGACGAAAATAGAAATCAGAGCAAGTAACAATTATCACATCCATCACTGACACGCTTCGAGGAGGTCAAATCGCCGCCATGGGGCAGAAATTGTTGAGGAATTCTCTTAGTCTAAATCTCACCATGAAAGCACAAAATTAACTGTCATTGGAACAACTAGTAATTTAATGTTAGCTGTTGCTATTTTTAAAACCGTCGTGTGATAACACTGGTATTAGTCTTTTAAATTATTGTCTTGGGTATGCAACTTCGAGCGAACCTTGAGACACACCGTTCGGAGTCGGGTCAGTGGGTTGATCATGAACTAGCATTTTTTTTTTTTTTTTAGTATTCGATTCCGCAACGCTGACTCATTCCGTATGCACTACGAGCGTTCGTCAGCTGGGAAGTAACGCGTTAAGAATCGTTGATTTTATTACGTACCAAACGCAAATGAAATGAATGTTAACACAAATAATCCATTCCCAAGGTACTACGAATCGATGTGTAGAGGGGTGATTATTTTGTTTGAGAACTAGTTCACCGTAATCATTTCACTACTTACAGATCCAAGCGTCGTCGTGATTACCTGCAACGCTCTCTAGAGTATTATTTTATTTCCCCGTCACAACTCTCTTCGGGTCAGCGCCCTCTTCCGGCCACATTCGTCCAAAGTCATGGACTACTAAGGCTACCCGAAAACATAGTAAAATCGCTCCTCTATTAAGTCAACCGTCGGTCGATGTCACCAGCCAAGCACGTGAACACCAGCACGTGGTTGGCAGGTTAAATAAGTTGATTGATTGCTGTAAGTGAACACCGTCCGTCCACGAGGCGACAAAACGGCCAGACAATCGGGACGGCTACGGTTGTGTGTGTGTGGAAAATGACATTTTTCTTGTTTTTCCAGCTAAATAAATGTGTTTTCTTTTGCATAAAAACATGTTAGCAAACACGTTTTCTCCTGGTTTGGTTGATTGATGACGTCGTGGATTTCAAATACTGTTCCATGGAATGTCAAAGCTATTTCTATACCTTTTTATCACAAGTTTTATTGGCTTTTTTATGGTTATGTTTAGTTTTTAAAGATACCACGAACTAGCGAGATAAGTTTATTACAGAACACTTAAATGTTTGATTTCTCATGAGATGTAAATGATGTGGAAACATACAGTTTCTATGTTATTATTATTCTAATTCAGGTTTAACCTCAAAGGCTAACCCCCAAGATCATTTCCCAATCCTTTGATGGCCTCGACAGATCTCGATAAAGTTTTCCTTCTCTAACAGAACTCCAATCTAGACTCGTTGGCCTTCTCCTTTTTCTCACCACTTTATATTGACCACCATTATTTTCGCTGCGATAGAAGCCAAACCCGCCGGTGTTTTCGGTAGCAAACTCTACTCGCCCGCAACCGAAATTCCAATTGTAATGCCAACGAAAATCGATAGCTTACCTTCCGTTACCTAAGACTTTACGTAATGAACTGGACCTAGCAAAAGAGACCTTCCCTACATTTTGCTCACCTTGCCAACCCGAATGTCCGAATGGGGGGAAGGAAAAGAAAAATTGGATCCGTTTTTTCGCTTATCATAGCTGCTGGTCGGGGCCCAAAATTGATTGATTAATGAAATCCCATTTGCCTTTGCCTTTTGCTGGCCGCAACCTAATGGTAGCGGTGTTGGAAAACCTCCCAAATCAGAAGAAGAAACAATACACACCTCGTTCGTTCGAGTACGGACGGGAAAAACCGCTCCATCATTTCATCACCTTCGATCTTTTTTGAGCCACACCAACCTCAACTACTGATAAACTATCCACCGTGTGGACGTCTGCGGACGTTTTTGCTTAGGACGAGAAAATACTAAACCATTTCCACCGAAGGACCCGTGACAAATGGACCTCCGTGTGGCGTCTCGGGGACGAAGCAAAGTTAATTTATCTAGCAATCCGACCATCGCACCCTTATTTGCGTGTTTTCCTTTTAAGAAGCTTCAAGGACGCATTCCCCATGGAGTGAGTCTGGGGTTTTTCCCCTTGTTTCGTCATCCGCTAGAACTGTTTCTAAACGTTCGATGATTTTTGTCGTCCTGAGGGAACCATCGATTTTTCTCCGGATTTTCTTTCGTCCACGACCACACAGCGAGACCTTCAATGGTATCGATTGCCGCCTACCAGAGTCATTACTCTCCTTATCGCCAATCTTTGCCAAAGTTGACCTTTCGCTAATGTCCCCCCAAGGGGTTGGCTTTTGGGGGTCGCCAATTGCGCACCACAAAACAACTCCAACCGTTGGAATTCCCGACCTGGAATGGCTTGCGGTCCATCTCGGGCATCAGAACTTAATCCGAGCGAGTAATCAAAATGGACCCGAACCGGATCGTGATTGCGATATGGCGTGTTTGGTTGGCATTTCGGTAGCTGTCGGAGTGGTCGGGCCAGCGGGTTGGAATGTACCGGAAAGAAAATGTCCACTACTGGAACCTGGTAGTGTTCGGTACTTCCAAAACCGGCGTCTGAAGGCGTCTCCAAAAAAAAAGAGAAACACCGAGGTGTGAGTGTTACAAACGGTTCCGTACCCAAAAACCGACACTTTCCATCCGTTCCGGCGGCGAGACTTTCGGAATTGCGGACCGTTCCGAAACTGTTTGGGAAATAATTACCCGACCGGGTCCTATCTCCTTTCTCCACGAAATGCGGAAGTAATTCGGAAATGGATGGGAAAGTGTCCACTTCCGAAGAACCGGCCCTTTTTGATTCCAAACCGGGTCGGAGTTTGTTTGCGGACCGTGTGTTGGACAAGCAAACCGTGTTAACCCGAACCCGGGCCTCAACAATGACCGACACCGAGGATACCGAAACCGTGCCGAGCCGGGTTTCAAAATGGCGATAATTGGTCGTTTGGTCGAAACGAAAGCCACCGTATCGAATGCACGACGTTACTAGCGGGAACTTCCTGACGCACCGACCAGACGTCATAATGTCATCATTTAGCGGTAAAATCCGGACCCGGGTTGAGAGGCACGTGCCAGAATCGGCACAATCCTTAGCGGGAAAGAAGAGCGTCTCAATGACTCAACTTTCGACGCATCGGCAAATGAAACGATTACTCCAAATTGCAATGTCCAATGCAAACAAATGTGCCGAGCGTGCCAGTCGACCGAAGGATGGGTAAATAAGGGTTAGCGAAGAAGAGTATTGCCCACCTCCATTAGCCTTAGCAACTCACCAAACATGGGACGAAAATTAACCTACACACAACTGGAACTTTCATGTGAATTCCAAAATTTACATTTACTTTAATACTACGCTTCTTACAATGGGAGTCTAAAGCTTTTGTAGTTAGCTAATTTTTACTTGCATTATAGATATTTTATCATCCAATTATTAAGGAGAAACCAATTCCAAAAATCTGTGCTATTTACAAATTTGTAAGGCTTCTTATCGAAACCGGATTCAAAAAATGCTACCGTGTAATAAAGTAGATTTATTACAACTGGAGTTCTTCTCTTTTGTTTAGTTCTAATTGTGGCTCATCACTTTAATTGTTCAGTCTGTTTCTCATTCTGTTTTTTATTATTATGAAATTCTTTGAAGCTATCAAATTAATCAAGAAAAACTTCATAATTTGATAGATATAATGCACAAAAAATATTTTATTTTAAGAAGTTTAACTGTGAGAAAATACTTGTTTACTCATATTAAAATCAGCACGTTGACTGCAGTCATTTTTCATAAAATTTGGTTGTAAAATAAATACCAAGATTTGTTTTTAAACCATGAAAAAATAGATTGAGCTTCCTTACGGCTTATTTTTAACAAAAATTACAACCTACCTCTATATTAGTGCAATACGAGTGAGTTTCATGACTTGTTCTAAAATGCCAGCAGTCAACGTGTTAATGCACTTGTTGGTAGAAGTTCTGGTGTTAATCTTTGACCAAAAACACTTTTTCAAACTTGCGTCAATCCAATATAGCCGAATAACATAGCTTAATTATACAAAAAATACCTTGTCTCAAAGCTATATGGATTAATATAATCTACAATAGATAAAACTATGTAGATTTTCTACTATTTATTCCCCTCGATTTTAGTCTTTATCCGTTGTGTTCATATTCAGTTTATCGATATCGACATTGAACCTAATAAAATATGTGTAAATAAAAAAACAACACACATTTCAAATCGATCGATCTTGAGGAAATAAGAATCCGTACGCTGGAAAACGTGAAACAAATGTCAGACTGCCGACAGCGCTCAATATGGCTCAATATGTTTGACAGCTTTACGCTTCTTTTTTTTTGCAACACACCGAAATGAACGCCACTGCAAGCGATGATAGCGGAAAAGCTGGCCAATGCGGATCCGACCGGCAGCACATTTCCGTCGCAATACGTTTACTGGAAAGCCGACCGGTTCTAAATAAAAAAAAATACCCCCTAAACAGTCCAACACCGCCCCCTTCCGGTAGACCACTTTTCTCCGATTTCGCCATTTTCTTCTCCGCGCTCGATGGCGATGGCGCGTACTGCCCTGGCCCTGGCGTCGGTCTGCCGCACCGATTTGGCAACGCTTTTCACCGGTGCAAAAAGTATACACGGGAGACACGTGATTTCCGGTTGTGCAGTTCGTGCCAGCTCGTGATTGAGGATGTCCGTAACCGGTTTCCACCCGAAGCGCCACGCAGGCCCCCCCCGGGCACAAGATGGATGTCCAGTGGAATCGCCCCCGAAAGGAAAACATCGTTTACTCCGCCTCGCCCGGTGGGAAAGCTCCACCCTCGCCACCCGCTGGGCGAGTGATGGCCCAGTATGAGCCGAGGGAATGGGCTTCAAAATGACTAATTTCGCCCGACAAAACGGTAACGATTTAGCTACCTCCACCTGTCCTCTACCCTGTGTGCATGTTCCTTGAGGGTCGCCACCCCCAGGCACAGATTCGTTGGGGGGTGAGACCGAAGATGAACGACGGTGTAAAATTAATTTGCATATCGGAAATCGTTAAGCTTCACGCTAAAACTGTACCGGTAGCAAAGGGTGTCGGCTTTTTGGATCGCTGCTGCTACGGTCCTCTTCGTTGTCCGCGTGAAAAATTGTACGATTCCGGGAAATGCGGATCTGTCTTGGGAAAATGCGCTAAATGTTTTTTAAAGCTTTATTTTGGTCTGCTAACATAAACACAACACTTTGCACGAGGTGGACAGGATAAAGGAATAAACGTGTCATTTAAAGCTAAATAAAATGCATTTGCTCAACTGTGATGTTTATAAAATTGTGAGACAAAATAAAAATAAAATAAATAAAAATAAACATTGTAAAGTTTTAAATTGAACATTATTTCTAAAACATGTTATTTTCATTTGAACAGTACTTTGGGCTTTGAGGGTTTACAAAGCTACTTTTTCTATTAAATTTATCATATTATTCTTATTTTCTATTGGTTTAGCTTGGTTTTGATAATCGTTGAAGTGACTAAATGGCATTTTAATTTTCTTATCACTGGCATCTTTTTGTTATTATTAATACAACAACATTAAAGCGTCAAAAAAAGCTTAACGCTTTGAAACATGAGCATAGAACTTTAAGATTCCAATACACAGTTAATCCTTCGGCAAGGGAACGTAAACAAGGTTCCAGAGCAGAACGAAATCATATTTTGTTTCGCACTGCGTAAACACGCCCAAAACAATCAAAACAACATGAATTCCTAGACAAACGGAGTGCCCTAAAGAAAGCAAGCTCGTTTGCCTAAAAGTGCAAAGCCAAACAAAGAACTGATGTTGCTTGTTGTGACTTTTATTATTTTTTCTTCGTGTCTTATGTTTGCTCTACATTAATGAAATGCAACGCTGGCTGCATTTCCGTTGTGCTCTATTTGTTCGCTTTCCCGAGAATCTTTTTCCGTTCCGAAAGGGTAGTATCTAGGTTGAAGAATCTATCTGCTGTGCTTTTGATCGAATTTGGACAGTTTTTGCAACCAAAAATGAGAGGAGAAGAAGAGCAAACAACAATAAAAAAAACCACCTTAGTCACAGCCTCTGCTGGCAACAGGCCATACAGTCTTGTTTTGCTCCTTTCGAATTGGTGAGCTTAAATAACAAGGAAATGTTTCCCCTTTCCATTGGTTCACCCTCTACTAAACCCTAGTTTTTCCAAGAACGACGAATGACCAGTGAAAAATAAAATGAAATCGAAGCACACTGTTCCAGCTTATTTTTTCCTTGCAGAAGACTCACACTCTCCTGACCACAGAGTTCCGGTTTACCTATTGTTATTTTGACAAGTCTTTGACAGCCATTTCGTGTCACCTTTTTATTCACCCCCACCTCGTCACCTCTCATTCACTGGAAAGCATGCCTTCCCCCAAGAGACATCCGGCTGTCCGCATATTTCCGTAATGCATTTTCCATCACCTCCGAAAACATGCCCACCAATGTGACCCGGTGTCCTGTCAGTGCCCATGTTTTTTGTCCTTCCCCTTTCCGCCTGCAAGGTGCACACTTCCGGTGAGGTGAAAAAAAGGCATGGTCGATTCAAAGCAGAACACGACAGGAAAAGAAGTTCGGGAGCTGTTGGTGTCATTTGGCGACGATGCTTTCGATGGATTGTGATGGTTTTGGCTCGAAAGGACCAACAGTTCCCCCACCTTCTCCTTCTTTCCCTTCATAGTAGGGACAACGGGGACGTTATCAATCAATTAATTACGTTACATTACTCAAACATGTCACGATGGAGTTTCGAGTGACAAAACGGTGGAATAAAAAGAAGGGAATTGTAAAAGCACGGTTGCATGTGGTATTCACTCAATTATTCAATATTACAGCGTTTTACAAGTCACGTAGTAAACCAAGCAGTTTACGTAGAATATCAAACAATGATAGCCTACTGCAATGCTTTGGATGTTGGATCGTCAAACCTCCAAGTTGGAACACCAAACGGGTCAAGTAGAAAAATCGTCCCTAAGTAGGATCTACCGCAATGGTAGCTGATGCATGGATATTTATTGTAGAGTCGAGCAATCGAAGCGTGCAGGTAAAAATAGGGGAAAATCGCTTTTTGATCGAAAAACATACTTCTGCGAGGATTGCTGTGATACGCGCTCGTTTCCCGATGCGAAAAACCGATCATAGC
>KE525351.1:1762168-1848367 GCA_000441895.2 Anopheles sinensis | reverse complement strand
TGACCCGTTTGGTGTTCCAACTTGGAGGTTTGACGATCCAACATCCAAAACATTGCAGTAGGCTATCATTGTTTGATATTCTACGTAAACTGCTTGGTTTACTGCGTGACTTGTGAAACGCTGTAATTTTTTAATTGTGATGTACGTCAATCGGGGCTTTGTTTCGTGCAACGCTGAGTGACAGTATGCTTAAATTATAAATTGATGGAAAATGAATCAACGAGAAACTTTGAGAACTGTGTTCACTAGGTTTTTAGACAGAACTTATTTCCGTTTTGTGTCATGTTATGCAAAAATTACTTGCATTCTGCAAAAAAGTTTCCCAGTATATTTAATATTGAATTGAAGCTCTGCTCCTTTCCAACACAACGCGACAAGAAAAATTCAGTACGTTACTCATCGCCGGTGGTTTTCGTCGATGGTTCGTCCTCATTAGCTAATGGAGTTTGGTGGAATGACATTTTAGCTCGCCACATCATAAATGATGGGATGGGTGTGTGCGCATTTCGTGGTCTGTCCAATGAAAAAATGGCCCACAAACCACACTCCGTGGTACAAAATGATTTTGCAGTGATTTTCTGACCGATTACACGCAAAGTTGCCCAGTAATGGTTGGCCAGTGAGAAATTAGGGAAATTGAGGAACCTTCTAAAACGTTCGCCGTGACATATAAAACATCAGACGAAATTAATAATTCACATTATTTCATTATTTCTAAATTATAATTATTTCATGCTCTGAAAATATAGGAAATGTTCTATTCTATAATATTTCCATTTCAATTTATCTTTCTCAGGCGGTCTTCCCCTGATGTACTCGCCGGCTCCACGAGGCGACTGTGATAATTGCTGCCCCATCCGGGAACCGAGGGATATACAGTTTTTCCTCTTCACCAGGTATTAAGCCGAAATCCCTTCCGATCCGACGGAGACCACACGGGTGGCGTTAATTTCCAAACTCTGCGACTGTTTTCCCATTTCCCGTTGGCAGACAAAACCCCGAAAAGGGCGACACCCTGTTCGTGTCGGACAAGCAGCACCTCCGGGCGTCCCATCTGAACCGGTCGAACCCGCTCGTGATTTACCTGCACGGCTTTTCCGAGCGGGCGCCCGGTGGCTCGGGCGAAAGTAGCAAGCAAATGCGGGACGCGTTACTCGAGGCGGACGACTACAATGTGGTGCTGGTCGACTGGAGCCCGCTCACTGCGCTGCCCTGGTACGTGAACTCGGTCCAGAATGGGCCTCGCGTCGGCCGGTACATCGCGCGGTTCGTCCGGTTTCTGGTGCTGTCCGAGTTTCCGCTGGAGAAGATTCATCTGATCGGGTTCAGCCTTGGGGCGGAGGTGGCCGGATTCGCCGGGAAAACGTTGAACGAGTGGGGTCTCAAGCTGCCCCGGATCACAGGTTTGTTGGATGGGGGAAATAGTTCAGCAAAAAGAAGGATAATAGGACACAATGTGCCCAATGGTGTTACATTTTACGCGCCGGTGTTTATGCAACAGTAAACACATCTGGCTCATGCCAGAAGATGGCTTCAGGTCAGACCAGACGACCGACACAAAAACCAACGTGCAATACTATACGTTGCTGGTATGTAAAGTGTAACACTAGAGCACATTGTTCCCTTAAACTAAAAAACATATTTCTACTTTCAAAAAAGGAACGATATAACATTCCAGGACGGCTATTCTGAAAGTTGAACATACTCCAAGGGAATGGTATCACAATGGTTTGAGAGGCAAGAACAAAATAAAACGCACTAGCATTGAAGTTGGGACCGTTGCTCAAAAGTTTATCCCTTAAACCAACAGCAAAGTTTCGTTGGATAAAAACAGGAGCGAAACATAAAATCTCCTGGAATATGGAGGCGGGTTGCGAGCTTCATCTACTTCGTACATGTTGCAATATTCCTGCTTAATTTTGTATGAACTCAGCAGCAAGTTTCAACACAAAGAGTTTGTTGCACTAGATGTACAGAAAAAGACAAGAACAAATTCTTTTCTATCTGAGCTAGTTTAGTTTCTCTCATATTTAAAAAAATATTGTTATAAAAAGAAGCAGAATTTACTCATATGATACTTTCATAATTCATTCTACTAACAATATATGCTCATTAGGACTCATTTTACCAGTTCAATTTATTACCCCTGGTATGCTAGTTGTGTACTCATCAATATGACACCTTTTCTAGATAACATCGTTAGTATCACTAATTGAAGAATGATGGATAGTTTGATGCTCGGCACTGTGTCATCCTGCCATCATTTGAGACTTTTTCCTAACAGTATCTTAATAGAAAAATGTCCCTCTATCAAATTACTTCTTATTTTCTTAATTGCTTAAATGAGATTTTGATAAAAAAAACACCATATCAGTAATTCCAGCTGAAACGTATTCAACTCTGCTTAGTTTAGTTCTGCTACGATTTAAAAAAAACGCTCAATTTTGACACTTTGAAGAGCGAATGGGGCGACGAATCGATCAATCAAACGATGTTGGAAATATGTCTCACAAACGTACCATGTCCAAGTTCATCACCCACACCCTTTTGCAATCACCCGCTTCTCCTTCCGTCTTCAAAGAATGCACATAAATAGTTCACTCTAAAAGTCGCCTGCTAGAAAAATACACCCCTGGCTAGAGCACCTTTAATCGATTCCGGTCGCAATGGCCGAGGACGAGAATTCCGTCTCGACTCCGTGCTCGATTCCGCTGGACGGAAATTTATTTTCCCTCGAAGAGAACGACGATAAAAATTTATACACGGTATTTATTTATTGCTCTGGCTACTGGTCTTTTCCGAAGAATTCCGAAGGAACCAAAAACCACTTACCACCGAAAAGAGAAAAAAAGAGGTTCCCATGAAGTGCGGGCAGTTCGCTACGAAAAGCACGTTGCGTAATAGTTCTCCATACATCTGAGCCGCCGCCACTAGTTTGTCAACCCGACCAAAACCATCAAGTAGACATCGGGCTTATTTTATTGGTTTTTCGAAGGTATTCGATATGGAACTCATGGTGCTCCAGCCTACGATAGGTCATAAAAATGGTGGAGTTCCCTGGTATGCCACCGATCACTAAATGGAAAAATGGAGGGGAAAAGAATGTCCCCGTCCTGCTTACCATAAGCTAGCAGTAGGAATGGCTCTTCCCAGTCGGAAGGAGGACGGGAAGCTGCCATCAAAACTTTCGCCGGAGCAATAAATCAAAGCGAAGTATGACATGGTCTCCAAGATCCCTTAGGGTCGTGGACCGTAGACCTCCGCGTGGTATTCGTAATAATCGTGCCGGATAAAACAATGTCCTCCGGAGTTTCGTGAGCTACAGAAACCAATAGGCTATAGTGGTTTGATTAATTGCATTACGACTCCCTGGCCTTGTGCAAGTGAGAAGGCTTCTAGCTTGTCTGGCTTGGAAGTGTGTCTCTCCTTCTTTCAACTCTTCCTGTTGTCAAATAAAAATGAATTGTTTTCCTTATTTTAGTTTTCCCTTTTTTGTGTGCCTGTCACCTCCTCAACAGGTCTCGATCCGGCATTCCCACTGTACGTGTTCGAAAAGGCCTCCCAGCGTCTCAGCCCGAAGGATGCCGAGTTCGTGGACGTCATACACACCGACGGTGGTCTGCTGGGCTACCCGTGGCCACTCGGGCACGTCGACTTCTATCCCAACGGTGGCGTTCCACTACAGCCCGGATGCGCCCGGCAAGAGCTGGCCAAAAACCGTTGGCTCGGCGTGTTTATAGGCTGTAGCCACGCGCGCGCCTGGCAGTACTTTGCCGAGTCACTGACGCGACCCCGGGGCTTCCTGTGTGACCGTTGCGAACCGACCGACACGCCAAGCGGAGGCTCCTCCGGTGCCGGCTCGACCCGCTCCTCGCGAGATACGGCCAGCAACTGCACCATGACGAAGGAGGTCTTCATGGGCATGTACACCGACCGGACGCTGCGGGGCAAGTTCTACCTATCGACCAATCCCGAGCCTCCGTTCGGCCGAAACCAGATGCCCGAGGAGCGGCAGCGAAACAAGGAGCTGCAGCGAAGACAGTCCTAGAATGCCAAACGTGTCCGCTCAGCTTCCGGAAAACTTTTGCCAACTTTTTGCAGGAGAGACTCCAAGGAACCCCTGCGCCTCGGCAAAAAGTTCTGGAAAGCCGTAGCGCACCAAATAGTACGTAGGTAGGTTTTATGTAATTAATAATAAATTTAAATTTCAAACGACCCTTTGCCTCGCTTTCATCCCGAAACGAAAGAACGCAAGAACAACGGGTTGACCACATTTCTCTGGAATGAATTAAAAATGAATCCTTCTCCCCAAACGCTGAACAACCTTGACCGAAAAGGTCCAGGGCGCACCACATAACCACATCATAATGTACAAGGGATCGGAGTTGTTCCACTTTATCAACGTACCAGCGTCCTTTTATTCCTGATAGTCATTAAATTTCGCGGAACTGTTTTTCTTTTCCCAATGTGTTCATCCCTTCTACCGAATACTTCATGAGCGTCAGATGCCGTTTCGTTTAGCGACATCTCACTCCGTACAGGGACGGGTTTTTGTATCGTCGTTACAGCACGTCGGGAGTCAACCCGTTTTGCTCCATAATTTATTTCCAACCAATCAGCGAAAACGATTCCAACAGACAAATACATGTCCATGCAATTCCACGAATGCGGAGGAACCCGGAACGCTGTCCGGAGGCAAATAGGAAATGAAGTGTTGATAGGATTTTTAACCTTCCTTACGACCTGATAGGAAATTCATGGAAAAATTACACATCGATCGGGGATGCTGGGAAAATTGAAATTTACCAAACGGACGTGTGATTGCGCTACCACATGAAGCTTATGGGAACGAGAACTCTTTTCGCCTTCTAGGCGACTTTGGTTCATAATTTATGTCTCGGAAGATAATAAAGAATGTTTGGACCGGCAGGGAGCCAACCGTGTTTCATATTGAAAATGATTAATTTCCGTCGCATATATTATTACAGATGACATGACAGCTTTGCTAGGTTTAACTGACTGCATGATAATATTGTACCATAAATTATACCAACATTTCACCTTAAAGTGATTTCTCTAACGGTTTTGTCATTTCTATCTATCTTCAAAATGGTTTGTATTCGTTTGTTTTCATATATTATACTAGCTGATTTACCCAATTTCATCCAGGTAGAAATTTGTTTTTTACATAAGCACCGCCATAGTTTATGTTTTATATAGGAGAGGGTAGCGAGAGTTTGGACTACGATTAAACAATAAGAGTGCGACCATTAGATTAAGTGACCACAAATCCTGGGAAATTGACACTCATAATGCATTTTTACTACTCTTGCATTTTGCATTTTTATTTTGCATTTTTACAAACAGAAGCGAAAGTAGCGATGCGGACACTGCTGGAGTAATTTGAAATCAGTAACATCAAAATCAGTAACAGTAGCAAATTTTGTTTTAATTATAAGGAAACGAGATAGAGTAGATGTAGTAATTCAGCTGAGTGTGTTTGCAACAGGATAGAGTTAATATGATAACGCTGAGCTTTTCGAAAAGAAAATTGAAAAACATTGCTCAATAATAAATGCAAATTGGAAGCACAACAGATTGAGTGTCATTGTGACAGTTGCATCAGACATTACCGCTTTTCGATTTGAAGACAAATTGTGGGTAGAAAAAAAAGGCGTAGGATATGAATTCGGAAAGGCAAAAGCATCAAAAAAGACACCCGGTACAAAGCAGTGCGAATTCAGTCAAGTACGCCACAACATCATCCAGACTTCGTCCAGAGTTTGTGAACGGGTTTATTTGCTGCATCCGAAATGTATGCATCCCGGTGGCAAACGAACCGAACGAGTAGGCAACGATTATTACACCGACACTGTTTTGCTTTTATTGCTGACGTTCTTGACGCTAACTCGTGCCTTTTTGTTTTTCCACAGCGACGACTGGGCGAAAAGCTCGATGGCATAACTTTTCCTTCCCACTTTCTTATTTGTCTCTATCCCGTTTTGTTTTTGTGTTTCTCCCAGACTCTGACAAGTGATGTGATTGTTTTTCGACATTTTTCTCTGCCTCGAAAAAGAGTTCTGTTCCCGGCAGTAGGGAAATGGGAAAATCGAGCGTCACTCGTTTGCACATTTTTATGCTTTCCATGGGATAATAGTGGAGCATTTCCCGAGGCCTCTCGAAAACGCGCGATAGAACGGGCAAAAGAAGTGCTAAGTCAAGCGCCAGGCGTGACAACAAATGACAAATAATTTTCAATCGCGCCCAAGGCCATCGTTGTCAAGCCATCGTGAGATCGTTTCTTGTGAATCTGCTGAGATTTAGTGGCGTTTCAACGATTCGCTTTTCTCTACAACATCCTAGATATTTTTTATTTAACATATTTTTCATATATTTTGGTGGATTCCTTGACAGAAAAATAAAGATTGGAAATAGTCAAAACAGTCACAAGACTGAATATGATAAGGAGAAGTGGATTGTTCAACAATGATATCCTTTAAAAAGAGAGAAAATGAAGTTCATAGTAGATCTAATCGAAGTTTAGAAACCTTCTCATGTCTTTTTGAAAGATCAATAATTTAACCCAAATAGCTTTCAATCTGAGTGTATCTCATCTTATAAAATGAATTCTATGGTGGATATTGAATCGATTTTTACTTCTCGCCATTGGTAGACCCGTTTGGTAGACAAATGTTATCTTCCTGGCATTCTACATTCAGTCACAGGAGCAGTTCTCTTTTCCCCATTTGCTCCACATAACCTTCCATTTACAAAAAAATACGGGAGAATGGTTCAAGCCGTCGGGGGGAGGAAGACAAACTGCCTCATTAGGATAAACGACAGAAGTAATAGCTAGAATCGTGGAACTGCTCCTCAAGGACTCGTTGGTTATCATTCCTCCAAAAAGGATAGACATTTGCTGCTGATTCATGATAAACTAGATGGGGTGATGGAGAACTTTTCCAATGTCGGCTAGTTTGAAAGGATGGAAATTATGTAAAGCATCACTTTAAGAGCCATTGCAAAATAGTCCATTTTCAGGACGATGCAAGTTGACAAAGTAGACAATCCATTTGAATAAGTTCAACGCAACAAGAGCCCCAATCAAGGCCAGACTCTAAAGTCTCCCATCAAACGGTTCTCCAGACGCCAGACATGAGGAACTATCTGCCCCGGGATGATCCTACGCTCGTCGGTACGGGACTATTTTTAGCAAATGGTAGCCACACCAACTCCCTGTCTTCCATAATATGCCAGTGAACTTTTGCTCCCACAACGGATACAACCGTCACGTGGTGGCCATAAGCTACGCACATGCTGCTCCCAAAGGACAAGGATGTGCCGTGAGAGAACACTTGTGTAGGTATCAACCGAACGTCAAACCGATCGAATCTCGTACACATATACGCCCCCTCGATGGCACGTAGGAGCGCACTGCGGGCTCGGAGCTTTTTGGACTGGCAGAGACTGATTGTCGCAGACTTTCCGGAGCCATCATCGTCGTGAGATTTTCGCAGCAAAAATTGAACACCCACACTGGTTGGTTCAGTGTGCTACCAACAGGATTTTGTACACACAATGATCCATTTGTAAATAAAAAGAAAACTAAATAAAACGGGATAAACTTTTATAACTTTACGAAGGGAGCGACTAGAATAAGTAAAATGTAAATCTCAAAAGTAATCGGATAGCACGAATGATATTGAAAAATTAGAAAACTTATCCCAAATAAAATCAATGTTCCGAGAAAATGAGTAAATATTCTCAATTCTTTATATCAATACTCATGTCTCAAAACAACTAATATTAATAAAACGTAAAATAAATCTAGCATATCTACAATTTACAATTTCTGTTCGATTATAATATTTAAAGAGGCTCTTGCTTATATGAGTAAGATAAAAAAGATTAAACAAATGAAAATTATTGGATGGGGGATCTTGCAATGGACAATTTGATCAAAACAGTAGAGGAATACAAATGTTATGATATTTTTTCATCAGCAAAAAGGGTTATCATCATTTTGGTTTTCCTCCAATCATCTCACATAATCATAATATCCTGCGGGAGTAATAATTCACTTTTGTCACACATCATCACCGTGCTATTGTTCAAGGATCAGGATGATTCGGGGTGGAGAGTTGAACTCCAAATGCAAAAGGGAAAACTTGTCCACAGTATATGCAAAATCCCAGTGGAAACTATCCAGCAAATCCTTTGTGCATTTCCTCCTTAACGCCGGGCAGCATTTTTCCAACAACCCACACAGTTTTCCCCTGTCTCTTGGGAGGGTGAGCCGATGTATACAAATGGCAAATATTTACCAAACGTGATTTTTCCCTCGAACCAGCCGTTATCCAACCGTAAGCCGTCCATCAAACAGTCCTCCTCCGCGCGGTTTGTTGTTGCTTTTATGCGACCGAGGGCGGATGTTATCCGATGCAGAACTTGCTTCGCTATCAAGCAAAACGAACCAAACTCACACACACACAATTTCCCAACCCCACTATGGGTGGATGGGTGGGCGATTGGTGAGCAGCGTAATGATTTGCTCCCGAGGAAAATGGATCACTCGAAGCGTTCACCGTTGGTTGGCGGCGTGGGAAGAAGTGCGTCGTGTTTGTGTCGAGGCTCACTCCCTCTCTCTCTCTCTTGAGGGCGAGTTGATCGAAAGCTATTTTCCAACCTCCTTGACGCCACACCTTTCCATATCCCCTCCCGTTAAAGAGTTCGCACTAGTTTTTTCTCTCAGGCTTCTCACGTTACAGCGGGCTTCACAGGAAGTGCGAGGGTGAAAACTATTTTTACACTTCCCAACCCGACCCGATGTGACCGCGGGAGTAGTCGTTTTGAATGGCTTCGGGGAATTCGATTCCGGATCCTGCTGAACCATCATTGCCTGTGGTCGAGTTACCTTTTCTTACTCAACCCGATAGCTGTAAGTGACGTGAGTGAGAAATTGATTTATCAACAAGCGTCAATCTGATAAAACTGGTACGCGTCGGATGGGGAAATAGAAAACTTGGTAGGAAAAAGAGGAAACTTTTGATTTAGCAAAAACTAGTTATTTCTTACCCCTTTTTAAAAGTCTACTATGTCACAAGCATAGTTTTGTTAACTTTACTTGGGAAAATCACTGCTAACAATTAAATCGAGTTTAGAATCCACCACTTATATTAGCACTTGTCACGAAGTGTAACGATATGTTACGCTTCTGCTAAAGAAGACATAAATTTTATCGGTTCTACTAAAAAAGACACAAATGAATTTCCGTAAAGAAGACATAAATGCTATAGAAAATTGGTTGATTTGAACGTCTATTTTGTTGTTTACAATTGTGTTAGAATCCTTAGAATGCAAAAGATAAAAAAAACTCAAGATTTATAAAATCTAGGATGGTCGGTTTGTCAATTTGTAGTTCAGGCTACCCAAAAGTTTTCAAAAGTTTCCCAATAGTTTTCTCGTTTTTGTTACAAAAAGTTTCAACATAGTTGAAGTTAAATTGCTCACATTTCTAAATATGATGCAGGTATAGAAATTTCAATGAAAAAAAATCAAAGGAAGTCAATAACAAAGTAATACTTACGATTTTCGTGTGCAGCGCCGACAACTCTCGTTCCGTCACGCGCCGATTCGCGGCCTCCCGACGACGCTGCCGGAACTGGCTGTACTTGTGGGCAATGAGGGCGCCCGGCATTGTGAGGGCCTCCAGCGGTGACTTCCGGCCAAACGGCATGTCTACCAAATGGAAATGTAGCCGATTCGTCCGCGGACGTTACCGGATGTTTCGCTGTCTGTTGTTTGGCCCAAACGAATTGGCAAATCCACCGACGGGTCAATACCCTATCTGCTGCGTAACACCTTTGCCACTGATAAATAAAACCAGTACCATTTATTTACTTTACTCCTTACGATTCAACCTTTCAAGACGCACACGCACTCCGGAAGCACTGGATTCTATTAAAAGTCCTGATTTACCGTCAGGACCGATCATGATTCACACGCACGGTTTTTTCCCAAAGGATGCGGTGCTCCCAGGATTTTCTACAGCATCACCATCTTTAAACGGTTTTTGCAGCGCAAATTCACTATACAAGCATACACATATAAGAATTTTTTTTGATTTCCTGATTTTTTCACAATTTTTACCACCGATTCTGATGTAGCACTGGGGACTTAAATTATTCTAGTTATTTGAATTCTTTTTTACAGATCAATATCCATTGAATATGGTGCTGTTGAAATGATTAATACATTCTATATTAAAATTGATCCATCAAATTGAAAAGAGTAAATTATGGTTTCAAAAGTAATTCACAGAATATATTACTTTATTCGTGAGAAACGTTTTTTTTTCACATTTACTAACAATATTTTAGAGTTTTTTACTGTCAAACAAATTGTAAAAACGCTTCAAAAATGATGATCATCTTGTTAGAACAAGGAATTCAGGAAGGAAGGAACAAGGAACATTCTATTTGTAAAAGAGTGCTTCTAAGATATTTCTTATCGATCACATATGAATACCAACGGTAGAAAATCATCGATAAAATCTTCCCACTTGCAAAACACAACTGTTTCCATGTACCTTTACTACAGTAACTCCCATGGTACGACCGACAAAACATGAAACCCCTCCGCGAGTGTTTTTGGGCAACTGCTGGGAAGGAAAACATGAGTAATCAAAAGCACTGCGTACGTTTCCCAAAGTCCTCCAGCATAAATCGTAAAATCACGACCCTCGGGGGTCACATTAAACAGAGCATCGGAATTGCTTGCTGGACGCTTCACTCCCTCGATATTGTGGGAAAAGTAATGCAAAGAAAAACAGACCAACGGGTTTATTCCCGGTAGGTTGCTTAATGTCGAGTCGGTTCCCGCTGTGTTTCGTGGAGTGTCTTATCTACAAAACGATCGCAAACAATTGCGTGTACGCAACGAGATGCGTATTTATGGCGTTCCAACCGTCCCTTCGCACCATCACCACAACATCAAACAGTTATCGTACTGGTTTGGTAGAATTTATGCTGACCACTACGATTGTGGGTCGCAGTGATCTTGGTGATATGTTTCTCGTAATGGTGCTGCCACAGTTGTATCATGTATCAATTGAATTGAATATTTCAATAGTATGTTTCGTTTTGATTCCATAAAATCGTATTAAGTTCCATCATTCCACTGTTCTAAGTAAAATAAAAGGCAATTGCGACAAAACCAGTGAAATCACTAATGACGCATGATTGTAGTTATTCAGTATAGTTGTTCTCTTTATCTTTAACCCTTTTTTCGTCATTCAACTTGACTAGGAAAGTACCCTTGGTAGCTATAGAATCAATTTAGCAGTTTTCCTTTTTTTTATTTGCTTACAAAAAAAAAGTCAAAACAAAATCTCTGATGACGTAGAAATGCATGAGCATCGATCGTATTCATCGTGGAATTAAGTAGATATATAACGAAAAGTCAATAAAATAAATTATAGAATTTATTTTATTGAAAAAGTGCTGGCAGAATGCATTAGGCAGAATAAACAGTGAACTAGAAAATAAAGTCACCTTTTTTCTTTTCTGTTATCAAATTTATGTGTTTAAAATCTACCAAACTATTAGTTAAAAAGAAAAAGGATATCAATTTTCATAAAGTTCTTTGACAAAAATTTTGATAATCTTCGTACAATTTTGACTGGGAAATTTTGTTTTTTAATTATACATTTTTAGAACTTCTTAAAACTAGAGGTAAGTTAGATAATTCAAATTTTCACAATATTTAACACTGCTTTACATATTTTTCAATAGGGCATCGGTACACAAAATTCTCATTTTACGTAAGCGTCAAGTGTTTCTTTTTTATGTTTTTTGATCAGTATGTAGATAAAATGAAACTATAACATATCCTTTGTTCGCATGATCGCGGCATCAAAAGTCAATGTATCACACATGCTAAACCAGGGTAATCCTTGATCTTTCCCAAGCGCCGCTTGACATCGCTACACGCTCCCATGTGCTATCATGACGCATAAATTCATGTACCGTGAGACTTTTCACCCACAACCACATCCGCCCTTCGCCGAATACAAGGCCACAGCGCACCAGGCGCCTCCATCGGGTGTCAATCCGGTGTGGAAAAGTCTTCCATGGGGGTGAAGGAAAAATCAACATTGGTCGATTGCCGCCTGACACCTGCGACGCGATGCGATGGTGCCGCGATATCCTCGAACGGGCTTCGAACATCGTCCATCGTGGTGTTCGCCAAATGCCAACCTCGAGGGTGGATGTGGATTAATAGGTATGGTATTTCTTTTACTGCCATTTCCCGCACGGCGGCCATCGTTCAAGGAGATTCGACGGGTGGGGAAAATTCACCTTCAAGTGGCACATCGGTTTCCTTCGGGCGTGCCAAATCACGTCCTAGGGTGGTGTGAGTCGGAGCGGTACACTGCATGGTACTATTTGTGTTGAATATGAATAAGGGACAAATAGGGTCGCCATTATAGAAGACATTTGAGAGAACGGAAAATGGATGACGAAGCGGAAATGATCGAAACTATAAAAATGTTTAGCTTGCCCTTGGGAGTAGTATAATGTTATTTCTTGAATTTCACTACGCTATTGGAAGCTATATAGAAATTTTCACAATTTTTTTGTAAAAGTCATCTATAATATAAGTCATATATAATATAATATAATATAATAATATACATCATTTACCTTCCAAAACTCCCTCTTACAAAAAGGACAATATTTCCAACAAGACCTCTATATTTGTACTGTACCATTTCTCCAATATTTGCTGACCCCGTTGTACACATGATTCAACGTATCCCGACGGCACTAAAAATCCAAACCAACTCGGTACTTGGATTGGCCCGAACGACAATCCACTCCGATGCAAATCAGATCTGGTGCCAATAAAATATCAACCCGCTTTCCTATGCTCCCTCGCGCCGAAAGAAATCCCCACCGGGACCGGGATCGAGTACCGGCGATGCCGATGACGGGCCAGAAACCAGTAGCCTTTCACCTCAACGGGACGTTCGCTATCGGGGTCCGGCGAGGGGGAAACAAAAATGCTCGAATTTCATTATGTAAAGTGACTGCACAGCCGTCCGTCCGATGGCAGGTCTAGTCATCGTCGTTGTAAGGATTCCTATTTCATATTTCGTATTGATAAAACATCGATCCCCTGGATGGCTTCGTGGTGGATTGGTGTGGTTAGTTTTCACCGTGCGGTTGTCGTGCGATAGTAGCTCCGAGTCAATATCGATACCAGGTTCAAGGTGATCGATGGAAGTAACCAACGGTTTTTGATAGCTACTTCTGATTGCAGATAAACTGGCCTCATGAGTGTAATCCTCTACTAGGTTACCAACAAAATAAAGAAATCAAACATTTACATTAATTTGCTAATAACCAAACCGAATAAGAATGTTTCAAATGTTAAAAATAACATTACTCGTAATAAGTGACAGATATTTAAGAAACTAGTTTAGATCAAAGTATATCAATATTATTTAGGCATTTATGAGAAATAAAAAAATTCTTCAAAACAGAAAATTACAACGAATTTGTAAACTAAAACAAATGTCTTGAGAAAAACAATAACCAGTTTGATTATTGATACACGGAAAGCAACAAAGTCCGCCCTTTCATTGACTTTCCGTTTGTAAGCCTCCTCTCGAGTACCAAGGTGACATTTCTTGCCTTCACATGACACACGACGTCCGCCAGACTGCGGCACCTCATTTGGAAGTCTAATTTAACCTGAGGGCCCCCAACTCACCCTCCCCAGCCAGCACCGATCGTAGGCCGTCCATTTGCAAATTAGTCCGGCCAAAATCGGACATCACGGTAAACACTTCGCCCCAAAATAGTCACCTGCGGCGCTTTTTTTCCACCGGATTATGTTTCCTCCGGTCACGTTAAGGACAAAACGGAAACCCGATCCGTTACAGGATGTCGAATGATTTAAGGACAAGTTTCGGAGTGGGGCGGGGCTTCGGAACCGGCGTGTCCGGCGAAGTGTTACAGATTGTTGCGAATTAAGGGCGATCGGACGTAGAACCTGCTGGGGGCAAACCGGTTCCGGGAAGATGCCGACTGATGTAGCGGAAATTGGATCAGCGGTGTGTGTGTGTGTGTTGCAGTAATTAAGTAATAGGAACACATCTTGATGGGTCCCAAAACGTGAACGGTTCTACGATGTTTTTCATAAGGTTTCTTGGTAGCTTAGGGCTTCAGATATGAGTAAAGTAGGACTAGAGCAGTAATTGATTTAATCATCATTGTTCATTAGAACCATGAAATATATAAGACGAATCAGATTATAAAGTGAAAAGGCGTTAGTTAATCAAAAATATTCAAAAGAATAAAATTAAATAATCATATACTAAATTGACATGAAAATGAAAAATCTCAATTATTCTTAATCTTAATATTT
The DNA here is from genome assembly GCA_000441895.2 of Anopheles sinensis. Taxonomy (NCBI): domain Eukaryota; kingdom Metazoa; phylum Arthropoda; class Insecta; order Diptera; family Culicidae; genus Anopheles; species Anopheles sinensis. Next base: position 1,833,934 of record KE525351.1, on the reverse strand, counting down.
TCAAAGCAAAAATGGTAAAACTCGATATATTTCCAACAATAATATTGTAGAGAACGATAAAAGTTCAAAATATTTTTGTTCAATCAGTTTCAGTTCAGTTAAATTCTTTTTCTTTTTTATTCGTTTTTTTTTATCTTGCGAAGTACAATACTCTGAAGGTTCTTTAAATTTTCGGGAATATAAGTTATGAGTATTGAAAGGTGGAACAAATGAGCAAAAATATGTTTATCATTAATTTATAAATAATGTTTGAAATTAACTACTCATGTTGATGATTGGCAAAATACATATTGCTAAAAATTGGTCCCTTTGCCATGAAAGACACAAGGCCTGTGTTTTAATTTACTTAAAGACACTCCATAAATCAAACCGTGTTCACTTAGTGGGTGAAAAATGAGATAAATTTTAACCAACATTTAACTTTATCCTCTTTCCTCCGAATAAATAGAGGCAAACAGAATTGAAATCAAGGGAAAAAAGAAAAATATCGTGAATCAGAAAACCGTTTCTGCGTAAACCGGAGGGAGTCTAGAAAAGGGCCGCAACAACAGGTTTTCATTTCTTTTGTCTTCTCTCTATCCTCGAGCACAAAAAACTTTGCATAATAAGCGCAAAAGAAATGGCAACTCTGCATTCCACATTTTTGAAGGATGATGAGGAGAAAAAAGGACTGCTCTTCACCACCGAGCTTCTAAATGGAGAAACACTCACCACCGAAGCTGCCCAGCAAGACGGCAAACAGTAACTATCTACCCACTCAACCAGACAGTCTGTGGAGGATGTTCAAGGAGGCAAAAACGATTCCTCTCAAGCACAAGGACACGGCTTAGGCCGCCATTCTACCGCGACTGTTTCTTAGAGCAGATTGTTCTCTTTGCTTAAAACACACCAAGCTGTGGAGATACGTTTGAGGGAAAGGACAAATCGAGCCTCCCTTCGTTGCCTGCTCCCCGAAATTCATTGGTTTGGATGCAAACACGGTGAAACGCTTCGACAGCTTCCGGCGAGCGAAAGCAAATCCGGAGGCTCAGATTTGTGTAGATTTATCTGCGATTCAGCGTTAACCATTAGCGAAAGTCAATCCGTTTGTCTTGTTTGTTCGTTTATACCCACTTTTGTGCTGCCTTTTTCTCAATATATTTTTCATTCCGAACGCTGTAAGATGTTTCTAACGAACCATCAAATTCCGCATTTCTTTGTGGTCTACTCATATTGTCCGATGTGAGGCAAACTTGCCCTTTGTTCCGTACACTTGAGCCACCAAATTTTGCGCACACAATTTTACTCTATACCGAGGAAAAGCACATCCGGAATGTCCGGACACTAACCTTCACACACTTCACAGAAATCGTCGAACCTTTCGAGCACACACAACATTCTAGTGACCGATTCACTTAGAAGGGCCCAAATACCTCACGAACCCGAGGATACACTTTCGTACCGTCAATTTGACGAATTTTCCTTTGGGCGACCTTCGGATTGGTTTGGGACACATTGCCGAAAAAAAAACACCCGAAAGATGTGTGTGATTTCCTGTGAAACCTTTGCCAGTTACTGAGAAGTATAATTGGACACGGACACATCTATCGAATGCATCCGGATGCTGGCTGAAGCTTTTCTTTTTGAATATGTTCACACATCGTAAATTTGCTGTTTAACTTTTTCATTTAACTAAATATTTCGCTAGGATGTCTTAATTTTCGCCACACGATAAGCAATGTGTGGCTTTTAGCCTACCTTTAGGCGGTTGTGCAAATCTCATCGAACATTGAACATTGAAGCGTTTTTCGTCCGATGCTTTCGAACCGATGGCTGCTTCCGCCCTTCGCGTCTATCTAAGAAAACTTTGTTGGCGAAAAAGGAAAAACAAAACATCGAACGCACTGCGCGTTTTTCTGTCGGTGACGCTCGCCAGTGGGGAGATTTTTGCACGATTTTCCCACGCTTCGGGGCGGATGAGACTTGGACCCCAAGTTCACTGCATTTCGACGCTTTTGCACAACAACACGGCACACGAAAACACTCACACGGAAACTGGCAGAACACATATCAACACACCGCAACGCCGAAGCCTTGGGGCCGGAGTCTGCCAACCGAGAATCCCCGGGCCATCACCCAAAAAAGGCTCGTGCGGAAAAATTTCGCACCGACGTCCGACGCTGCGGAACGATTTTACTGCAGTTTCTGGTGCGTAACCAGATGCCCATCCGGTTACTCTTGGGTCTGAGGTACGTAAACTAAGTGGAAGCCAGCGGTACAATCACCCACCACAAAAACCAGGCGGCAGTTTGCAGGTTGCAGGTTGAGCTTGGAGGCGACAGTACAGTTAACGGAAGCGAAATTGACACCGATGATCCTCACCGAGGGAACACACTGCGTACACTGAGGCCAGCTAGACATCGGGCCGTTCCGCGGAGTTTGTATCGCCAGCGGCGAGGACTCTCTTTCTCTGGAAAATGTAAGCGACTTTCCCTCGATGTTTCTCACGCGCCATATCTTGATAGTAACCAGGATCCCATTGTCTCTTTTATGCGGGTAGTACATCTCGTGGGGAGCTTTACATTTTCGGTGAGCTGATACTACGATTCTTTTCTCTTTTGCAAACGCCAATCATTCGAAGGGGAACTCACGACTCCCGGAAACTCATGGCGTGTGAAGTACTAGAGCTACACACAGAAGCCTCACCAGAACCGGGAGATTCCTTGCATACTTACTTGTGATGTGTTAGTGTACAAATGATTCTTACCACCAGACACAAAAACACACACACACACATTGGTGAGTAGAAATCGACGTGCGAAAACACTGCTCTCGCCACGTGATTGAAATTCGGTTGAAGGCGCTTTCAAGACTCATTTCCCGGCTGCCTGCGATTGGAAAACCACACCGCCTGCCATGTTAGCTCTCCATGACGACAGGTACGATTGTTTTTTGTTGTTTGTTCTGACGAAGTAGAATTATGTGAGAGGAATTTTGCAAAGAGAGTGAAAGAAATCGCTCAGTATTTCGTGCCATATACAAGCAATAATCCCAACACACCGAACAAACCGCAGTCCGTTGACGCGTCGGAATAAATGTAAACCGATCGGCTTTTATGCTGCGTTTACTGTTGGTATCGATAAACGGCATGAATAGTTGATTGTCTGACCCCGGGGCTACGCATTAATGTTTGACCTTCCGTCTGCAGATGATTCTTGCGAAGAATAATATAGAACCTCCAATGCTTTGAAGAAACCAGAATCTGTTCCTTTACGACAAGCACGTGTACGGAACGGTTAAAAGTTACCGCACCGAAAAACCGAAACCGAACCCACCCAGTGAAGGTCTCACAACGCCATGCACCCGCCAACACATGCAAACACATCCAATACAACCCTGTACGCCCTCACTCTTTCCACCCTTTCACCGATTTCCCTCAGGAAAGCGTCACGATTGGGCACGTTTTGACACGGCATAAAATTATGCTGAGAGTCTCAACCTCCGGCCACCAGCTGCAGCGGCAAACTATGACGTCAGCAGCGATGAATGATAGGTTTTTCATTTATTTTGTTTTTCCCTTGCTTCGCCATCACACCCTCCGAGGCGCACGAAAACGAATCGCAAAGCTGTTGAATCATCGGGTTGGAGTTTATATTAGGCCGAACGGAAAGGTTAACCGACACCTTGTTAAAGCTAACCTGGTGCTCAAAGATATTTTTTAGTCACAAAATAGACTAGAAGATACCTTTAATAATTTTCATTTAAAATAATGTTTTTATTTACTCCAAACAATATTCCTAGCAATACATGTGACCAATATTCACGAAAGCCATCTACGTGACTAGTCATACGGTTTGACGTTAAGAAGCCTTCCGGGGTTCTCAAGAATATTAATTTTCCAACAAAAGGTAAAGCCAGCATGCTGTTGCATAATTTCCCATAGAAGAAATAGTGCTGGGTAAATAGTTTAAAATCCAATCTGGAAACCTTTTGAAACTTTTCTAATAAGAAGCTCGTTTAAGCAAATTAATTTTACAAATTTCTCAGTAGCAAACATTTCACTCTCGGGTGAAACTATACTGAAGAATTTCCTTCTTTTTTTTGTTGCTGAGCCTCAAGCTTATGTCCACGAATCATCTCCGTGTCCGGAGAGCGGACAATAGAGATACTTTCCAGCGGTAACGAGAGTCTAAAAATAGTTTGCATACAGTGCATCGTTTGTCGTGTCCGTTTTTCCCTTTTTTTGTTTTGTGTTTTGTCTCCTTTCCCTTGTTGGCAGGCTTCTTCTCGCAAGAATTCATAGAAAACGGCGCTCCCGTCACCATGATCTCCGTCCGGCCTGATGCTGGCAGCTCGTTAACCTGCTTTATTATAGCTACCTGCCCAGCTTGCGTCCGTTTTAGTTCTTCTACTTTGATTGCTACATTATTCAGCGGTAGGAAAACGTTGACTGTTCTCCAATACTACGACGGTTGATTATAGGGGGGAGCTTTTTTTCGCATCGAGCGCGGACAGTTTGCTTCCTTTGTCTTCGTGTATTTTATGCTGACAAGCCGGGGATTAATGACTACATAATGATGGTTCAGCATCGAACCAGGGACACGCGGAAGGAAGATTTTATTCGTAAGCAAATAAATACCCCAGCAACGACGGGAATGTTCATCTTTTTACCCGGAATTTCTCCGATGGAGGCGCCCGGTGCTTCACGATGGAGAAACACCCACGCGAGAAGAGTTGTTCCCGACTATTTCGGTGAATCCGGTCGACTTGAATTACACTGGTTCGAATTGTTTCCTTCCCCTTGAAGCTTCGTGGTACGAAACAATCTCATTATAACGAATTAATTAAGATATTTATAAGTCGGAAGGGACAAATATAGCAGGCAGGCAGTAATTAATTTCGCAACGCCAGACGTACACCGGTGGGCATTTTTCCTCTGCAGTGCGCTTAGAGGCGAAAACAACCAATTAGCAAAAGTATATATAAATATATGGGGCATTAAATCTGCACTCATACGCGTTTACTGGGAACTGCTGCTGGGTTTTTTTCTTCCATTTACGTACCGACTTCCAAATGTATGTGCATTAACGCTAAATTCCCTGGCCTCAGATGGTAGTAATTGCACGGTCACCAGGGAGGGCACCCGGTTGCCAATTATGTGTTGCCACGGCAATTAATTAACAAGAAATGGCCAACGGTGGAATCGGCGGTGTGAAAGAATGATTCACACGTTGCGCTAATTGATACGGGATCCGTGATTTTCTTGCTCGTAAAATGATGATTTCTGTATTCGAAAGGGCTTTGATTTACTAGCATCAATATTTCAAAAGTTTCTTCAATCAAAACCGTGTTCATAATAAGTAGTTCGTCAGAAATAAAGCAGTATATTTTTAAACCATCCTCAATTGCGGTATACAACATTGTTGAGGGAAATTGGATTTAACTGCATTTCAACACTTTGACCTTCAAGTCACGGTCGAATCGGGTCACACTTGGCAGTGGCCGGTGTGCTGTCCTGCCTTCTGCAGAATTCCAATAGAATTGAAATATTATCTGCATCAACTTCACACCTGCCCACTGACACGATTCGGCAGAGGCCACATGGAGCACGCAGGACATTTGCAGGGAAGTATGCAGTGCCATCGCCAGCTGATGGCTTATTTTGCTGACGTAAGTACAGAAGCGATGCGGAAGAATATGGTTGAAAAAGTATGATAAAACTTCTTGTGGTTTTTCACAACATCAGAGATGTTAATAATTTAAAATAATCTTATGAAAGCCTACTCTCAAGCCACATTAAGCTCCAAATTAGTTCAACCTCAATTTCGCAAATAATCTACCAAATCCTTCCACCTGCCAGAAGATAAACCTTCGACCGTTCACGAAGCCTTCTGGCCAAACATGGTCCAAACATCGGGCGCATCTGCTGCTGACGTCGTACTCATCGCACCGCATTGATGCACCGGAGGCACGCGTTCACCACACTCACGTTTCCGTTGCAGTGCCGGTGTGGTTTCGCATTGTGACGTCTTTACTCGGGCCGCAAAATCGACGCTTTAGTTCCCCCGCAATCGTCCATCGGTCATACAGCGCCACACGCAAGCGACGTTGGCGAGCCCTAGTTTATCGTGAACTTCATCAGCCAATCGAGAGTGAGAGAGGAAAAAAGGCTCGCCCCAACCGGGCCGAACCTTCATCGTTCTTGTGTGCCTTCTCGTCGACATTGAGGTGTTCAAAAGCTGTGGAGGAAAACATGGTATAAATTTTGAAGTTGCAGATAATGTAATTTTCTTTCAGCTGGAGACGTTGTTTCGGCTTGTGTTGCTTGATATTTTAGCCTTAATTTTCCTTGAAAAGCACTTCATGCGGTTATGCATACCATAAACGAAATTAGGATGATTCTCCATGGTTATGCACCGGATGCTTCAAAATTACTTATTATATTGAAAAGAAATTTACTACAATTCCATTCCAGCAGGTTTTTTTTATGTTTTGAAGATAAGTTTTCTAATTAAAAACTCCTCAGTTTGCAGTTTATATAAAGTTGTTCCTGCAATGTTACATTATGTAACGTTCGCCTAATTTGTTTTTCCACCCCGAACTTCAGATAAACGTCGACATAGATAAAATTAGACCCACAATTGCATAAAATTTATATTCATTGTACGCCGTGAATGCTGTGGCGTAATTTCTCCATCGCACAGGATGATGAGAATTATGAGGTTCCTTCTACAGCTCAGCCCAACACGCCCAAGCGCAACATCATTATTCAAGCGCCTTCAGCTTCCTTCACCAGTTTCATTATTCATCCGATGACAACTGATACGCTTGCACGTGTCAAGTGGTCCCACGGGGTCCATCCCTCAGCGTGCGGCAATTGCAACGGACACGCATTAATTAAAAAGTGGAATTAAAATTTAAATCCAACGAAATCGGTAATCGGATACCGCTCCGAATCAAACTAAGCATCGTGCACCTTCGATTGCCTACTTGCAGGCTGTTAATGTGAGCGAGGTCGTGGAAATTGAACCGGTTCAAATTTCAAAGCCCCGGAAAGTGAAATCAATAAAATTCTTTGATTTGCCCTCAACAGTATTTAATCCAATCGCAATGGATATAAACAAAAAGCTCAACAAAATGTACGTTTCAAATTTTACAGCAACTTTTTACGACGCGCGGAGCGAACGCCCAGCCAGCAGTTGTAAAAACTCGTTAATTAAATAACCGCTGACACGTTGCCTCGAGTGGCGAGCGTATAAAATTGGAAAACTAATTATAATGTTCCCACTTGCTTCCTTCCAGGAATCGTTCGATGGTAGGCTTGCTTCAATGTTGTTGGCGTGTTGTTGTTGTGCTAAAAAGTTGGAGGCTGTAGAATGCTTTCCCTGGAGATTGCTTATGAGGCGCTGGAAAAGAGCGTAATCAAATGTTTTTCTACGAATTTTGCCCTTTCCAAATGTTTAGCCGATAGAAAGGTTTCCTTTCCGGATACTAGAGAATATATTTCTAGGAACAATTTAAATGTCCTTTTCAAAGAATTTACGCTCACTTTAATACTTGCAATACATTTATTTCAGTAACGTAAAATGTCACAATTCCGCATTGTTATCCGCATCTGAAAACATTCATACAGCATCACACCCAACACAGCAGCGCTTCCCTAACTACAGCAGCATTCATACGAGCAGAATCCGCAGATTCAAGCCCGAAATTGCGTGCGTCCTTCATCGATTTTCTTCCCCCGGAACAACCGGTTGCCTCCGGAGCAGAACGGAACGAGCAAGAAAATTGCGTACGTAGAAGTTCCGGCAGCTTCCATCCCTTCGCGTTTGCCATCGACTTGTATGTATTGTAGTGTGTGCGGGTGTCGTGTGCTTCCCTAATGTCCTTGCGCTGTTCTTCTCACCGTTTGTAGGTCTCGACGCGCTCTTGTGCCGACGTTCTCCCACTTGCCATACTGCACGTAATGAGAAGGGCAGCTTCCGGACATCGCTAATGCTAGCCCCCTTCGTCTTCTAACAATGCACACTCCTTCATGCCGTGTGCTTCGAGCTGGAAATCCGACGCAACGGTCGTTACGGGAGGGGATACAGATTTGGCACAATCACGCAAGCGGCACATGCGATACTCGGGAGGATGTGACGTCATTCGCACCACCCACCACCCTCGGATAGCGTACTGTGAGCAATACCCTTGAAGCTCGACGTGAATCTCGGCACGGGACACGAAGCACAACGGCCGGCACGAAATGCTCTCAGAAGTTATCTCCAGCATGTGTTCACGGTTGCTCACGGCTGGCTGTACCAAAATTACGCTTCCATCAGCAAACAAACAGGTAGAAGAAGATCTCTTTTGAATACGCGAAAGCTGCAGATGACGCAGTGGAAAGTTGAAGGGAGATTCCGCCTTTTAAGAGGAAATAAATCGTTTCATATCATAATAATAATTCCTTGCGCATTGAAACGCAAATGCAATTGATGGTGAATAACCTGTTCAAATTGTTTTTTGTAGATTAAATCTATTAACACTCTAACTGACCTCCATTTTCCCATACTAAGTTTACTATTTTTGATAAAAAGAACTTCAACTGAATGAATCTTCGATGAAGAATAACGTTCCACTATGAAATTTCATTCACAGAAACACACCTTCTATTGTTTGCATAATGTTAGAGTGTTTTATATTAAATTGACGTGATACAGTGTAATAAAATGAGTATTAAACAAAATCATAGGATAACTAATAATAAACGACCTTTGAAGGTTTCAGAAAAGCGATTTTTGTGCATGTGTCTCAATAGTGAATATAATTTTTACCTGATTTATGTTGAAACTCCTTATAATGGGGAAAAGTTTAAATAGGGAACATGTCATTTTCAAGGCATTGATTGGCTGTATTAAGCAATCAATGCCTTGAATAAGTTTAAGAACTAAAGAAATGTTACGAAAATGTTCATAAAATACTTCTCAAAAGATAGATAAAATACAACAGTGCGTAATAAGAATCATAACGACCTATTTGAAAATATTCTGAAATATTATCTGTAATTTAATAAGACGGGAGAAGAAATAGGAAAAAAGTACAGTGTTAAAAAAAACCACACTCAACCGATTGCGATTGTAAATTGTATGATCGCGTTTATTAAATAGTAAACTTATACATTTTTTGTGTCTTTTTCCTCTTCGTTTTCATATAAATTCTCTAGCGTTCAACACGAATTTTATTCTTTCTCCCTTTCCCCTTTGATCTTACAGATTGCACTCTCCATTTGTCGACATTTGTTCCGTGGTTTTATTGATAGTAGAAGTACGCACGATCCTCGGTTTTCCCCTCTTGCCCTGGACTTCACTAGTGAGCTTTAATAACTGTCCCTGCTTGTGTTGGGTCTCTGATGCGGCAATAGATATAGAAATAGAAGCGACAGTTCCTAGAGAAGCTATGATCACAAGTTAATCGAAAACAAAAAAAACAAATATTTTATTAGATTTGGCGTATCACTACCAAGAGCATCATCGCTAAAACGCTTTTCCGTTAAACCAACACCAACATATTTCAGCACCTGCCTTTTCGCCGCCATTTGTTCAGGGCATATTTGTTCGGGCCGTTTTCAACCAGCTGCGGGAGAACAGCATGGGGAATGCAACAATGCTACACTATCTAGATGGTTTCTTCATCTTTAAACCGATTGCGGCAACACCGTTTTACACTTGATTATCTTCTACTTGCATCATACACTTTAAGCATTTTCCCTAACGCTTGGAGAGCATCACAAAACTTAACAGAACAACGGGAGTATCGACAACCGGCGCCATCGCTGCTGAATATAATAAGACTTACATGCATTACACGCACACACCCAGCTTTCCATTCAACTCAACCAAGGTGGTTCTTTCCCTCGCGGCGAGGAAAGTAATAATTTAAAAGAATAAAACAAAAACACCTAGCATTTTCCCAATCCTCGCAAAACGCATGTTGAACTAATCTGCGAGCTCACAGCTGGTAACTGATTTAAAAAGAAAACCCCTCAAACGTTAACCGTTGCCTTCTTCGCGATCTAAAATGAGCCATAGCGAGACCGATAGACTTACGGAAAAAAACAGGTCAACTAGACAACGAAAACAAAGCGAATAATTCGGATCCTACATGATATCTAGGACCCGGTAGAAATTATGCCATGCAAATGAGGTGTATAAATAAAAATGAAACAAAAAAACACATAGGAAAGCTGTGCAGAAGAGGGATCAATCTTGCAAAAAGAGCTCAAGATGTTCAACATCTTTCCCTATCTCCCTTTTCCACGTTTCACTCCGATTGCTTTCACGATCAGTTGGTTGTCAACAGCTTGGTTGTTTTATCCTCTCCTTCTCTTCGTCGATCTAATCCAACTTGTGCAATTCCTGAACAGAGGAACTCGCTTCCGTTTCGCTTCCTTTTTGCCGTTGCCAAAAAGAACACGTGTGCGTTCAGTTCTCCAGGTTCTCCATGCCGCGCACGATATCTTCGATCGCGCTATCCTCCGTACCGGAGCCGGTCAGGTCGGACAGCTCGTCCAGACACTTTTGCCGCTTGCGCACGTTCCAGTGCAGACACTCGGCGAGCGAATCGAACCAGTCCGCTANCTGATCCTGAGCGCATATGCTTGGCACCGGGTAGATGGAGGTGGTCACGTGTAGACTGTGGGGGGAACAGTAAAAGGAAGAAATTATTTGGAGATGGACGGAATTTGTGGCAAAAGAGCCTCTTACCTATCACCGTGCAGCAACTCTTGACGATTTCGACCATCGAACGACACCCACGAGCTGTTTCGACTGTCCGGTGAAATTGCAATCTATCGATGGAGGGAAAGAACCGTCGTTTAATGTCACGTGAAAAGTAGTTTGGAAATGAATTCAATAATCACCTTCAGTTCCACACCCGCTGGCAGTACGATGGGTCGGAAGCTGAGCGAATGGGGACAGATCGGCGTCACGAGGATCGCTGGTACGGACGGGTGGATCATCGAGGCACCGGCGGCCGCGGAGTAGGCCGTGCTGCCGGTTGGCGTTGACACGATCAGTCCATCGCCCTGCACCGAGGTGATGTGCTTCCCGTCCAGAAACAGATCGATGTTGCTCAGGTAGGACGAGAGACCCCGATCGATGACGACTTCGTTTAGCACCTGGTTGAGAAGAGGAAGACAAAAACCGACGTCAGAACAAAATTTGGATGGTTTGGTTATGTAAAAACACCTACCAGAATGTTGGTCGATGGATCCTGAGACGACTTGAAGGTGGATATCTCCTGCTCCGTCTTGTCCTTGCGCACGATGATGCACCGCAGCCGGCTACGGAGCGTTAAGGCCGCGTGACCCTCGAGCACGTTCGTCACCTGCTCCTGGAAGTTGTCGAACTGGAACGGCGTGAGGAACCCGAGCGACCCCAGATGGAATGCCATGACGGGCGGGACGGACTTCTGGAACAGGAGCGACGCGTACAGCAGCGTCCCGTCGCCCCCGAGGCAGATGATGAAGTCGATCTTGTCCGTCAGATCGTCCCGTCCGTCCTTGAACGTGATCAGCTTGTCCTGCAGCTTGGTGAAGCGCTTGTCGCCCGTCAGCAGCGCATCGTCGAGGATGGCCGCCTCCACCCACACGACCATGTGCTTCTCGTGGATCAGCCACTCCACCAGCTCGACGAACGGCTGCAGCACCTTCGAGTCGCGCACCTTCTTAATGACCAGCACCGCCAGCGGCGGCTTGTACCACGTCAACCGTTGGCTGGCCGGATCCTGAATTTGCCTGCAACACAATAAAGGTTCTCATTAGATCCGGTGGCGTTTAAACACGTCGTAATCTAGGGAAAGTACTTACATAACCATCGCAGAATTTTTCATAATCCGACCGCATGGTCCAAACTGTTGAAACGGTGACGGTGCATTCAAGCTTCGCGTTCGCCTGAAAGTAAATAATGGTTGAAAGATTAGTATTCAGGCAATTGGATTGGAATTAAATGAAATGAAATGAATGAAGTAAGAAGAGGTTGATTTGAAGTTAAATATTTTAGAGAACACAAAACTTATGGAAGTGATCGACAATTGGATTTTTTTAGCTTCATGCAATTCTACATTATGAAACAAAGAGAAATGGAGCTTCCGATTAAGTTCATTGCTTTTCATTGAGACGCAACCAGGGTGAGTCAATTGTTTCTTGTTTCGGTTTTAATGCACCTTGAACTTACTAGCAATGATGAGAAATGGAATGCTGATTAAGTTTCCGGAGAACATTCTTTGACCGATCATGATCGATAGCTGCTCGGGCCGTATTTATAGTAGCGGAATAGATTATTCCCTCCTACGTTCTAAGGAATCGGTTGTGTAATTAAACAAAAGCTAAAATGTTTACCAGCTGTTGGCTGTTGGAAGATTATGACGTGATACGATGGTGTGTAACAGTGTAACAATGTAAATAAGGTTCCGTCCTCTTATCAATATGTTAATTAATGGCCCGAGTGAATGTAAAGGTTTTTTCGAAACTTCAAGGTAAAACAATACTTTTTCTGAACTTCTAACCAAGTATTTTGTTTTCCTTTCATTTTCAATGGCTATTCAAAACATTAAAATATTAAATGATTGTAAATTACCATCTTTTAGCGAAAGAAACCTCTGCAGTGTTGTTAAAAAAAAAAAATATTATGGACGCGAAAATATGTTAACTATCTGCCAACCATATCATTTAGTTATAATTTGCTATCTTATGCATTTCTTTTTCAATTACGGGCGCAATTAACAACCAATTTGATTGCAATTAACAGTTGATCGATACTCTCCTTTTTGTGCTTCCGTCCTAAAATTATTTTAAAATTATTTAAAATCCGACCGCAGGTAAAACACAAAATGCTCAGTAAAACCAATGAAACGAAAACTTTTCCATCCCTCGAAATGACGAAAAAATATGCAACAAAACCCTAATGAATGTTAATTAAAGAAATTAAATCATACCCGCATGATATTACGGTAGGATAATCATCTTAAAACAACCCTGACCAACCGCAACAATCGTGCGCCTTTCTCGTGTCCCCCCCGTCCCCTCTCCACACGCAGGTGGACACTACTACCCGTCCGCCAATCTTCCTGTCGCCCCACGCAGCTCCGTACAGCAAACCGAGCCACCTTCGGGACGGGTCATTATTTTACCTCATCGAAACGATTAGTGAAATTGTCAGGGCGGACAAGTTTTTTTCGATCCCACTCTCTCTCACTCGCTGCTCTTGCTCGCTCGCTCGCTCGTTCTCCATCATCCTTCCCTTTTACATGCCTTTTACTTATCCGTTGCTTGAAGTTGCGTTTCTTTTACCATCCCACTGGTACGCGGTTTACCCTTTGGTTTTTTAGTTCCCTTTTTTTCGTTGGAGGATCATCTCATTTCTTAAAAGAAAAAAAGCCTCCTCGCTAATCGGTTTGTGAAAAAATAAAACACAGCAAGATGTCAAGCTTATTCAGTGCCGTGCCCACGGGTTGTCGCCCATCTTATCCCACGCCCGGTGCACCCTCAACCCTTCCCCCTGGTTTCACTCCCCTTCCATGCACTCAAGAGAGTCGACGGATTCTGTGAGATGCGAAACATAGCTCCACTGGATCAAAGTTCAGTTCGGTTGATCGTTCGATGAAAACGAGCGTCCGTCCGTTCTCCGGATTGGCAGCGGTCCGTGTCCAGCGTTTTGCGTCATAGCCTTGTACCGGAGAGGGCAACCCCGCACCCGTTCGCTCCGTTCTACCAACAACCGCACGAACTTAGGACGAACAGCAGCAGTAGCACCACTTGGAAACGATGAAAACGTCCAAAAAAGGAATCTTCTCGCCACATGTGGACAAGGTTACGCTGGGCGGCATCGTGTGCCTTTGCCTGCCCATTGCGATCCTTCTTTCCTTGAACGTCTCCAGCGGCGATAAACAGACCAACTTGGTGTAACAGAGAGAGCAAGAGGCAGACACTCCTGACTGACCTTTTCGGGCGCCACAGTAGCAGCTGGTCTTCGTCGGCCAGAATATCGTCCTCATTCGAGGGCGAACCGTTCGCTTTGCCATTTGCCTTGCCCGGGGTTGTGGCTGCCGTCGACTCCCCGTTCCCGTTCGGGTTCGATTTTTTGGCCGCTCCTCCGGTACCGTTGTGCGTCCGATGCAGCTGGTTATGGGAATGCAGAACGTGCACGTGCTGCAGATGATGATGCGGTTGCTGCTGACCCGCCGAAGGATGATTAAAGCGTACCAAGTCGGCCATAAAATCGTCGTTTTCGTGTGTTTCGGCCATCGCGACACTAATCAAACTGGACAAATTATCCACTAAAATCAACACGGAGCAACAACACAACCGCCTTTGATCGAAGGCATGTACATTTATTGATGGCAAGGACAAACTGTTTATGTGTGGCACTTCAAAATACGATCAAAATTAGGCAACCACACCGAACCGTGAACCGTGATCGCCACTCGCGCGTGTCCGTTCGCGTACACTTTGACACCTCAACTCGGTGTCACCTCACAACTGACTCCACACTAGAGAGCGAAGCTCGAGATCGAAAAACGCTTCGCCCAAGGATCCAATGGCTGGCCGTGGATTTTAAGTACTACGTATAAAATCGACACGATCACACACAGACGGAGATCTCGAGTGTATGGTGGTTTTTTATCGTACGACACACCGACCACCATTCGCTGATGCTGGGCACCGATGCAGCAATGGAGCCGCCTGTTTCCAGCAGATGCTGATTCTAACTGCTGTCACCAAGAGCACGATTGGCAAACTCTTCCCCCCGGAGCGACCATTGCCAAGAGTGACGCATTCACACTGCACGCTTCACTACTTTGGGTGGGTTTCGTTTTGTTTTTTACTTTTTGACAATCTTCAAACCAGAACCGTCAAACCGTTCGCGATCGGCGCGAGATGAAATTATCCCCACCACGATCGCGATCGCCACGGGACACAGCGAGAGAGACTGTTCGCCGCAGGAGAATACTATGGATTTATCTCAAAAGAAGGTACAGATTTTGGTGTGAGAGTAAAACCGTGTCGCAATCCTCATATCCTTTGCGGCCGGACGTACAACTGGAGTCTGGAGGAATTCAGGCAGCAGCCCTCGCAGCGACTTGCCGTCTAGGACGTCCCAGCGATTTTAATTGAGGGCGTGCAGCAAAACGTGGCTGTGTAAACGAGACGAAGGGTTTCGGCAGGAGGATAACAAGAGACAGAGAGTAGTGGACGAGTGAACGATCGAACGAAGCCGTATACATTAATTGAATCGATCGACGCTCTGGGTGAGTTTTTACGGGGCACTGTCAGGGACGACCGAACACGCGATGATGGTGATGATGATGATGCTGGGATAAGGTACCGCAAAGGGTGATTACAAAATTCATGGGTAATTTCTGCGGTCAAATGAACAATAGTAAACAAACTATGAAATTTAAAAAAAAATGCATATAATGAACATTGAATGACATCATTTAAAAATTAAGATTAAACATTTAACCAAAATGATCTACCAAATAGTTTCAGATCAAACCCATTAGCTTCCTTGTCCTGAACAACAACCTGGTAACAAAAATGTAAATACTAGGTTCTAAATAGAATCCTTTAAATCCAAATTATCAAAAAGAGAATGTCACCGATTCAGATAAACCTTACGAACTTTTTTCGTTGTGTATCCGTTATGACCCGTAATAAACCACACTTTTTAGTCGAACGATACTTATTTTCTGGAAAAGATTATAGCTTCTCGACCAAAAGCACAAGAACGAACCACATCTGCTTCAAGCTAGAAGTGTTCTACGATTTGTACGTATACCATTCACTTTTAGCACCAACCCAAAAAAAGTGTAATCAATTCAAAGAGTAAATGCTTGAGTCGATCGACTAAACTTAGCATTCAACCCATGAAAAAGACCAGAGCACAAAGAGTATTCACTGATTACCGACCATCAATAAATCATACCACGAGTAGATTGAATTTTACGAATCATTGAATTGTGAGTAATTGCAGAAAGTATATAAAAAAACCTGCGCGTCCCAAACAGAACCATTAGAGGCCGCCTTCGCGCCATTTGGAAATATTGACAGCTTGATTAAATTTGTCGACTCACTTCATCGACGAAACGCACTGCCATTGTTTGCGAAGAAGGCCTTCAGAAGATGATAAGCAGATTTGCGGGGGAGTAAATGCTGATAGTTGAAGCAATTATTTCCATCACTGACAACAGAATTACCTTTTTGGAAAGAAGTACACGCGAACACTTCACTACGATGTTGTTAGCGAACGAACTATCGCGAACCCAAAACACTTGCTACCAAAACGAACAACAAGCCAACACTACTCGAAGCAGTTCTCGACGATTCACTTTTTGTACATTACGCCGGATTACCTATTTTCCAGGAAACCCCCGCCGGAGTTGGATGATTTTCATGCAAGTTGAGGAAAACCCGGCAAGGTAAAATGTGTGCTAGATTCTGGATGGATAAGATTTCAAGCGGATAGCGCCGAGACGCTTTGTCATTGTACGTGCAAGGGAATGTATCTCATCCAAAATAAGATATACTCTGAAAACCCCACAGAATGATTTGTAACCCTTATTGCTTTTAGAATGTCGCAAGCGTCTTAAAATTTAACTTAGAAAGTACCAATATTTCAACATAACCGGCAAATCGCCATCAGCTGACACCCTTCGTTACGTTGATCACGCTTCTAAAAAGAACTTGTATCTCCAAATCTACAAAAAACACCAAACTCACCCTCCGTACTCGAACAAAATGGGTTCGAAACGCGGAACCGAAACCTTATCGGTCCGATAAACCGTCCGCTACTAACCTTTAGCACACCATCAATCCGCACTCCTGCCCTGCCGTCAATCTTCGACACAAAAATTATACACAAACACTCGGCCAACCGACCGGTAGGGTTCCAAAACCTTCCACCGCAGTCCGAATCATTATCATTTCCGTCGGGTGACGCGACATTTGCCAGCGTATCGCAAGGAGCTTCCAGAAACATGAACATTGGATTCAGAAACAACCAGCTCGAAGCGACCACAGGTAACCTGGAATCAGTCGGTAAGTGGTTTTGCCCTCGGTTGAACTGGAATTGATCAACTTCTGGGAGGGCAAAGGGTATGCTAGAAAAGGGTAGCAACTTTAAGTATAACAACATCGACTCAACCGTTGAAAAACATAAACCACACGTAGCTATATAAGACTATGTGTGACAAAGATCGATCATAAATGGCGTCCACAATCAAAACAAACCGAGATACGATCGACGAACGAAAGAAGTAAACACGGTGTTGGCAAAAATTAATCATCCAAACTTATCAGAGCGGCACAAGCGAGCAGAAGTGATCGTACGCCGTTCAAAAAGGCTGGATAACCGTTGGATGGATATAACCTCAAACTGCCTAGGATTGCAAATTGTGGCAGCGTGAAGCAGGGCTCAATCACGACTCGTAACATACCACAGAGTGTATTACATGCGGAGACCTAGGCTTGGTTTACAATGAAATGAAAACAACCGAAAAGCCGTTACAAACATTAATATAGATCGAGGCACCGTCGCGAGTGGATGTAACAAAGGCAGCCTCTGCTAACCGTGTGTAACGTAATTCTGTCAGTTTCGCAATTGCATTGGAAGGAAAGGAACCATGTCTGACGTTGGTAGCAGTAGTACTAGTAGTAGTGTAGCCAATGGTAAATAATTTAGCAAATAGGTTTTCGAGGTACTCTGGGTGCGTTTACAGAGAGAAGATCGCGTGGAACACCGAAAAGGGGTATGATGGTGGTGAGGTGCTGTTTGTGTATATTTGCAACCACTTACGGCCAAGTGCCGGACCTTCTTCGGCGCGTATCGGAAGAGAAGTAGCCATCGTCATGCAGGTGATCGTCATCGCTCCACTCGACATGCTTGATGCTGCTGCTGGCGTTACTACTGCTACCCTGCTGATGATGATGCTGCTGCTGATGATGGTGGAGATGGTGCTGCTGCAGATAGCTGGACGTTGATGAGCTGCTGCAGCTTCCGGTTGTGATCATCGAAACTGCACCCGATCGCTGATGATGATCCGCTTGTGGTTCCTCCATCCAGGAGGACTTCTGATCCGAGTAACCACCCCTAGCAACGGTAGTCGCCGGACCACGTTCGAGGATCTGCGACGTCTTTACAGCTGATTCCTCCATCGACTGCACGGTAGTGTTATTGTTCACTATATCACTTGCTGTTCGGGGCCCCGTTGTGGCGCCGTTTGTGGTGTTTGTACTTCTACTGCCACCACCACTCTGTGGTGGAGCTGTCGAGCGATCGCCATACATGGCTGAGGATGTCAATGCGGACGAAGACAACGCCACCGATGATGATCGTTCCCGATTGGGTTCGGTATCGCGTGTCCACGGCGATGATAACCGATACTGTACACGCTCCTCGAGGCGTGATTTATGTAGCGTAGCAAGATCCACATCGGAGAGATAGGCCATAGCTGATGCCTTGATAGCTGGATGGTTCCAATTAAGACACACACACGCTCGGTCTTCACAGCCGACACAGAACACTACCCGAAATAATTGCACGCGATATTCTTTCGATCCCGACCGGAAATGGGGGCTCACCGAGGGCTCATTAATGGTGGCGTAAGGGCGATCCTCGGTTTAAAGCACTCAACATATTAAAAACAAGATATTATCGCTCGATGACGAGTTGTTGGTAACAACATGGGGACGTAAACCATGTCCAACATCAACGTCTATTTGTCTACGCGTCTGCAGAGATATGTTTGTAGTTGTTCTTGGACAAACAAAGCCCAAACAACTTCGAAGTACTCCACGTAACACACGATCCGCGTATATAAGCACACATACACACACACAAACACCTGAAGCTTATTTATATCCCGGTGGCCATAAGACGACCCTTGAGTAATTTGCCACCTTCGGCGCACTGATGATCATAAATTCTTCAAGTGTTTCTTTCGCAGAACGCGCAGAACTGGAACGGGAATAAGAGATCCTACGGTTAGCACAGCGGTCAGCAGCTTCGCACGACCTTTGAACGGCACAAACATACAAACTAAAGGGAAGGTCCCGAACACTAGCTCCACGAATTGTGTGGAACACAACTCTCTTGCCGATGAGCTGATTTCGAACTGTTGGAAGCTCTTCAAAGGCCTTAAATGGTCACCGCCATCAGCGCATCAGAGATCGTTACGTCATTACCACTTATCGCGCCTCATAACACACACACACTCGCTCTCTCTCTCTCCCTTCCTCTATGAAATATGACGAGTCATAACCTCAGCCTGGGTGCTGCTCAACGTTGACTGATAAGTGACGCCGACCTGAACCGCGAATTCATGTTGTCTATCACTACCCCGCTAGCCAACTTCTGATCGATGCCCCTATGGCATACGCGCCATATTGACAGAATGAACCGGCAAATTCTTAGACCGGCCGTCTATCGGCCGAATGTTCCACTTGAGTTTGCATTCCCTCAGAAATTCATCGCCCTCGGTTCAGGTGTTTCCTCGTGTGTGTCCTCTCGAAAAGATTCACTGCGTCATTCGGTTGTAATCGTTGTGTACCATAACTACAAGTACCTACACTACGCGGCAGGATCACGCGCGTGCCGATAGAAAACACGCCACTAAAGGGGAGCCCGGGAAGTAATGCGAACCCTGGGAATCGACAAAGTGTACTACCGACCTTGCGCGTGACTCTTCGGATTGCGCTCTATTCGTTGTTGATGTTGTTGTTGTGGCTGTTTATGTGCAGCACGATCGAACAACATGCACCGTGCGAAGTGACCCTGGCATACACCTTGGCGTGACTTGGCGGGAACGCTCTTGCTCTCACCTCGCTACTAGTTTGAAATACTAGCTACTGGTATTACATCAGACGCCTTTGTTTTTCGCTACAGACAACTACAGGCAATAGAAATGGTGTGGATGATCCCGATCCCAAGAAACTGCGCCAAACCGCCCGACATTGACCACGTCCAGCGGCGCCGAGGTCTTGGACATCGATTCACCTAAAAACCCCGCAACCTTCCGTTTCTTTCGGCACGTGTTAATCAGCAGTTCAAACAGAACGCGCCGGAATTGCCAAACCTTGCGCTCCCGTACCGCTTCTCTTCCACGACGTTACGCAAAAATTGCACCAGCTACCGGTTTCGTTAGACCACACACATGGCGGCAGCGAAGAAGGTCAAACGATTGCGCCATCGTGAACCTGCAACAACAACCACACCATAGGCACAATGACCTCCGACGCGGTAATGGCGTACCTTCAGTGAACGTCAGACTTCATTAGGGCTTTCTAAACCATTTGCGAACCGTTTCTTTGGATCTCAATTCTGTGGTAGTCTCCACGACGAAGTCCGCGGTTTTTGAGAAAAAGAACAACGCACTTGAGGCCTTATAGGGTTTATACCTTTAGATAGAGCTTAGCTTAGACTAGCTTTTCTACTGCGAGCGATCTACTGCCCCCTCTTTAGTGTAAGGTGCTAACTAATGAACAAACACAACTTCACAAAAAGTATGAGCTAACACTGATGGGAAAGTTCCCCGTGTCTAGCTCTAGCTCTAGCAACGCTCTAAGGTCATCCATTGTCCACCTGCTGTGTGTGGCCCTAGCGAGAAGACCTTGAACTGGACGTGGTGCGTCTCCGCTCAGGGCGATGAACAGCGCCATTAGAATCACCCGGAACTCGGCGACATCCGACGACATTCACAAGTGTCGTTTGGAGTGGCCTGTTTTAAACGAATCACATCTAACAGTAGACGGAAAGTACGACAATTTTTAAAATTAATAGCACACAGGTGTCACCCTTAGATCAGGTGTTTCCAGGTTCCCACGAATGAAACACGTCAAAGTGATCATTTGATCCCTTATACAAGCTGTTTGAATCAGCTGATTTCGACACCTGAGCACAGTTTTTCGGGACACACCCTGGTTCGCCAAACAACCAGCTGTGTGTATCTTTGGATTTGGCCGTTCATTGAACCCATGTTAAGGTGCGGTTCTCGGTTGTTGCCGATGCTCTGTAGACGCAGCTCATAAATAATATGATAATTTTTAAGCCAAACGGAGTTGTCGGTTCAAAGTTATTTGGATGAACGATTTGGACGAAACTTTCGTCATCCAAAACAGCAGAAGAGAGCAGCATTCGGGGAAACTTTTAGGGGGTTATCACGAACACCACTTAATCAGATTTAACTGCCCTTTTTTAACATCATGTGTCAGAGGTTGAAGTTAATGTAATTTTTACTACACACAAAGAAAAACAACCACCAGACGTGATGTCGCTTTTAACGTCAACGTTAAAACCATCCCTCTTCCCTTTTTGTGTCGTGCACCTGGCGAGTTTCACGAAGGCCAAGTCGTATTACGTAAGCCTTCGGGTAAACACCGTTGAAACGCAAACCGGTACGATCATTAGCACGGAAGGGTAAACGCCAAACGTCACCCTTTCTTATCGATATCATCTTTCCTTGTCCAACTGGAGGTTAGCCGTTTTTTATCGGATGTGATAAGGAGGCGAGAAGAAACCTTTGCAGAGGCAACCAGCGGAACACGGAGGGTTATCTGGCCGGTGATTGTACAATGACAGCAAACGGCTGCCACCTTCGTCGAGGATGATCCTCACGGGGGCGATCAATCAACACTTCAGCCATCCGTGGACTCGACGGAGGCTGACCTTGAGACCATGTTGGGGACCGCGTGGACCGCGCGGCATTCAGCTAACCGTGACTCCGGTGGCCCGAAGCGATCGTGAGACTGTCCGTGATGGGTTCACCTTTTTCCTGTGTGTGTGTGTTTTTTTATCATATTTTCAACCAATTGTCCACAATTGGGTTCTACCATCCGATGTCATCGCTTCGTAGCGGCGAAGTTCAAGCCCCAAAGCTTTGGCCATTCGGTTTTGACAATGACTGGCGGAGGAAAGACTCGCCAAAGGTTAATCGACGGTGGCGTGCAACGAAGCGCTCAAGCATGCAGCATACAAATAGATAATTACTACTATCAAAGCTGTCCATTGAATCATAAATAAGAGACTCGTTACGGGATGTGGGAAGTCCGGAAAGGTCAACAACATAACATGAAAAACTAATATTAAAATGAACAACAAAATATAGCTATACAGCTTTGTGTTTGGTACTTCTTAAACGTAATAGAATTTATAAACAAACTGTAAGCCTTATCATTCGTCAAACAAACGTTTCTAATGCAATAAAATTACTGTAATTGTTTTTTTAATTGTATACAAGGCAATTAACGCAGTACCACGAACATCCCAAAGCATGTACTTAGAAATTCAACGGCTATATTTAAAATAATAAACATCCCCGCACAATGCTGCACAATGCGGTGTGCGGGTTTATGGTAATTTTACGGTAATAAGGCACGTTTAAATTGCCACCAGAAAGTGATAGTCAGAAGCCATTCACTTCACGCCAACAGTAGCCTAAAACTTAATAATGGATGGTTTGCAAGTTATTAATGTTCACTTGCCCCGAGTTATGCAAGCATGTCGAGAGACTTAAAAAAGATAGTATAGACACAAAGATTTCTGCAAAATAATATCTTTTTTAGATTTAGAAATAAAAAGGAGCACCCAAACCTAATAAACAAACAAATACCGGTCCACTAGCTTTTAATTAACTCCGGTTCATCCGCCACCATTGGCCATAAATTTGGCAAAAATGATTGAAAATTAACAACCAGAACCGAACAGTCCATATCGCGGGAAAACCGCTTCGAAGGCCAACCGTCGGACAAATAACCCCCCTTTGGGTTGTATTGCGCACCGTTTGCAGCGTCGTACCAAAGCGTGGCCTACTTTTCCGTTGCTTTGATTTATCTCGTCTCATGCACGCGGTTGCATCGCTTCTGCATTAAACATTGCATTAATGGTATTTCGCGTCGTAGTGCGCGCACAAAAAAAATGCTTATATTTTCAGGCCATATTTTCTCATTCCGTTTGACCCAACAACAATGGACAGCGACTTTCGGGGTAAAGTTCGGGGCATACCACAAATACCACCAGCAACAACACAACCGGTGCAAACGCGTTCATCGTCGCCCGAGAAGCACTTTCACTTTTGTTTTTCTTCCTCCTCTCGCCGCCACCGTGGCCGCTCTGTTCGCCTATTCGTCATGGGACAAATTCCTTCCAAATAAGTTACATCTTATGAGAAAGGGCCGTACGGGAAACCTTCAAAGACTACATCCGCCATCGAAGCACCTCGATTGCCTTTGGTGTAGCTGTGGATGGGCGCGCCAGGGTTGCAGTTTTGATTGTGTTAGGGGGTGATCTTTTTCAAACCGCGTCAGCAATTTCTCATATTCACTTGTTTCATCTTTGCTAATAAACTAACAAAGGTAGGAAATCTTGGGGCATTATGGGGTTATTACACGATGGATTTTACTGTCATTTGATTTTTGGATTTTCTGGTCAGAAATTCGGAATCGTGGACCGTTTCCGATTTGGTTTCGACTGGCATTTTTATGTCAAAGTGACGTTTTTTCAAATATTAGGTTGGTTTTCATGAGCGAGTATTATTTATGGTTTTAAAATATGGTTTTCGACGATGATTTTAAGCATAAAACAGATCAAATGAGAGCAAACAACCGGTTTGCCGAACTTGCGTTATTACACGCGCTGGTTGTAGTTTTGTGTCAAAGAGGGACATTTGACAGAAAATCCTAAAATCAAATGACAGTAAAATCAATCGTGTAATAACTGCTGTAGTTTTTCGAGCATAAAGACCACTTTTAAGTAGCAAAATCACCAAAGTAAGTCTAAGGGGGTCGTTATACACGGGTAGTAACTTTTCGAACGGAAGTTTTTTTCCATACACATTGAATAATTTTTCAGAGGAGTCGGTATAAACGGAAAAATACGGTACATATCTCTCAAGAAAATTCGTTTCATTAGTTACCAAATCCTTGCATATTTTATTGCATTTGTCAACGAGCGCAATAAAAGGCAGAAGGTTTTCTTAAAATATTGCTCTTAAATAAACCACAGTTAGTGTGGTTAATTAAAATTTAAAACAAATTAATAACATAAACGAAACCCAAGGAATAAGCCCTTTAGACGATGTCCATCACCTGACCACACCCTAAATTTTGTCGACTGAAAACATTTCGCAGGTAATCGTAGAACTTGTAGAATAATTGTTTCTTGCCCCATGTCACACGATATGGTCAACTTGTAAATAACCCTTAACCATCACGCGTCCATCGGAGGCCCCTAGGCTACCTTTCCATCGCACTCTTCGGTACGTTGCCACTAATGTTTGGTTATTTTCGAACCACAGAAGCAGGCCATCGACACGGGCAGGGGAAAACAAAATTATAAAAACACAAAATCGTGCTCTAGTTAGTTCAAACCCGCTCCAAACGGCCGGCCACCAGACAACCGGCTCTGCTCTCACTCTCGTCGTCTCGGCGTGGACGGTTTTGCGTAACCACTTGCATCAACGGTCAACTTCACCTGGGTTTGCCCCTGTACGTCACCTTGTCGCGTCATCGTTAGAGTACTACTGCTTCTCGTGTTGAAGAAAGCATATGTGAGACACGGATCATCAAATGTCTCTCCGGTTGGGTGAAGATGGGCAAAGGGAGGAGTAAAAGTACACAACAACCAGTCAGGAATGTATGTTGTGTATCTCTGGTACCTTTCGGCGATCGAGAAACAAGAAACAAACACAAAGTAAGCCCTCCAACAAACTGACCATCAGTTAATCCAGGGACTTCATTCCTGAATCCGCGTGTAGGAATGTGGATTCGTTGTCCACCTCCGAACAGCACACCTTCAACTAAATGTGGACAAATTCCTCCGTCACTTTCCGGATAATGAGGGTGGCGCCTTGATACCGCAGTATGCCGCACCGTGACGTCATTAGGTGTGCGAGGAATGCCGTGACGTGAGGTGCATTTGGAAATCCTCTTCCTCACCCGAACCGGTACGGTGAGTAAAGAGGAAGAATCTCACCAGACCATCACGTGGGCGCCAACTCTGACGATTCGTACAACCAAACGTATTGGCCCACATCCCACCAGGTCCAGGTCATAACCTATATTTGTTGATCGATTGATTCGCCCGAAAAGCGGCCACGTCGTCATCATCGCCGTCGTCTGCTGCACGCCTCGCTGAAGGCTTTTCGCCATTCGTGTCCCTCCGAAGGTGTTTCGCTTCTTGTTGTTTTGAAAAAGCCTCCGCGGATCATGGACGCCCCCGATATGTCCAAAAATTGAAAACATCTCGACAACAACAACTCCCTTTCTGGGGCGCGTCGTAAGAGTAGCTTCTCTTGTTGTCCCTCCCTCCGGGTGGAAGTATGAGGACCTCTGAGGAGCCTACCAAACACATCAGAGGTGGGAGGATCGGGGACTTATGTAAACCAAGCAAACACGCCGAACGGTCTTTACCCACGCCTCGAACTCCTGTAAATGGTGTTGCCAAAACACGATCCGATCTGCGCATTTCGCATGATGGTCCAGTTTGAGGAGAGATTTGAGGAGTAGCTTTTTCAGGGATTCAGGGATCTTAAATCTGAAGGGATCTTTGGATATTTCATCAGCTTTCCAGACGGTGTATTGAAAATCTTATAATCAGGAACAGTCAAACTCGGCGTTGTATCTAGTATCACATTTAAAACTGAACTTTGGATCCTGAATCTCCAGAATGATGATAGAAGATGAATTCTGGCCTATGATTTAAATCTTTCCAATGAATTGGAACAACTTTGAAAATTATCGAACTTGGTTTCATCCTCAAGTTCTAATGTATGATTCACATTGACACTCTCACTAGATCATCCGATCATCACTCGAAACGGAATGTCTTAAGGACCACGAATCGGAATAACTCAGAGGGTAAAGTCCGGTAACGATCACGAAACGTACTAGAATAATAATGTCTGAATTCCGACATTCTTTTACTCGAAAAGGCCCACCATTTCTTATTCCTTTTTCCCCGAC
The DNA here is from genome assembly GCA_000441895.2 of Anopheles sinensis. NCBI lineage: Eukaryota > Metazoa > Arthropoda > Insecta > Diptera > Culicidae > Anopheles > Anopheles sinensis. Next base: position 1,807,962 of record KE525351.1, on the reverse strand, counting down.
ACAATCTCGCAGACTCGCGACGACTCACTGGCACACGCGGGCACTACGAAGGGATGGACGCCGAACCGGACACCGACCGAGACACGGCGCTGGCGCTTTGCTCGCTGCGTTGCGAGTGCACCCTTCCCATGGAGCGGTCTCACGATGACTGCCATGCGGGGCCGCTCTTGAGGCAATGGAAACGGCCACGCGAAAACAGCACAACACACAACAAATACCTGGCAACGGCTGGCCACACCACCACCCATTGATTGTTCGCTTTCGCTCGCTCCACCGCGTGCCGTTGAAGCTCGCGGTTTCCAACACTCGAGAAGGCGAAGGCGAAGCGCTGGCTGGCGGTTTTTCGTGCATTCGTATCAATCACGCGGTCAACTCCGCGAGCGCGCGCACACACAACACGCGATATATCGCGCGCCATGGGAGTGGGGTGTGTGTTCGTGTGCGAAATAGACCGCACCACCCCATCGGTAGTTGTGGTTAAGGGGGTTGCGAGCAGCATCTCGCCCTCCCCAGCATCCACAGTTCTCTAGACGCTCGCTATGAGTCGCGAGCCGTACACAACACCTTGCAACTACTACTCCGCACTTTCTGGGGAGCTTTCAAAAACGAACGATCATCGCGGCAGCATAATGCACGACGATATACCGAGTGGCAATCTATTGTGCACGGCGTGCTGAACAGCAGTGAGGAGCCTTCGGATCGTAACGAAGATCCTTCGACCGTGACGGTACGCTCATAACGTTCTACCATCGCCTTCGTTGCTCATAATTCCATCAAACGCCGTCTTTTGTGCCAATAAAAAGAACCCCCGAATCGAGCGAAAACATGGGTTTTTTTAATTCAGTTAAAATTCAGCAAATTAAATATTTCTTGTTCGAAAATGCCAAGACTGTACCTTTACAAAATACTGTGTCTTGCCTGGAAAAGCGCAGGATGGGATTTTTTTCTCAAAACTATTTATTTGCATTAGAAATTAAGAAGATTTTTGAAAACAGTGTTAAGGTACACAAAAGTGCAACAAAAACTCAGTATTAAAATGTTTGGCAACACATTTTTCAAATGATCTAGTAAAGTTTTTCCGATATGTATATTATTGTTCAGTAGTATTCTAATTCTAAATAACTTTACTTTCCACCATCTACTTCAACAAAAAATAAAGGGACTTAAGGAAAATTAAAACTGACATGCAAACGTACTTAAAGGTTTTCAGGGAAACGTACCGAACGTACGATCTATAATCATACATAAATAATCTAATCCCGATGCAAACAACCAATTGATGTCCGGAGTAGAACGCGTGACATGGTTTCGTTTCCCCCGAGTTTAAAAATTAATGGCCTATGCAATTTTCGAATCGATACGTGCGCTTGTGGAACGTATGAAATGTTTTCTAATCACGGTTGAATAAATGGTTCTGGATAAAGCAAAAGGTGCGAAGAGGTAATACATAATGTTTGCACATTATTTAACACTAAAGTTTTATGTAATGATGGAAATATGTGCCTTAATTTGTTTCGTATTTATCTCATTTCAATCAATTTTACCAGTTAATCACGTTTTCTATTCATCGACAGATTTATCTCTTCTCCAAACTTCGGTTACATCATGTAGTTTTTTAGATTAATCGGGTGAAAAAAAAAGTGTGAAACAATGGAAACTATCGCCAATCGCGAAACTGCAACGGATAAATGTTTGACGATGGTGAAGCGCAGAGAAAACAGTTTAAAGCTGCTGCTCTGTTATTGTGCGAAAATTCGTTTCCGGCAGCGAAGCAAAAAGTCGAACCTTTTCCTTGCGTCCCATTAAATTAAATTAAACAACGTTTCTCTTTAATATCTGCCAGAGTGTTTCAGTCCACTTGGTGCTCGCTTTTTGTATACTTATTGATCACTTGATCAGGTAACTGAATATATTTGTTTTTATCAAAAAACCTCGATTCATATACACCCTCCCAGCGCAGGGTACATGGAGGTAAAAGGTATAATAAACTGAAACTCACCATTCTTGCAGTGCTTCACGATTTTCCGCTATTTCCTCCGGCGAGATGCACGCTCCATTACCGTTCATTTTCACGGCGGTCAATTCCACGGTGGGTGGTGCACCGAATGGGGGAGGAGATGCAACAAAAAAACACAAGCCAAAGCTGTCGATTTTGCTGTTGAGATTCTGTTTCACATCCGGCATGCACCAAACACACCCTCTACATGCCTCCGGATGGGGTTTGCCGGAAATGGGAAATTTGCTCTCTCGCGGCCAGTCTCTGTTGGATTTTCAATGAGTATGTGTGTGTGTTGCTTAGCCTTTGTAGATTGTTTTTGTTCGACGGCGATTGTTACATTCGGTGATGCCTTCCGTTGCAGCGTTGGTGGCGTAGGCGAAAATGGCGAAATCCAACAAACCCGGCAGCATCCCGACAAAGGGGAACGGTTGAGCCGACAATCGCACTTTGAATCTCGGACACGGAATCTCACATTAAACGTCGTACTATCCTCATATTATCTAACACTGTCGCACTGAACTGAGGGCCAACAACAACTTTAAACGCCGATTTGCACTTGCACTCTTCCGCGGTTGGTGGTTTATTTTGCTCTTGAACTGTTTAAAAACTTATGTACTTTTTCCAATCTGATGATGCAAATGGCAGTGTGATATCTCTTCTTGGCTGCGTATTCCTCCCAGGGATTACTGACCGAAAACCGAAGAGAAAATCTTCACTTTGCCAGATTCAACCCCCTCTGCCCGATGGGGTGGGATTTTTTTTGTGCCGGGGATGTGCCCCACGGATATGCACACACCTACCACCAGAAGGTGTGGACGGCAGAAAAACAAAACGAGGACAAACAGCACACCGAGCCGTGTATACAAACACTTTTGGCTGGCGAGCGCAACGAAACAACAACCAAATAGACCGAACGAATCTCGCGACCGATAGAATGCGGATGCGGTGAAAGTTTTAGCACATACTCAACACACACGGGACGACGACACGGATGAACGGGATGTGTGGATGATTGAGCTGGTTTTATCAGGTGAGCAGCAGCCGCAGGCTGGTGATGGAATTCCGCCTCCCGGTCTTAAGCACCACGGGAGGTAGTATACGAGCCGCTACTACCGGCAAGCGCCACTAGTGCACGGCATCCTCAACCGTACCTGGAATAGTTGTCGATATGCAGCTGCATCGAAAACGCACTGCCAAACACCGATTGTTTCAGTAAAGTGATTGTGAAACACACGCAACGTACGACCCCGTTTTACTAGTCGACCACGCAATGTTTTGACTGCTGACAGCACGACCAAAACATTTACCTTACGACCAAGGTAAGTTGAACAAGCTGTATGCACCTTGGTCACAATTAGAAAAAAAATTGATGAATTAACCAATTTATTAACAGCTTTTTAGCACCTAGGCTGAACGTTTTATTAAAATACACGATTTTAAGAATATTTTAGATAACCTTTGAGCGGCTTTTCTTTCGACAGGTTGCCCGAAAACCAACTGAACACTTGACAGCCATAAAACTGACAGCACTTTTGTTATTGTTCTCAACTGACAGCATACGAATGAAAAAAGAAAGAATATTATGGCGAATATTTTTTTGAAAATAATAATTTATTGTGAATTCTATTCCTATAACGTCTTTAATTTAAAAAAACTAAATTAATGTGGTTGTTCAGAGTACTGCGCTAATGCTTTTCGCATTATGGACATGTTTGATTTATTTTTGGAAAGGTTCAGGAGACCAGCTCACATTAAGCGTACTGTACACGTGTATCGATCGGCCAGTATTTTTAGTTCAAATTTTTTTTTCAACAAATAAATATTTCTATATTTCATCATTTATCTAATTTTTCATATTTCTATTTTTTAAATATGAGCGTAGCAAGTAGCTGGGTGGGCATCAGATTCAACCAAGTTCAAGTTGCCACTGTGTAAAAAGCATTTCGTAAAACCGCTTTTTCTCAATATCGAAATCAGTTACTATTTGAAATTATTACATAGAAGCTCAAACCTTAACCCTCAAACATTTTGGAAAAATTACAATAACGAACACCGATCCTTCAATGGGTAAATTATACATCACCTTCAGACTTGGATCACACTCTTTCATTGAAACATTTTTTTCCAAATTACCGTTGACTTATTATTGATTATCCCATAGTTGGTCAGCAATTTTAACCAAACCAAGAATTACTAGAAACCGTGCTACAACACTCACCGTACGTGCGTTCATCGCACCATATTAAGCCTTAAAATGTTGCTTTCGGAACAACGATAACCTTGCTGCGTTGGGGGGAAAAACACAACTTTAGCTCCTGCAGGTCCCCTGAAAGTGGTAGACCCAAGATTCTCGACACCGAAACATACACACAAGAGTGTCTCAGAGGAGCAAAGACAAAAAACGTTGGGCAAAAAAAAGGCCCTCTATCGAGTACCTTTGCCTGGAGAAGGTTTCCAGAAATGAGCAAAAAGTAATCCTTCCCCGCGAACGGAACGGCGTGTCGACATGGCTAGGGAGGAGTAGAAGAGAGCAAAAAAAAGGAAAAACAAGCGGATCCAAACGGCACAACCGAACAACGCTGACTTTAGCATCTCAAGGTGCTTTCAAGACCAGACAAACCTCTCCCCCAGGTGTGATGTGATCATGTGCGAGCACATGGCATAAATATAGCCACCGCTACACGTTGGGTCTTCCCCTTCCACCGAGAGAAAGAGTCGTGTCGATTTTTAAGCATCGATAGATGCGAAGGTCAGTGACGATGGAATTTCCAAAAAATTATGTTCGAAAACGCGCGTGCAACATGGAAGCGAATCTTGTACTCTTAACACCTTATGACTTCACGCATTCGCTAACCGAGGATAAATGACTGGCGAGAAGCTGCACACTTTGGAGCTTTGAATAACAATGAGAACACGCGAACTAGGAACACAAATAGAAGCACGGCCAATATGGACTCGCATGGCATTCGTTACAGCAGTCAGCTGGTTTAAACCCCGGCACACCTATAGCTCTTTCGACCGGGGCGCCCCTTCTTGGAGGAGGTCATTTTTTCGCGCCACATCATATGAATGAAATGGCCACTCGCACACTTCATTGACTGCCCCGACCGGCCACCGGTCCACCGTGAATGAATGCGGACAGATGGAGGAGGCCCTTACCGGGCCACATGAACCCGTGTGCCAGCACATAAACTCATAAATCATCGATCATTTACGGTTTCGCGCAGACGCTGCATCGGACAGGTATCGATCGATAAGCCCATAAATTGCCTCCCCGACTTTGTTGCCGTACCGATCGATTGACAGATCTGCTCCCTGATAGGGTCTGTCAATTAAGCTATGATAGTGGAAGCTAATAGTGAATGAAAAAGAATAATGGAATACCATTATTGCATACAATTTACACAGCGAACATGGTGCGAAGGTCTTGCAGGGCAAAAAAGTGGAGGTTCATGTGTGGTACTAGGCTTAAAAAATGAAAAGGTCATAGGTTGAAACGTGATTTGTGCACCACCCCGGGTATATTGGCCTATACTATCGGCGGTTACTCAGAACATCGATCTCTCACTCTTAGAAGAAACTTCCCCCATACTTGTAGACCATTTGCAACACTTAAAGACACATAGAGTAGCAACCCTCAAGTTAAACGATGGATGAGAATGTGCGGTTTAAGTATGTTTTCTTTTAATTATTCTAATGAGCTTAACAGGCATCGTTGCACCGATCAGAATAATATCACGATCGATCGACATGGTTAGATCATCCCAGGGTTGCATAGGCTTTGGCTCAAAGATGCACTGCTTACTTGTCCGAGGTTTCAATTGATCGTTCACGGAACAGCACTACTAATCGAGTGATTTAAATAATGAAATCCCGAGATTCTGGTATCCTGCAACGGTTGGGATCTTATCGAACGTACGGAGAACCTTCTTCAAACTAGGCGAACGAGTATTCATAGATAACAACTTCGAGGAAGTGTTTGTTATAAGCAAAGATCCCAACGACAAATACTGTCGTTTCAAAAAGATCGTTGGATGTCGGATTAAACACTACTAAATATTTTCTATTTTAAAATTTATTAAACAAGGCTACACTTACCAAATAATAGGTGTTGTTAAGACCTTTATAACCAACAATTTTAAGGCGGTATAAAATAATAAAATCTAAAATAGGCGCAGAGGAATATGTACGATGGAGAGAATATTTCAAGAGCTTCTGATCAGATATTGATAAACATTTATTTTCGAATAAATATAATAATTTTTTAAACCAAGTACTTTTTTAAACTAAATCACATTCGTGATGGACTGTCTGTAAAATGAACAAGGGGTCTCAAAAATCTTTTCCCATTCTTTCCCCTTCGAATGCGTTAGAAAAATATTGCACTCATTCTCATCTGGAGACGGAATCCTTGACATTCTACAATGGAGGTTCCCAGTATAATTCAAGCCAGAGTTTGTTATTTGGTGTGAACGCCAAGACAAAAATGATGAAACGAAACCCTAAAAATCATAACCGAACAGCTAAACACGATTCCGCTGCTTGGGGACAGTCAAACTATCATCCGCCCGCTGAAGGTGAACGTTCCGATTAATTATGATGTACCGGATGTCGCGGATGGGTCGTAAAGACATTCAAGCACCCGAACTAACGATGCCATTTTGTCTGGCGCAAAGCAAGAGTTCCACTTGTACGGTTAGTTAAATTTTACCGCCTACATTCCCTGCTCGGCAGGAAACACTCTCAGCACAAAAGTTCACACAAGTTTCGATGGAACTGGTGGTAAATTAGCACATTTGCAAATGCCACACGGAGCACCATTCTCGCCTAATTCGGTTTACGGAATACGGATTGATTAGATCTCACCTTCATTCGCCGCCATAAAAGTGGATCAGTGTTCAGTCTTAATAATTTTAATGCTAGCTCTCTGTGATACGCGATTTGCTTTATGAAAAAAAAACAACACACAATGAAACATTGATTTCCACGGCAATTAAATTGCGTTTTCCACGCACAGCACCTTCCCGGTGAGATTGGTGGGAACAGGTTCGATTTAGTTGCTTTGAACCCGGAATTATTGTGCCGACAACGTATATTCTATGGCCCAAATTTTAATCCGCGACAGGATTCATGAGTTTTTTTCCAATTATTCTTCTCATGCGAACCTTTCTGCCCTATTTACCATGCAGGTTTTAGCACAAAGGTGTCAAACATATCCAAAATCGACCAGAAACCGTTTCTCTTCCCACTTTCATTTATCGAAGTATGATACCAATGCTAGCGATGGAAATATTTAAAGATTGATTTCACAGGTTTCCCACTTACCGGAACTGTTTGGTTTTATCCTGCAGGTTCGTCACGAGCGTACGGCGCAACGGTGCAGGCGATGCACCCGGCGATGCATCCTGCTGCTGGGCAACGATGGCTCGCGCAAGAATCAGGTCCTCCTCTCTCATGCTGTTCTGGTGTGTGGAGTGGCCTGGTGGGCGGGCGGGAAGCCTTGTCTTGATCTTGAAATTTCTTTCCTCTTGCACACAAACACACACTGTTCGGTTATCGAAGGGCTGCACCGATTTTGTTTTTTGCTGCTTTCGGTTTCTGTCGAGACAGTGGGGAACCGTTTCCGTGACCTTTACAATACACCGTTCCAGACCGTTCGGCGAGAACTACTGATCTTCTACTGGCTTACAGAAAACTAAACCGGCGCACCAAAGACACCCCACTATACTGATCTCACTGTTACAGAATGATTACAATTTTCCACACGATTTACTTTTGCTGCCTTCCGTAAGCAACCGACGACGGATAGGGCCGTATAAAACGTTTGAAACAATAGAGTTGAACCGGAAGAGAGTTGAGCTTCCGGGCCGCCTAGACCTTGTGCGAGTTTTGACAACTGTTTACGATTTGGAAATCAAACAAACCGAACAACGGAAGGCGTCGTGTAGAGGAAATTTAAAAGTGTTGTTATAAATTTTACTCCGTCACATAGTTTTACCACCATTAAACAGAACAATTGCTGATAAATATTGCCACTTGAAAACCAATATCACGAATTGCCCAATATCGCTCGGGAAAGGGGAACTTGCTGATAAACTAGTTCTTCTGAAGTGGGGTTTATTTTCTTTCTCGCGTTCTTTTTTTATTATTTTTCGGTTCGCTAAGAGCGGGAAGGTTAAGCACAACGTGCGCGCATCATAGGCGATATATCCACACGCGCACTCGAAACGCCACAAGCCGATGGGAGGAAGCACACAGTTGCGGCACAAAAGGTGAAACCAGACTGAAGCCAGCACGCTGGAACCCGTCCGTTTTTCTACCGCCGCCACAACCACGAAACGGGCTGGACGCTGGTGATCGCGAGATCATGATCACGCGTCTGTGCGCGCCCGCTGTACTATGCTACTCGCTCGCTACCATCACACACTAACCGTGGACACACTCGCGAGCTCGAGCGCGGATACAATCACTGGCGCGTGGTTGTGTGTGATTGGGGTGGATTTGTCTGTTATTCTTTTGTTTTCAAGATAGTCAAATCTTCAAGACAACACCACGCGGCGCTCCTAGGCGCGTACCGACAATGTGGTGTCGTTGTTGAGGATAAATATTTACGAATTCATAACAAGCTATAAGCTCTCGAGTTTGGGGGGGAGGAAGTCCGGGGATTTGGCGACGAGCGATGAGAACACTCTAGTGAAGCTGAACTCCAATGTGAACGATGCGCGAAAAACGTCTATGACATTGGATTCTACAGCGAGAACGGAAACGGAAAAAGCCCACCAGGAGACAGCAAGTTTTACTACGGAAGTAGTTCAATTATTTGCGACTATGCATTGGAAAAGTATGTTTGGGATACTAATCTCCCTAGTTACGTAACGGAAGCGCCTTAAGGCCTACTACGAATTTGTGTTCTTACCTCTTCCATTAAAAAATTGTAGGCAAAAAGGACACAACGCTATCATCCACCCTTCTCAAAAAAGTAAAAAAAGGCTTAATTCAAACCACTAAATGTTTAAAATTAGGCTTCTTTGAGCTACATCAATTCTGCCTCTTCCCCTCTTCTAAGCTCTCCTTTGGGAATGGTTATATTTGATAATTTTACTCGCTCCTGGACTCCTAGACATCAAATTTGAAATCTTCTTGGCCGCGTTCGAGAGGAAACTGTACAGGATGTTTTTTTTGGCCAATATGTGAGAAGAGACAATACAGCAGCCGAGTGTCAACATATTTACGAGTTCTAAAAGTTGTACAACTCTGACCAACTAATTGGCCAGTTGCTCAGACCATGTTTATAACTGGTCGTTTCCATGGTAACATCGACGCGCCTCAAATTTTGAACCAACTATCAATTTATGTTCCACGTAATACGTGGACAGCGTCCCTTCCTGTTTGTCGAAAGTTCAAACTCGGTATACGCATCCAATAGCCCAATTCTTCGTATGACGAGGCAATTCTACACCGATTATCGTTTTATAGATTTCGACTAACCACTACATATTATTAGGGATCAGCTTAGGTACAGAGTTGTTAGCGCGTCCGTCCTAATACTGTTTATTGTTCAAAATGTTGCTGTATTATACCCGGGCATGTTAAGCCAACAATATTACGGTCGGCAGGATTCGGTAGGCTGGTCTTGTTAAGCAAATGACACCGGACGACGCAGCCAGTAAAGTCCTCTTAGATTTTCTAGTCCAAGTTCTAAAGCTTTGTCAAGACTGCTCTAGACTAGCACCACATACCACAAGTATGTAAGTCCAGGACTGGCCTATCCATAAGCCCTAGAGTGAATGGGCCATCGCCTAGTCAGTACAGTCGGCATTAAAATAAGGAAACGACGTAGACCATGCTGCGTCGGAATAACTAATTACATAAATTTCAAATTGAACATTAGTTGGGAGAGAATGTGAGTCAGACAGACACCAGTTTCGGATTAAACACAGTAATTAGGGCACATGAGTAAAGTAAGACTTTTAAGAGCACTTCATTCAGATAACAACTCCATGCATGACGGCAATTGTTCTGGCGGAGGTGATATCCCGCCGGCGCTCGTCGTCAATCTGCTCCTCCGCCGGATGGTACATCTCCTCCATGGGAAACTCGGCACAAGAGGAACGGCGCAGCTGAAGGATCTGTTTGTGCTTCTTCCAGCACACGATGCCACCGGTTATGCTCAGCAGTGCCACAACGCCAGCCAGTCCACCCGCCACTGCCGGCCAGAAGATGCTCGAGCAGAACGGCAGCTCGTGGTGGCTTCGGCGTAGATCCTGCAGCGGCGTGCTAATGTTTGCCAGCCATGGTTCGAACATTTGCCGTACCTTCTGAAGCCCCACACCGAACCGACCAGATCGACCAAAGATCCACACATACTCCAGCTTGGTGTGGCCAAGCTGAACGCACGAGAACGCCAGCAGATAGTTTTTCTCGTGCACCGCCAGCACGACGGTGTTGATGATTGTTAGCGGACCTCGGCGACTCGAACCGTAGGTGATCTTCCCGACTAACGATGGTTTAAACTGTAGTTGAAATGGCCTGAAGCACTGCTCCTCGTCCAGGTGCTCGAGTACGATCGCGTAGTACGACAAGTACCGTTCCTCGATCTCCGCCTTACCGTCGAACAGGGCCTCGAAGCGCACGTTGGAAAAGTACAGAATTTCACCCGCCGTATTCTCGAACGGCTTGATCCGGGCCCTTTCAAAGTTGTTTGGGTAAAAGTGGGGACAGGGTCCGTACAGCAAGGTGCTAACGGTAGGGTCGCAATATGCCACCAGGACGGTTACCACCAGAAGGTACCACATCCTGTCGTGCGTTGGAGTCGCGATACACTACTTCGCACCGATCCGGGCGGACACGATGGCTTTCCATTCGCAATTCGAAATCGATCCGTTAACGTCCTTTCGTACCCGGAGGAAATTGATGAAAATTGAAGCAATAATGAGCGATTAGAGAACGTCAACGGTGCGATTGGAAATCGAAACAAAAAACGCCTGCAGGAACGAACGCAGAACTGCAATTAACTTAAACTTAGATGCATGATAACGAACAGCGAGTGGGGAGTTATTCCACTCTAATTCTTTGGGGAAACACTGCCCATAGAAAGGCCCCGTTGACGCCACAACGGCGCACATTTAATTACCACCCAAACCTACCATCTGGGAGCTGTAGTGACAGACGTAGATGATTTAAGAACCGACTGAAAAATGAAATAACATTTCAATTTACGGCGCCCATGTGTTCAACGTCGCATACAAGCCGTACGTGGGAAATTAATGCATGCACCTTTCTCTTTGCGAACTAAGCACCAAACCGGCGTATGCTCGATCCTGCTCTTTCAACTTTTTCAACTACTGCTAAACTACAATTAACACGACGCGGTGTGTACGCCTTCGCCTAAAAAATCCATTTGCGCGAGGTTTGCAAATTGAAAATCGCTGTTAGTTCGTTCTTATTTCCAAACGCAAACTCCGTTGCGCGGTTTGATTAATCGATGGCGTTACACAAAAATGGGTGAACCTCGCATCGGACAACGAAGGTACGAGTAATTTTTCACTTTCAAAAATTGTAACAGAAAATTAGTGCTGATGAGCAATTAATTTTAAGGTAACGCCAAAGAACTGTTTACCGCGCATTCGCATGTTTAAAACCATTTTCTGTGACCTTTTTCATCCCCTATTATTGCTTTTAGATACGAGAAGAAATGTTACTGGTAGTTTTTGTTTCAATTTCGATCATTGATACTTTTTTTTATAAGTTTTTCCACGGATATCATTTAAAGCAAAGTATTATTTAACTTTTTGGCAAAACAACATGAAAGAGGAAAACAATTGTAAGCTGCTACAAAAACATTAAAAAAGGAGGAATTGAAATCTAAAAAAGTAGATTTATAGTAGAAGTTTTCAAGAAACTAACTAGTATCACAAGTTAAACAATCACAATAGACGTGGTGAAAATGTGAAAGAAATGATTGTGTAATTTGGAAGGAAAAGGGTGATAAAAATATTGTTTCAAGTCAAGGAAGTTTGATAAATGAAAATAAGTAACATGTACAACATATAGAAAAACTTAAAAATAGAACAAGAGTTATGATCGAAAATATGATTTTAGCAAAAGTGGTAAAAAATGCTGAGGTGATGTTATCAACTGAAGACAAGAATATTTTTAAACCCCCAACTCATGTGATTAGTCGAGTGATTAAGTCGCGATTGATTGTTTATGGTATCTTCAGTTTTATTTGTACGATAACAAGTATGCAAACCTTTATTGATATTGTGTCATCCAGTTGTAGCAAAATTTCTTCCTTTCGTTTCGTTTGTTCTGCTGGTGGAGTTAACAAACATACACCAAGATAATGTTGGCAACGGCCAAGTCTGCTTCCTTGCACGGAGGATCCTCGCTCGGTATTAGTACGAATTTGAAACAAGACTGGGCATGTACGATATCCAGCCATTCGTTTCCTTGCATTCGGGGGATCATTGAATGGATGGGTAACATCCATGAAGAAGAACTTCTCACTTAGAATTTTCCCCCCGGCGAAGGTTAAGTGTTGGGAAGTTCAAAAATGCCAATTAGCACACGAATGTGCATGTTGACTCATTGACCCATGACGAACAGAACTTAAAGGCGTGCACTAACGACGGCGATGGCTAGTGAGGATTCTTTTTAGGAAGAAGATGCTACGATTCAACGTTCGTTACTGACCATTAAAGGCTCATTAAAGAGCTTCACAATGGCGGTTGGTGCAATGAAGGCTCGGGAAAATTGGTTAGACAAAAGAGCAATAAAAATTGATATAGATATAACAATGCCCAAAGAACTGCTTACGGTCTCTGCGTTCAACCTCTGCATTCTCACGAACGTTTTTGGGACAAAACACGAACCGAAACTCAGACGGTGTACTTGGAGAAGTCATCCACGCGGTACGTGATCCCGCCGCCCAAGGTGCTGGCGGTCGAGCTGAGATCGTTCGCCGAACCGCCCTGCTGCAGTTGCTGCTGCTGTTGCAGTTGCTGCTTCTGCTGCTCCTGCTCCAGCAACTGCTGGCCGTACCGGGAGCGGATGTTTTTGATCTTGCGCAACCGCTCCAGCCAGTTCGAGGCGTACGGGCTCGAGTTTTTAGTCTTCAGCGATTGTGCCACCAACGAGGCTAGCTGTTTTGGGGGGAAGACATATTTTATAACAACATTTTAATTTTTTAGTGTTCGATAACAAAGCACAAGAGAGCTAACAAAAACTAGTTTTTCAAAAAAATTAACTTAACTTTCTAGTTCTGAAAGAACTAGAGTATAGTAAATAGTTTAAGTTTAAAAAAAAACAAGATAAGTTTCAAAAAGTAATCAATGTTCTGCAAGGTGCGTGACGAGTTTTTGCAATAAATTTGAACAAATTGTTTCAAATTTTTGCGTATCAATATTAAGATAATTACAACAACAATAAAAATAATTAGTTATTATGTTCAGTATCAGGAAAAAATAAGTGCAGTTTGCTAAACGCAAGAATATTGAACGAAGATAGCTTTTTTGCTTAAAAATCACATCATAAAAATTGTTTTAGAATTAAAAACTTGTCTAAAACTTACATTAGCGTGTAGTGCCATCTGGCGGGCGAGCAATGGCGCTGTATGGTCTGACACGATCCTCGTCTCCCGTGTCACGTGCTGCGAGATGTCATCCTTCGATCGGATGAAAACTCGATTGCTGTTAAGCTCGATCGGTTCCACCACAACGCAGGCATAATTGTACTGACCCTAGGGTGATAACGAGGATAGTAAAATTAACACTGGAACGGGATCGGGGGTAAAAATCGTCGATCGCCCTTACCTTGATCGTTTTCAGATCGTACTGCTCGCCGCTCTCGTTGTACACGATCGTGACGAAATCGTTGCCGATGTGCTTCTTCTTCTCGTTGCAGTGCGGATCCTGCTTCTTGTTCGGCATCAGCGTCGCGACGTGGAACGTGATCTGCACGATGTCGTCCTGGTAGATGTACGTGAACGCACCGTCCTCGAGATCGATGAAGATGTTCTTCTCTTTGGCATCCTTGATCGCGACCAGCGTGCCGAGGCTGCTGAGGAACTCCGCGTACCGCAGGCTACCGTAGCGGTTCTTCAGTATCTCCGTCTCGTTGCCCGCCTGCCCGGGCCCGACGTACAGCACGCCAATCTTGTGCATCTCGAACGGTGGGATCAGATCGAGCAGTGCGATCGCCTTCTCCGGATCCTTGTCCATCAGTACCGGGCGCTCCGGGCCGAACTGCCCGTGGTGGTAGAGCTGCAGAAACACGAAGCTCGGACTAACCACCGTCCGGCTGAGATGCTCGTTACGGATGCGTGCCACGTTCGAGGCGCTCCACTTGGAGCCATCGCGCGAGTAGTGCTCGCGCACGGTCGAAATGGTCTTCGAGCGGCCACGCGGAACGTCGTTGTCGTTGCTTCCGGCACCTCCGATACCGACGCCACTTCCGATCCCACCTCCCGCCATCATCGACGGGAAGGATGGAGAGGCGGTGCCCGAGTTGGACTGCTTCAGATTGGCGGTGTTTCGGGCGAGCAGCCGCGGGGACAGTGGTACCGGTGACTGGGGTGGTTTGCTCGTAACCTTCTCCATCGGCAGCTTTAGGCTAAGGGCTGATGCGGACGACGTTTGGGTGATCGGATGCAAAGCGATCGGTGCGATTGTGTTGGCGGACGCCGGAACCATCGACGTTCCACCGGTTCCTGGTGGAAGGTTTATTGTTTCGTTCGAGGCACCTCCATCTAAGAGGGTGGAGCGGGCTTGGTTAGTGCCAGACGTCATTGCATCGTCGGCCGAATGTTGTTTCCTCGGTGCTAGGCCACCGGCCGACGGCTCGAGTGTGTTCGTTTCCGGCAGGGAAGTGGTAATTGCTGACTTCGCAGCACTAAACTCGGCCTGATGTTTCGCGGCCATCGTTCCACGCACCGTCGGGGCCATCGGTGTCGGCATCGGGTCCACCGTAGGCCCTGGAAGCGTACGCAACATGCTCGGTGGAGGCGGCGTAGATCCGGCAATTTCCTCCGGAATGGCCTCACAGCTGACGCCCTTTCCGTAGGTGGACGATTTTTTCTTCTCCACCATTGAAACATCCGGTTGAACTGACGCGTTGACCGACGTGTTTGTGAATGTTTCATTCGTCCCCACACCACCACCAGCTTCAGCCATCGTCAACGGTTGTCCCGCAACGTCCACCTTTGCTTTACTCAGATACTTGCTGTTCCACTTGGATCCCATCTCGGGACTCGAATTAACCCGACGTACCGTTTTACGCATCGAACGTCCCTCCGCGTCATCGAACACCACACCCTCGTGGTGATCGTCATACCTTCCCCGACCCGACGACTCACGTCTTTCATCGTCACTATCATCCTCACCGTCGTCATCATCATCGTCGTCGTCATCGTCATCCTCATCGCCATCATCATCCTCATCCGAAACGGCAGCTGGATGCTTGTTACGCGGAATATTGATCGGTCCAGATCCACCGCCACTCAGTGAACCACTTTCACCCGCCTGAAGCACGTTCTTCAGCTCCTCGTCCTCACTCTGCTCGTGCTCTTCCTCCACCGAATGTTTCTTCTTCGGGTCGACCTTTTTCGTCAGCTCAAACACGTCGTCCGAGATGGATACCTTCGCACGGGAACTGACCACACCACCGATACCGGAGGCAGACACTGGAGGCGAGGCGACATTCGAGGGTGGATTCAGCTGGTCGACGCTACCCGCATTGGGCGCGTCCGATTGGACGAAGCGATCGGTCATGGTTGCGGGAATGTCCGCGTTGCTACCGAACGGGGTCAGTGAGTCGCTACCACCACCACCACCGGTGCCGTATCCTTGAGGAACGCTGGTCCCACTGTAGGTGGAAAACTCCGAACCGACTATTCCACCACCGACACTGGGTGAAAACAGACACGTAAGGTCCTGGAGCGCCACATCTCCCCCGAGGATGTCGTGCGAAACCTGACTCTGGATGCGCGTAATCCACGAGGTGTATCCGGTCGGTCGTCGAACGCTCACTTCCGCCCAACCGGTACAAACACAGGCGCATGGCTGCACGGGTTTATCGAACCCGATCCCCGATGAGGACGACGATCCGCCGCCCGCCGTCATCGAACCGCCCAGCTGTTGCGGCAGTATTAACCGATTGCCGATCGTCGCCATCAGACCGGGTCTCGGGGTCACCAGCGAACTTGTCCGAAGCAGCTCTCCTCCAGTACCTCCCGCTGCTCCCGGTGGTCCTCCGTGGTCGACGGAGTCGGGATTACTACCGCGACGTGACAAAGCTTCGAGTGAGCCCGACGAGTAACCTTCCTGTGATCCCTGGCGGAAGAACCGGTTGCCAGCTGTAGACGAACCCACCGTCGAAGCCGAACCTCCCGGACCCGCCGACATGGGTCCAGTGGAGTGGGCGGAGTGCGGACCAGCCGGGAACGGTGTCGCTGCCGTCGACGATGAGGTCGAACTCGAGGTGGTCAGATCCGTACTGTCAGATTCGTTTGCACTGATTTGGGAGATGCGAAATACGAAAACGAAAATTAACAAGAGTGGTAAACGGTTTAGGTTATTTTTAGATAGATTTGTACGTGATACAATTAAGCAAAAAACCTTCATTTTTGGTTACCAATTGGATTATTTGCTCTGAAGATGGAGATAGCGTAGCGTCTCTTGTGTGATCAATTTCAAATTCAATCTGCAAAGCTTACATGAAATATGATTGGGAAATTTTCTCAAATAAATATATAGGAGCAGTTTCTTGTCAGCTTTGCAGAATCAATGCAGGGGATTTTCTACCTTTAATTTTTACATTTAAAAAAGGACGAGTGCTATCGTATTCAAAGGACTTTGGGGCTAGAAGCACAATAGGATAAGTGCAATCGATTTGATTGACAAAGCGGCCTTAACGTTTGCATTAAAAAAATACACAAAAAAAGCTAACTACTTTCCTTTGAGTCATTATCATTTCTTCTGTGTTCAGAACAAGTTTGAAAGCTTTAACATTAATTGAATCCGTCGTGGCCAAAACATTAAACCAACTTGTTTGATGTTGCGAAACATTTCCTGTCCTCGGAACTCAGTTGATTTGGAATTTTGACATACTCATAGAGGTAAGAAGATTAGAAAATCATTTCGGAGCCAGCGGCACCCCAAATTGTAACAGAGGCCGAAAAGAAGCTTGGAAAAAATGGTTCTTTGCCCAGAAGGTTGCTTCAAATGGCATTTAGTTAAGAAAAAGCTACAAGAGATGGCCATTGTTATAAAGAAGTGTCTACAGACTCAAACAAAACAGCTCAAAGCTCCTGTCCTCGCGACCATCATGAATGTTTTAGCTTATTTGAAGCAGGATGGTGACGAGTGGTAAAAAAACCAGGTACTTAATGTTACTTCTGAAGCGTGTTAAAGTATATTTCAAATGTTTAGTGGTCCATAAACTTCAGGTCGAAATCCAGTGAGGGTATGCCAAAATGTCAAGACTTGTGGCGTATGGAGGAGTATACAGTTTGAAGCGGAAGTAAGCAACTTTATCACAAAACCTCATAAAGAGTACGATCCAGCGTGTTGGACATACCTGGGCACAGTAAATCATGCCAAAATATCATCGGAAGAGTTGAATCGGCCAGCAATAAAATAAACTTCATCATTCAATTATCTTGGTTAACTTTTTTCTTAACGCCGACGAAAGATTGTCCCTTTTTTCTAATGCAAACGTTATTGCGCTCTATCCTACACACGTGGTGCAATCAGGTGAAAATGAAATAAGAAACTTAATAAAATTTCACAAACATGACACTAAACAACTGTTTTTCGATTTTTCAGTGGAAAGTTTCATGCGTTTCCTTTTCAAACCCCCTTGATGTCGGATTTTGTCGGCCAATGGGTTGAAGGCAGGAGTTATGCTTTGTGGTTATGGAGGGATGAATCGAATCGAAGGTTAGGAAATACGATTTACGGAAAAGCCAATTTCTGCCGGGGGTGAACGAAAAAATATAAACATCGTGAGTAAAGTCGGATGATGATCGTGATGGTGCAACTTCTCCTCCCTTAGGAGGAACACACAAACACACACACATATACAGGCGGGCACGAAAAGGGGCCGATTGAGTACTATCGATCTTACCTACTGTGTTGCAAACTGGCTTTGGTATACCTTTTATTCGACGCCGTCGTGGAAAGTTGCCCGCCGGTCGCCGGCACGACCGTTCCACCACCGTTTTCGACGGCTGGAAGAAGTTTACCATCGGTGTGGTCCGTCGTCATGGTTGCCGCCGTCGCCGCGTGGTGGTGGGAGGTGGTTCCACCGATCCCGGAAAGACCGGAATCCTTCCCGGACGAGGCACTGCTGCTGCTGGGCGGTTCGGGCGACAGCGGTTGCCCACCGATGGTGGTCGTTGTCGTGCTCGCGCTACTGTTCGACTTCGAGAGCATTGGATGGGATTGGTGTAGGGAAGATGGTGGTGCTGGTGGATGATGCTGCTGCTGCTGTTGGGGGTGGTGTTGCGGTTTGGCATCGTGACCGACGGTGGCGCTCGCGGCCACACAGTACTGATGGCACCGATCGCACAGCCCGTTGCGGAAGTTAACGCCCGAGCAGCCGCTCGTCGTGATGGTGATCAGATCGTGACCGACGAGCCACGTCATCGATTGGCCACCGGACAGCAGAAACTCGGCCGACGGGAGCCGCTTCGAGATGCCGGAGCAGGGTGAGAACGTGTGGCGCACCATGAAGTCGACGCACGTTTCCGCAAGCTCGCAGTGAAACTTGTACATGTCGTCGTTCAGCCCGGACACCGGGTAGACGCGCTGCGTGGAGGACGAGTTCGATACGGACACACCCGACACACCACCCTTCTGTCCGGCCTGCTGTTGCCCTTGCTGCTGTAGCAACTGTCCGCCAGGTGTGTTTGAGAGCTGTTGGGATTTCTGCTGTGAGCCTTGCGATTGCTGTTGGGCCTGCTGTTGTTGTGCTTGCTGTTGCGCTTGGATACGATCCCGTCGCCGGGAGCTTTGCTCCGTCAGGCTGGAGCTTCGCTTGCGTTCCGACGAATCTTCGTTGGCCTGCGAAAACGAACGCGATCCGTCCTGGAACGGAACCTTCACGTACGACTCGAGCCCCTGCACGATAAACTTGACCAGCTGATGGCGCATCGGTAGCTTACACTTGATGAACCACGCGGCCACGACGTAGTGCGCCAGCGACACCGTGTAGTGATCGTACCGGAACGGGTTCGTGTACGGTAGCGACATCGCTAGCACGCACATGTACGTGCGCGTGTTAAAGTTCCCGAACCGGAAGCTCGGCACGAGGATCAGCGTCGAGAGGAACTCGAGCACGGGCAGGGCCACCGTCTTCGTGCTGGTCATCTTGCTCTGCTCGAGTAGCAGGTCGGCCATCTTCGGCATCAGCTGCTCGGGCATTTCGAGCAGCAGAATCGTGAGCGTCCGGATGCAGTCCTGTGCGCGTCGCGAGATCAACCCCAACTTGAGCGCTTCGATGATGTTCTTCTGCGTGTTAAAATCGAGGTGTTGGTGGTACATCGCGAGACTCGAAAGGGCCGGCAAAATGAGTTCCATGTAGTCGGACACTTTCGGGAGCATGTTTGCCGGCACCTGCAGCTTTTCGAGCTGCATCCGATCGGTGTACATCCGGTAGAGGGTGCGGGCGAGCGAGTCTACGTCATTGCCCTGGATCAGTGCCTTGTTCTGCATCACGTTCGGTAGCTCGGTCAACACGAGCTGTATCACTTCCCAGTCTTTCTCTTCCTTCAGGCACAGCACGATCACCTGGCAGCCACGCTTGATCGAGATCGTCGTTAGGTTCGTCGCCGGAATGCGATCCATCGAGGAGCGCTCCGTTCCTCCACCCGGCTGATCGGTGAGATTGAGCTGGCTAGAGGACTGACTCGACAAGTACGGCTGTGGTTGCAAGCTCTGGTGCTGGTACGGACCCTCGATTCCGAGATAGTGCGAAAAGCGCACCCGATTATCATCCTCCGGATCCGGATAGCCGATGTGGAACGAACCATTGGCCCGTGCCTTCATCATCCAGGCGAATATCCGGTACCGGATGGTGCTCACGTTTGCCAGCACGTTCGGTTTCTGGTAGTGCAGCTCCAGCAGCCCGATCAGCATACTGTACACCCGGATCGCGTGCAGCGACGGCAACCGGTACAGCTTGACGATGAACAGCCGAATCAGTCCGTCCACCAGCAGTATCACATCTTCCACCTCGTGCTCCGTGCGCACCTCGTGGTTCTCTTCGTACGGCCGGTGCAGCAGCTTCTCGATGATCTCGAGCAGCTCGATGCAGCGCTTCGTCTCGCAGTGGATCGTAAACTCGATCAGAGTCCGGGCGACCGCTTTCCGCACCTCGGCGTCCTTCTCCAGCGGCACACTGCCCAGATGCACGATCACGATGCGCTCCAGGATCTCGTCCTCGTACGCGGCCCGATTGGCTGCCATAATGCGCTCCAGGGCCTGCACCGCGTAGATGCGCACGTTGCTGTTCTTCATCCGGTAGAACCGATCCATGAACTGGCACAGCTGCCGCAGCCACTCCGACCGGGTGGCCGATATTTTGCTCGCCTTATAGTCAATCAGTCGCTTCACGGACGCCTCCGGACGCTCGGCCGAAACCTTCTCGATCAGGGCGTAAATTTTCTCCGGATCCGCGTTCATCGCGCCCTGCTGCAGGATGCCTTCCATGATGTTGAGCGTGTCGTGAAAGTGCGTCAGCACGGTATGCTCCGCCGGTAGCCGATGGATGGCGAGGTTATGCGAAATCTCTGTCATGATGTCGCAGATAATGTCCCACGTCGGTTCGTTCAGCTCGGTGCCGGATTTTTGAATCAACCGGTTCATGCTGAGAATCACCTCGTACGTTACGACCACGTGGCGGCTTTTTAGAGCCTGAAAAAAAATGGGAAGAATGTTAACAAAAGACATAAAAAATGCTGTTTGATTATGGTTGAAAAAACGCTCCCACGCTACGCTGAAAGAAATTTATAAAGAGTGTCCTCCCAGTACAGCTGATCTCAATCCAATGAATTATTTTAGCTGGTCATATATACTATCCAATATTATCAAGCAAAACATGTCCACTTTGGAAGTGCAATGCCTAAATCCTTTTAATTTGGGGGGAAAATAGGGATGGAAGTCTTGCGAGCCGGATGAAATGGTTTTGAAAAACGTTTGAACCGGGTTAAAAATGTAGCTTTCAATTAAAGATACAACCAAGCATCCGAAATAATGTTAAGAAATAATTTATGTTTGAAATTGTATAAGAATGTATTGGAATCCGTGTAGTTGTGTCGCTGCATAATCTACTCTTCTTGTACTTACATTCCAAAAGCTGGTCAGCACAAGCGAAGGCGAACAGTTCAATATCGGTACGACACACCCGCCGACACCCCACAGGCCAACGTTCGTGTGAAAGATGGCCCCGCGGAGCAGCGCATCGTCCTGGTGGAAGGCCGGATTGTTCAGTATATTGCACATGGTGAGCAGCGTCGCATGACCGAGAGCCGTACCGAAGAGATTTTTCATAATCTTCCACGAGTGCTGACAGTAAGCCTCCTGGTTCACCATGCGGCACAGGATGATGATGAACAGCGTGAGCGATTCGTTCGGTATGATCGCGTAGCAGATGAAACAATCCAGCACCGACAGGCAGAGCAGAATCGTGGGCGTCTCCTGCTTTTTGCACGTCATGTCAAAGATGTACGACACGACGCCGACGAGAAACTTCGGCTCCAGGCTGGCCGCGTTGTACTTGATCAGGTTCACGATCAGCTCCAGCAGTGGATCGATCAGCCCGGCTTCGTCGATCGGTTTGATCCATTCCAGCAGAAATGGGCCAATTTCCTTCTCAAAGTGTTGTATGTTTTTGCCCGTTTCGGTAAGCTGTTTGAGCATCTCCAGCCGGTACCCGATGTCCTCCGGTTCGCTGTGACTCACTATCACCCGGTAGAACTGGGCCCGCATTAATCCGAGGCTATCGTACTGGCCCTGGATCAGCTTGCAGTAGAAGGCCAGAGCACACTGACGTTGCTCCATCAACTTGTTGCCGACAAGCAGATCCTTCGTCAGTTCCCACAGGGACTGGACGGCGTCCGGTTCGAGTCGCGACGACATTACCTGCTCGCCAAAGTCCTTCAGCGCTTTGCAGCGCTGTGTTACCGGTGTTTCGGGACGAAGTTCACGCTCTAGCTCCGGGGAAATGGGTAGATCATTACGCGAGCTGGAAACTGCAAGTGGATGAAGTAGATTAAGTAACCTTCTAGGGTTTTACTTCCGATAAACCCTCATACGTACCACTTCCGGATCGATTGATGCGAAAGAATTGCTTCAATCGGTAAAGATGAGTTTCTCGTTCCCTTGAGGTCATTTTGATGTTGTTTGATTGAATTTTCTCTCACAAAAAGCGGTGACTTGTTGCTACCCGCCCTTAACGCTCATTTGAGCTTTATGTTCGCTATTTCAATCAATTATTCAAAAGATACCTCCACATTTGATAGCTTGAGTACTATCAGGCAAGGTGCAAAGAAACTAATGGAACAGAAATAGGAAAAAATTCCCCTTCGATTCGACAACAGTCATACACAAACAGCTGTTAGGTTATACCTCTACCGCCGATGGGAAGGGTGGTGGTTTCTGGAGTTGCACGGCTGATGGCGGAAGATTGCACGGTTCTAGCTCTTACGGAGGTAAGGATCTTGCCAACCCCAAGAAAGCGGCAAACGGCAATCGATCACCCAACTACCATCGATTAGCCAATCAATTATCGGTGCGAACGACAAGTCCTACGAGTGCTGCATGAAACTCCAGACTTGCAAACCGTACGCGATTCGCCTTGCCGGCAGCAGGAACAGCACGGCCCAGAGCACCGGACCTTAGGCCGGACCGTCCCCGTACGACCCGAGGGCGGTAGTTGCTGGTCTATTGTTTCTATATCACACAATTAGGCGTGTTGGCGAACAAATTGTACACTATTTTCGATCTCTAATCACCAACCTAGAACTTCGCTGGTTTTTGACACTTTGTCGACCGTCGGCAAGGATGACTGAAACTGTCGAACTGTTACAACCCAAGGTAGCGAATGTTAAGTTGATCTATAAATTTTGTGTTCAAAAATACGTACTAAAAACTAGAATTATCGGCTCTTCACATTGAAAAATTAGTTTATTTAATTTCTTTAATTGAAAAAGCTCTTTAAATTGTATCACAGCTAGCCATCAACGATTAATTTCCCTGCAGAGAAGCTTCGATTCATAAACCTTGCAATCTTTGCTTGTCAACATTGTCAGTTGTTTGCTTTCACTTGTTCGTGAAAACAAATTTGTGCTTGTGCTGAAAAATCTGAAAACAAACACCGATTGTGTTGTAGTTCCATATTTTCCTGTTGTCCGAAATGGATCGTGTAGAGGTAAGTGAGAAAAACACGTCCTAGGTCACAAGGGTCCATTGACTGATTTGTTTCACATTCCAGTTCGCATCGCAGGACGACAGAAGGCTTTGGTTGGGAAATCTGGACAGCCGAATTACCGAGTAAGTAAAGTTGCTTCTTTGTGCTTGATGATGGTGCTCCGCAGTCACTGCGAACCACCCTTTCCGAACAAACCCCGATTAACCGTTTTTCGTGCCTCTTTCCGATTTGCCACCAATCGGTATCAACTACTGAAAATCGTGCAAAAATACGGCAAAATTGAAAAGTTCGACATGCTGTTTCATCGCTCCGGACCGCTAGCAGGCTACCCCAGGGGTTATGCGTTCGTCACATACGAAAATGTAAGTCTCAAAGAGCGTGCGTTTGTCGTAGAACGAATTCCTAATTCATCTGATTGCTTTTCAGCACAAAGACTCGGAATCTGCACTGCGCAGATTGGATGGGAAGGTGGTCGGTGAGAAAACGATCGTGGTTCGATGGGCGAAGCATGTGAACCGCGACGATTCGGACAAATCGAAGCCAAAGATAGAAATACCCTGCCTTGCCGGAGGTTCTAAAGGGGGCGCAAACGGTCCGCTAAGTCAGCAGACTAAAATACAGGCCCTCGAAGCTAAGCTGAAAATGCTGGAAAGCAGATCGGACGACCTGATCATCAACAAATCAACCACTGCCGAACGGCCGATTATCGAGCGCTACCAGTACAACATCAATCAACCCCAGCGGACGGATCCAATGAAGATGAAACGTTCCCACCATGCGGGTGGCCGTGGGGGATCCCGTGGTGGACCGTACCGACATCCCAACCGGCACAAATAGAATGGACGACCTGACTGTTATACTGAATACTCATAGATTTACGATTATAATTTTAACCGAACCGGTACGATTGAGGTAGAAACAAAAATAAAGAGACTTAAATATACTATCAAACTAAACATTTTATTCTTCTCTATTCGGGTCATCCCTATCGGGCGCGAACGGTGCCGTATTATTCCTTCATCTGATACTTATATTTTCCTCGCATGTGTTTTGGCACAGGAACTACACCAGGACACGGCAGTTGTCCGGGAATTTCACAAATGCAGTGTTTCATACAGCCAATGCCAAAGTTCGCGGGGTTATCTTGTTTTTCTGCCAATTTAGCTTCCGCTTTCAGAAGTTCCCTGCACGGCAAAACAATTACAAATTAGATTCAGCAAACACGAATTAGGTGTATTTGGTATGCATGTACTTACTCAGATTTTCCCACCACTACCTTGAGGTGCTGCAGAATTTCTTGCCTATTTTTGCTATCTACATCGATAAGCATTTGTTTTCCATTTTCTACGCAAAAGGGAAAGATTGGGTAAGTTACTTTTAAACGGTTGCGACGTGCAACTAATCTTACCAAAGTAGCATCGAATGAACGGAGACGGGGTCATGTTTTTGAATGTGACTACCTGCACCTTAGGGTTTTTGTACTGTATCTGGGGTATGTTCCAAAATCAAAATCCCTGCAATAGAAATCATGGGCTGTAGTTGTATTCAGGTTTCGTCGCAGGCAAATAGTTTTACCTAGCCCCTTCGTGGTGATCGCCGTAGGTGTTGTAGTTTACGCTGAAAATTTTTACTTTATCCTTCAGCATCAACTGGCCGGCATTTAAGTATTGCAGTGTCCTCCGTATCGGAGCCTTTCCTTTCATGAACGGCATTTTGGATAGTTAAAGTTTACAAATCAGGAATCTTCAATCAATAAACTACAAAAATCGAGTAGTAGTTTACAGAGTAAAAATGGATTTTTAACACTTTGCGTAAGAACCACACCGCGGTTTAAATACGGGAGCAAATGTTTTGGAAAAGACAATCTGACGTTTTGATTGATACATTTGCCAAAGAGGTGAATTAAAGGGTGACGATTATTGATTTGACAAACAAATGCCCCTTGCAAATCAATCCAGGAGGTTCAATAAATTCTAAAATAAATTCTAAAATTAGTTTTATTCTTTTTCAAATAAATCTGAGGTATTGCAGTACGTGTTTGCAGTAGCTTTCCCTCAAATTTTGTTTCAGCCAATTCGCCATGTTGAATTTGGCTTGACAATCAAGCAACACGTTTCGAAGGAAATCACCTTTTCCCACACCTTTGGAAAAAGCCGACGGCAACGTCAAAAGTAAAACTTGTTTTGTCATTCACCGAAATCCAGAAACAAGATTCATTCTTTCCTGGCAATATTTGTAGTATCGTAGCGGTCGGTTCTATTCGTATTTACTCTCCAAACTTACATTATGCCTTCCGAACTTAGCACCACTAAAGTAATTGTGCACCCGCTGGTGTTGCTCAGCGTGGTGGACCATTTTAATCGGATGGGTAAGATTGGCAATCAGAAACGCGTTGTTGGTGTACTGCTCGGTTGCTGGCGTGCAAAAGGTGTTTTGGATGTGTCGAACAGTTTTGCAGGTAAATTTGGTTATTTCTTTGTCCTCCATCGTGCCTACATGCGCTCATTTGTAACGTTGTCGTTTTGTTGCGTCTTTTTTCCCCCAGTTCCCTTCGACGAAGATGACAAAGACAAATCTGTTTGGTTCCTTGACCACGACTATCTGGAGAACATGTACGGTATGTTCAAGAAGGTGAACGCCCGTGAGCGTGTCGTCGGCTGGTATCACACGGGGCCGAAGCTTTGTCAGAACGATATTGCCATCAACGAGCTGATCCGGCGCTACTGTCCGAACTCGGTGCTGGTGATCATCGATGCGAAACCGAAGGACCTGGGACTGCCCACCGAGGCGTACATCGCGGTGGAGGAAGTGCACGACGACGGATCGCCCACGTCGAAGACGTTCGAACACGTCCCCAGCGAGATCGGTGCCGAGGAGGCGGAGGAAGTCGGCGTGGAGCACCTGCTGCGCGACATCAAGGATACCACCGTCGGCAGTCTGTCACAGAAGATCACCAACCAGCTGTTGGGCCTGAAGGGACTGAATGCCCAGCTGCGGGATATCAAAAACTATCTTCTCAAGGTTGGCAACGGTCAGCTTCCAATAAATCATCAAATTGTGTACCAGCTGCAGGACATATTGAACCTGCTGCCCGATATAACGCAGGAAAACTTCACCGACACGCTGTACGTGAAAACGAACGATCAGATGCTGGTGGTGTACCTTGCATCGCTCGTACGGTCGATCATTGCGCTGCATAATCTGATCAATAATAAGCTCACGAACCGCGACGCCGAGGAGGGCAAAAAGAACGACGATGCAAAGGACAAGAAAGCACAGGAAAACAAGGAAGCGGGATCGGATAAGGACAAAAGTAAGAAGGAAAATGAGAAGGATGCGAAGAAGGAGGACGTGAAAGCGGAAAAAGGCAAAGATGAAAAGAAAAAGTAATGTTACAATGTATTCTCAGTTTAAGGAATGTCATAATTTCTTTGGTAACAAAATAAATGAAACATAAGTACTGATTGGGTCAGTTTGGTGGTTTTTATCGAACGAAAATGGTCATCCGTTGCGCAAATGAAATATTTCAAAGTAGTGTGAAATATTTCCACACAGCAGCTTGGGCTGCTTGGTTTGTTGCAATTGTAGTCGCAATTATATTTTTCTTCAGTAATTGTACTCGCAATCTACGTAAGTTCTACATTTATCGATATTGAAAATTGTCATCATCATCATTGATCATCTTTCATTGGATTTTGACCAAAGTGACCAGCACAAACGCGCGGCTGCACGATAGAACGGAATCTTTCACGCGCGAAACGTGTATGAACCTGCACTTGCACGAGTCCAAATGTCAGTCGAGCCGAAGAAAAGTCAGTCGTCGATAGTCCATGAGGCGCTTAGCATCGTGCATTACTCACTGGCGGTACGGGTTTTCAGTGCCGTGTACATACTGAAGCGAAATTTATCTACTTTAAGCTAATTAGAATCGTCTTTTATAAGAGTGATCCCCAAACGTTGTGGAAGTCGGTAAGTTAGTTGGCATTGGAAAGCAATTCGAAGGGCACGAGAACTTTCCAGTGCCGGATCGAAGTTGCCAGCGAAGTTTCCTTTGCAACCAGCGCTGGGCAAGCAGCATTTGCATCGCAGTTGTTCTGTACGGCGTATTTGCGCGTTATTAATTGGATCTATGTTTTTCCCTACTTTGCAGCGGGCGATTTGTTCCGAGAACAGCACAGTTCTACTTTGTTTGCCACATTTCAGCGGTGAATTTCTGTTCGTTTTTGGTAAACGTCAAAGTGAGGTTAAGCAGAGCGCGGAGGTAAACACCGTCGACAGGCGCGTGTGTTTACAGTTTTGCTGGTGTCGGCAGCAACTTGTCAAATCGCTAGATCGTACCCGCTGGTGCAGACCCCAGTAACGAAGGTTAAGTCACCGTAAGCTCCCGAAAAGCAGCGGGGCGCTTCATCTGCTTTCGGTTGGTAATGTACGCACGGACAGCTGTGTGGTGTGTAATCTAGTAGCAAGTGTTTTAACGTTAGCGTGCGCACGATGGCACAGGAGGGAGTGAATGTCCGAACGCTAACGCTCATCTTCGAAGAATGGGAGGAGTCACATCTCACACCCGGGTACAACCCGGCACCGACGGTCAAACACCTGGCGGAGATGTTCGAGACCGAAACGAAAGCATACAAAATGAAAGATCCGGACCCGTTCGACGAGCGGCATCCATCGCGCACCGATCCGAACTGCGAGCTCGGTCGGATGCTGAAGGCGCTCTTCCGCAAGGACTCCTTCATGACGCGCCTGGTGAACGATTACATGCTGGACAACTTTTTCACCCGCCAGCGGATACAGCAGAGCTCGTTCGAGCTGAACGTGGCCGCCTCGCGGTTAATTTTGGTCATCATGCCGGGCCTCGACACGGCCGCCGTCTTTCAGCACGATAACAATTCACACAACCAGCTCATACGGCGCCTCTACAAGTGGGCGGAAACGAGCGAGGAACCGTTGAAAAGCTACGCCACCGGGTTGCTGGGTGCGGCAATGGAGGTGCAGGACATAGCGTTTAGCTTCCGGGAGCAGAACGTCCGCCTGATGCCCATCATGCTGAACCGGTTGCGTGTGCTACATCATGAGTTTAAGAATCGTGGACAGCGGCCAGTTTGGATGCCTCCGCAGGTTACGGAACCAGTAGTTACTGCTGTCCCGCCGGAGCAGGAAGAGAAGCCCGAGGCAGCCCCGAAGCAGGAGGATGAAGCGATGTCTTCTGCGATGGATCTAAGTGTGGGAATCAAAGAAAACGAAACCGTTCCAGTCACGGAAGAATCGAATCGCATCGAAACGGAGCCAATGGAAGATGATACGGCAGATCCGGAGGAATTGGAAAATAAACCCGAAAGTTCCAAGAGTGAAGGAGCGCAGTCGGGAGTAGACAAGCCGAAGGTGGATCAGCCGGCGGCCATTGCCGAGCCGGAAGTAGCCCAGCCGGAAAGAGCCCCGCCGCTAGTTGAACCGAGACGAAGTGCGCAACCGCGGCTTATGATCCCAATCCATCCCGTGACGTCCGAAACGAGCCAAATGTTGATCCTGGGTTACCTGACGCCGATGGGCGAGTATCAGGAGTTCCTGCCGCACATATTCGAGCACAACGTGATGCAGCTGATCTTCAGCTACATCGAGGACGTCGACTCGAAGGACACCTGCCTGGCGTTCGAGGCGCTCAAGTACCTGGCGTCGCTGCTGTGTCACAAAAAGTTTTCCATCGAGTTCATCAGCAACGGGGGGCTGGAGCGGTTGCTGAAAATACCTCGGCCGAGCCTCGCGGCGACCGGCGTGTCCGTGGCGTTCTACTACCTCGCCTACTGCGAGGATGCGATGGAACGCATCTGCCTGATGCCGCGCGAAATCATCACCGAGATGGTGGCCTATGCGCTCTGGCTGCTTGCCTGCCCGCACGATTCCGGCCGCTGCCACGCGACCATGTTCTTCGGCCTAAGCTGTCAGTTCAAAACGATCCTGGACGAGTTCGACAAGCAGGACGGGCTGCGCAAGCTGTACAACGTCATCTCGGTGCTGCCGATATTGAGCAACTCGGACGAGTTTGAGATTAACGACGACGAGGAGGCGTCCGAGCGCCAGGTCGTGCGTCACGTTTGCGTCGCGCTGAAGAAGTACTTCGAAAACCATCTCTACTACAAGTATCTGCAGGTTACGCGCCAGCAGCAACCGGCCGTAGGGCCGGCGGTGCCAGTGTTTAAGGCGGCCAAGAGCACGCAGGAGGTGATCAGTCATCAGATTACGGCCCTGCAGGAGCTGCTTCCGATGAAGGCCCATTGGGCGCCGGTGGACGAGCTGCTTAAGCTAGGCGGTATCAATTTACTTCTACGGGTCGTGTACATAACCTACGAATGGAACTACAATGGACGGTAAGTGTTTGGCGATCCCGTGGTGAAATGATGAAATCGTGACAAAAATTACATCATCCATAGAATTTTCGGTTTGGTTAGAAATACGATTGCCATGGGTTAAATCCTTTTTCCAGCACTCTCCAAAGACTTTTGTAACTTCCTGGTGGGTAGTTTTATTTAGTAAATGGGTCATTTTGTTGGTAGGTTTTATGTTTATAAATCATTCGGCTACGTATCGCGATCAAAATAGACGAAGAATTTGAGGTTCAACGTGAATATTGACTCATACCTTCAGTTTTGGGGGTAAATGTATTTCTCTTACTTTTTTGACGAGAAGTTTTGTTTAGTCGGGGATTTCTTATCAATGTACTTGATGGAAAATGTAACATTTAATTCAATGTACAAAATATGAGCGGTATTTCATTTCAAAAGCAGCAACAGAGATCAAAGCATTTCTTTTAAATCATACAATTCATAGGTTAAACACTATAAAAACAATTAAACCCTTGGTTCAATAATATCGAATCGAAAACACTCCCGTGGTATTATATGAAAGTGATGTTTTACACAAGAAAATACGTTTATTTATTCCCCCTTCTTGTCCTTTTCAGCGGTGATACGGTACGGTTTGCGTTGGATGTGTTGAACGTGTGTTGCGTATTGCCACGCGTACATCACACGTTCACCGAGCGAGTCAAGTTCCCGGATGGGGCGTCCGCAGCCGGCGTCAACATTGTGCTCGGTGCGGCGGAAGGAGAAATCGTAGCCGACGCCGAGGTCCAGAAGTCCGCCCTAGCCGTCCTGGTTCACCTGGTCTGTGCTCCGATACATCGCCCGAGTGGATCCCTGGCACGGTACGGTTCGGCCAAGAAGCGCATGCCGAACAAGAGCTCCGAAGAGCTGATCCAGAAGGTTTGGGAAAGCGTTCGCTCGAACAACGGCATCATCGTGCTGCTGCAGCTGATGTGCGTTAAGACGCCGATCACCGATGCGGACTGCATCCGTGGGATGGCGTGCCGGGCGCTGGCCGGCCTAGCACGGTCCGACACCGTGCGACAGATCGTCGGAAAGCTGCCACTGTTCGTTCATGGCCAGTTGCAGAGTGAGTAGCTTTTTCTCAGCTCATTCGATTTTTTTTATTAATTGTTTCTCATCCCATTCAACGCAGGTTTGATGCGCGATCCAATTCTTCAGGAGAAGCGCGTCGAGCACGTGCTGTTCCAGAAGTACGCACTCGAGCTGATGGAGCGTGTTTCGGGGAAGGCGGACTCGTTCAACAATCAGCTAGACACCTCGCTGGCAGACATCCACAAGGCGAACGTGGTGGCCCAAACGCGCATTCAGTTCAACGAGCAGCAGCTGTATCAGCTTATCTATCAGCATCTCGCTTCGCGTGGGCTAACCGAAACGGCCAGCCAGTTGCTGAAAGAGACCGGCCTGAGTGCGTCGCTGATGCAACCGAATGCGCTACACCACCAGAATCACCAAGGAGGGTCCTCGTTGACGCGCTCGGCCGTGGCATTACATTCGCCGTTCGTCTTTCGCTCGCCAAACACCACCATCGTGCAGCGATCGCGCATCCGAAGCCGCACGGTAGATCCGTCGTTCAATGTTTCGACGGCGCAGGCAAACCTACAGGCAGCGCTGGCGGCCACCAGTATAGATACGCCTAGTCAGACGGTTCCCCTCGCCAACGGTACGGCAGCCGGTGGCAGCGAGACGGATTCGGCGGCCTCCAGCGTTGTCAACAGCGCCACCGAGATTCCGCCCGCCGCGATCGAAGCTTCACCCGCCGAGCTTCCACCGATAAAGTTGATCAAAAAAAGTGCCCCATCATCGATGGCAGTCACTGGGAATGGACTTACCGCGACGCCCTACTCCTCCTCGTCGCTGACGGCCGACCCGAATCGATCTGCCGCGTCCAGCACGACTTCACAGCGCTCGTTGCAGAAGCAAATATCCGCCACGGACGCCACGAACTTCCTGCTCCTGGCGACCAGCAACGCGAAGGCCCTCCCGGCGGAACCGACGCCGCCGCCCAACAACATCACGCTGCACACGATCGTCACCGAGTACCTCACGAACCAGCACGCGCTCTGCAAGAATCCGATGTCCACCTGCCCGCCGTTCGATCTGTTCCAGCCGCACAAGTGTCCCGACCCGCGTCCCCACCGGTCGTCCGGGATTAGCAATAACTTCGCCGCCCGCTTCTACCGGCGGCAAACCGGGTACGCGTCGCGGCGCTTCGACCGCCGGCTGGTGCACTCTACCTTCCACTCTTCGCGCGTCATCCGCCCGCAAGAGATAGATTATTGCTTTACCACCTGTGATTTTACGGTAAGACTTGTAACACCTTTTTTTTGCCTCAGAACCGTCCATCTCACTGTCCTTTTTCATACCAGCCCTGCGGGACCAAACTGATCGTCGGTTCGCAAGCGGGCGAGGTGTGGATATACAACCTCAACGACCCGATGCCGGAGACGACCTACAGCTGCCACGAGTCGGCGATCACGTCGATCAAGTGCAGCAAGGACGGTAAGCTGCTACTGACGACCGGTGCCTGGCGGTTCCCGATGTCGGCACTGTGGAACATCGAAGGTAACCAGTTCACGCAGAAGCTCCACTGGGAGGAGGAAGACTACCTGGAGTTTGCGAACCTCACGCCGGACAAGGTCCTGGCCACGATTAATGAGGTAAGGGAAGCGTGAGAATTTGTGGAGTTGATTTTAAATTGTTTAGTTTAAGGCTAATTGAATTGAATTTATGATTTTGGTTACTCGATAATTTTCATATCTTTCGCATCAACGTTAGTAGCTCTAATTGATGCGATCATCATTACCGTCAACGTATTCTCGTTCAAGAAGCGTTATTATCTGTGAAAAATTCTCATCTCATCGGTTAATACTGTTATCGATGGAACAATTGTTGAGTTAAACAATTGGTATTCCAAACTATCTTAAGATTTTGGGCTGATACATTATGTGTCTTGCATTCTAAAACTCTCTTTGAATATGGTCCATAACATAATAATACTAGATAGTTTTGATTATTTCGCCTGCCATCTTGTAATAACATACCATTGTTTCCAAACAGGTTGCCACCATCTACGACATAAATACGGGTCAGAAGGTAATGAAGTTCGAGCCGGTCAACTGCAATCAGTACGCGAAAAACCGGGCCACCTTCTGCCCGACCGACGAGCTCATCCTCTCCGATGGCGTCCTGTGGGATGCGACGTCCGGCAAGGAGATCCACAAGTTCGACAAGCTCAACCAAACCATCTCCGGCGTGTTTCACCCGAACGGGCTCGAGATCGTGTCCAACACGGAGGTGTGGGATCTGCGCACGTTCCACCTTCTCCGCACGGTGCTGCCGCTCGAGCAGTCGCACGTGAAGTTTTCGCCCCAGAACGTCCTGTACGGCATCCGGCTAGAGACGAACAGCACGGAGGACATGGAAACCTGCACGTACGAGACGAGCTTCAAGGTGCTGGACAGCTACGACTACTCGAGCATCGCGACGATCGACGTGAAGCGCAACATCTACGACCTGGCGATCAACGCGTACGGCAGCCAGATCGCGGTCGTGGAGAACCCGGGCAGCTTCAACAACACGGTACAGGAGTCGACCGTGCGTATCTACAGCGTCGGCCGGAAGCGCCCCATCGAGGACGAGCAGGACGACGAGGAGGAGGAGATGAACTCGGATGAAAACTCCATGTCGGAAACGGAATCTGTTGGTAAGTGGTCTCGAAAACGACACCATTATGCTATCGGGTTGTAACTTACCACATGCCGAAGCCGAAGCCGTCTCAAAATCAGGCCGCACGGCTTCGGCATTAAAACGCACACAGTTATAATTAGACCGTCGGCACACGCCCCGTTCCCAGATTCTTTTCCCTCTCCACTCTTTCGTTTACCCTAGCAGATGAATATGCTTTGCTAATAACAAGGCATTATAAGATCTTTTTCCAATCCTTGTTTCTCTTAGTCAAAACCCATGAAAAAGAATGTCCTTAACCTATTTTTTTTATCTAACATTCTGTATAATAATTTCAAATTTCGTGGATAAATCAATCGCTTCTAAGAGAATCAGTACCTTTTAAGAATGTTTTTATTGAAGCTAAGTGCTTCTTTCTTTCTTTCGTTTTGTTTTCATTTCAATGTTGTTGGTGTTATTATAAATTCAAAAGCTTCGTGTAAACTGATAGTCGTTTTGATTTTCAGTTTGCAAATTTGGACGCATTGGCTTTTGAATGGCCCTCAAGTCACCATGGTTACCTTCTGCCAGGTAACAACAAGAAAAAAAAATGTTTGTGTAAATATTCGCTCAGATGTTAAACTAGTGGGAAATAATTCTTTTTAATGTGAAACATTTCAAATATTATTTGCACTACAAACACCGAGCCAGATTTGCGAGCAATACCAAGATTACTTGAACGAAGCTATGCCCGTTTCTAAAGGAAAAATGCCGGGTTTGAACAACCTTGTGGGAAGCCATATTGAATTTATCGCAAATCCTTGTCACCGCGATATCAGGTGAGCAAAAATACCACAAACTTTTCTACAGGCGAAGCTTACAGCGTTCGTTCGCAGGGTGGCGCTACTGTGCAACATGGAGTTCGATCGTCAGTCTCGAACGTAAACACAGCGAGACTTGTTGTTTTTTATCTGCGTTAGTGAATAGTTTGGTTTTGTCCTTACAAGTGTTTCGTAGTGCTAAAGTGTTTCGTTGTGCTTGGGACCATTCACGCGTTGTGCGGAATAACACCATTCGCACCTCATTTTGTTCCAGTGTGCAGCAAGAGTGTTGGCGAAATCCGATCCACCGGAGATCGCTGTGAACGTCGTGGCATCATCCGAGTTGCCGGGTCAGTATTCTAACGATGGAGTTTGATTTGCATCGGTTATCGATACAAGATGATATAACATCACTTTGCTTTCATTCCAGTTGTGTCTTCGTCGGAGTATCGTAGCATCGTGCCTCTCTTGGATTTGCCACATGAAGAGCCGGATGAAGAGGAACACATTCCGGCCCCAAACATTGCTGCGAAGATGAAACGGGGAGCAGCATGCAGTGCAAAAGTACGGAATTAGAGTAAGGATGCCCATCATTGTTATTTAAAAAGTTGAAAATAGATTGAAAAAATATTTGTGAAAACATCTAAGTCCAATTGTATTTTATTTTGACAACAAGAAAAAAAATATTTTGACAGTATAGGAACTGCTCGATCGAGCTGCTCGAGCTCGTAAAAATCTTCCTCACCACGCTCACCGTAACAAACTAACTGTCCCGAATCTCCTGTCACCGTGATATCACGGTGAGCTGAAATACCACAAATTTTGCTACCGGTGTGGTTTGCTTACTGTATTGGTTTTTTATTTCTTTTACCCATAACCGGCCCGTCGAATACCTTGTACAGTTTCCACCTTTTCGTCCCTGCTTTTTTCAGTTTTCCTAACCAACCAAGCCATTCATTTGTTGGGCATTGTATGATACAAAAGTTGAAGAAAAAAAAAGACACTCATCAACCTGTGAAGAAAATAACTCGCGTTTTTTGCCTTACAAGTAGTGTACATGCGTGTGAAATGTAAATGTTTCACTGTTCTGTACAAATTTCTTTCTCGCTGCGATATTATGCTTAACGAATACACAAACCCACAACTTCGCCCCCCTTTCCCACGTACTCGTTCCAGTCTTCCGGAGTGTTAGAGGCGAAAACAATGGCGGACAGCGCCGAGGGCGACGGCGCGGGCGTCCCTCAGTGCCACAAGACGGTCAAATGCGCGAACAAATTGCCGACGATGTTGAACATGATGATGATGATGATGATGATGATGATGATGATGAACATGATGATGATGATGATGACCTTTTGCAAACAGGTTCTTCCGCATCGAACAGCGATGATGACGAAGACGATGACGAGGATAACGACGACGACGAGGAAGGCGATGGCGATAACAACAACGAGGATGGAGACGACGATGACGACGACGATGAGGACGAGGACGATGGGTACGGTGGTCATGCTGGTGATGATTCCGATGATTCGTCCTGGACGACGGCATCGGATATAGAAGATTTTCTTGTAGGCTATCAAGGGCGCTGAACGAGGTTACACAGAACAAAAAACAGCAGCTGTAACAAATCCCCTTGCACCAACAAGCAGCGCCCCAGCCAGGTGGCATATTGCAGAAAAATGGCTTGTGCCTTTTGGGGAAGCTGCACACTGCATCTTAGTTCGCGACTGCCATGAAATCTCCTCACTCCATCCGTGCGATGTATTTCCACCGTTCAGTTGTTTGATAAGGTTTGCGTCTACTGTTTGATGCTAGCGGATACAAACGTTCGAAGATCATCACTACGAATACGCATTGCCAAGTTAGCAAATAGCTTTGGAGAAGATTGTAGCGTGAAGTGGTGTATCGCCACAAAATGGATAATCGGGAAGCGTGCGTTGCATAGACAAAGTTGCTTGTCACCTTAAGTTAATCTTATTTCAGATATAATTTGAAAAAGTAAAACAGGGAAATCGTTCTACATTTCAATGGCATTCGAATACGAAAACATCCAGCTCCCTGTGCACATTGTTTGAGTGTTTTTTTTTTCAAAAAAAAGTCTTGTTTCTTTTCGTATACACACATAAGAACTTTTGTTTGTTTGTTTCTGGCCATTTGCATGGCAGCGAGTGCTGCCGATGATATTTCTTTGAACTTATTTATACCCACAAACGGGATGTACAATTTTCCATTCAACCGTTGAAGACTTACAAACGCCGCTCGAGCGCTGAAAGCTTAAACGGTCATGCGGGGTGCAGTGTCCATTATTGCAGAAGATTGTAGGGTTGAGCTATAGTAGGTGCGCGCGCTTCGAGGCTTCAACCAGCGCGATGTAATGTTTTATATTTATAAGTAGGATTTTTAAAAGAATAAATTCGAATGCGAATGCTGTAAATTAACACTGTTCTCAAGCTACAAGGTTCTACCTCGCGGGAAGCAGATTTGAAGGGCAGCAGATGCCATTTTGTAGTATGGAAAATGTTGAGAAACTTGTACCACGAAAAACTAGCACTTGCGTAATGCCAGTTTCGCCATCGTTTGGGTTCAAATTTTTCCAGATTATTCTCGTGTCTCACCATCTATTCATGAACTGTTGTGTTATATTGTTTAGTTTTAAAATTAAAAACCTTTTATTAAACTACTGGTGGTTTAACGCAGAGTGAATTAAAGTATATGACCGTTAGTATATTAAAGCGTATGACCGTTAGGCGTGTCATTTGTCAACCGATGTGTTCAGAGGTGCTTTTTAGTGAGCTTAAGTTGCTAGTGGATGTTTTGCAGCAGTTGTGGCAATATTTTGTTTTATTGTATTACTAGGTTTTTTGGTAACTACGAAGCGAAAGAGTTCGTTGCAGCAACGAGATAATATAGCCACTCGTTTGCAGGTTGGCGTGGTGGTTCAGGTTAAGTCTGTCATGCTCAAGCTCTTAGTGTGTTGACAAATTGGTAGGCAAATCTTTGCATTTATTTTTTTACGAAATTATTGTTTGATGGCTAGAGTATGGTTATTGGGAAAAAAGGCTCACAGGTAGCTCTTGATGCCAAACAGGTGGTTAAGCTCATGGCGTCGCGAGGCCGCGCATGCCACGCAGCACGCGACGGTAGAATCACAGCACGCCACCTCCGGCCGCTCGCAGCGCTGCAGTGTCCGGCTAAAGTGTTGCCCCGGCGGGCAGGCAATGAGGCAGGCATCACCATCGCGGCATTTGTAGAACGCACCACAGTTGCCCGGCACGGCCAGTAGCAGCGGATTCAGCGGATCATCGCCGAGTGGGCATCCGTTGTCCGGTCGGCAGTCGAGCACCGGGCAGGGCATGGGCGAGCATGGATCACCGGGCGTCGGGAGCTGCTGGCAAGGTATCATCGGGTCACAGCAGGCGTACTGCGGCCACTCACAGCGTTGCAGCGCCACACTGAAGTGCTCTCCGGGTTGGCACTGCATCAGGCACCGTTGACCGAAGGCACACTTGTAGAACCGGGTGCAGTCGTTCTCGTGTGGCAGCAGGGTTGGCTCCATTGGGTTATCGGTTAGCGGACACCTTGCGTCCGTTATGCATTCAACGCACGGTGAACAGGGTGTGGTGGGAATCGGTGCCGGGGTAGTGGTGACCGTGACTGGTGCCAGTGTGGTCGTTGTGGTGGTCGTCGTGGTGGTTGTGGTCGGAACCGGTGTGGTCGTGGTCGGCGGTGCAGGGCAAACTTCTGGGCAACCGGGCCGACACTCGATCGATGGATCACAACAGGCCACGTTGGGCCACTCGCAGCGCTGCAACGCCTGACTCCAGTGCAGCCCGGCCGGACAGCTGTACTCGCAAGCCTGTCCATGGGAACACTTGTAGAACTGGTTGCAGTTTGTTGGGTGCGGCAAAAAGGTCGGTCCGAGCGGATTGTTCACCACCGGACAGCGCTGGTCGTTGACGCACGCCCCGACCGGGCAGAGGTTACAGTTCCAAGGGACCGCCGTCTGTCCTGAGACGACCATCGTCAACCCACCGACCAGCAACATCAAAACCGGCTTCATAATGTTGGTTCACTTTCTGTTTCCTAAGCTCAATAAATCACTGCCTATTCTATACACCTTTTTCTGAATGGCACCACAGCGTACTAAGCCTTACACTCCCTGCCGAGGGTCGGTTTTATATGTGACCCATGGTTCCGGCAGCAGCACCAACAGATACACTGATCACCCCCGAGCGTATCAATCTTGTCCACCCGAAAACCTGCTACATGTGTGAGCTGCCTCGAGAACATTTTCCAACGAAGCGGGTGGATAAGTTATTGATTGTATAGCCGGTGGTTTTTTGGGACGAACGGAACAGCGACACCGACCGTGTTGCCATCATTCTTATGGCGCGACGGTAAGATAGTACAGACGGTCAGACGACGGTGTTTTACACGACGGCGTTATCTGGCACGTGCAGCGCTTCCTGCTACGCACGGAAGGTGGACTTTGCCGGCTGACGATGTTCACTGACTCCTAGTCCTACTTCGCCTTCCGATGGGCGGTATCCTATAAAACACACATGCCAAATCAGGGGCGGGAGGGAGCAGAACAAACAACGCCAAAGATATTTCCTGTTGTCACTGACTCGCTGGCCAGACGATGACCGTTTTCTCCTAATGACGTCATAGAGGCGATTGTCCAATACCACAGTATCAGTAAAGAATCTGCCGAGAACAGCAAACCGTTATCGGCATCCGTAGTTACGGATGACGTATCGGTTGTTATTTTCCCGCTACGCCATTCTCACCAGACTATCAACTTGCAACTGGTGATTCCAATCGTGGCACGAGAAAATATAAAAATGTCTACCATTGATAAGATAAAAGGGGAAATGTGTGACGCAATCGGTCCTTGCATGCACGAAGTCATAGGCAGGGTGTATCCAGAATTGGTGGCTGTAGGCCACCACAGAGTGCAATGAATCGTCAACCGAAACCGCTCGCAGTCGCACGACGTCCTGGGTCGACTACGCTAGGGATCTTCGGATTGCTTTGGGTAGAGTTCAAAAAAACTAGTTTTATCTGACGTAAGGCGAAGTTCTGGATGACTTAAGTCGATCGATCGATCTACTGCATATGCAAATTACTTGTTGGCCTTCGGAACTCCTGGGCAACGCTGAATGCTGTGTTAAATCTCGAGATACTTAAGCAATACCAAATGTTCTTTGTCGATTTGTCGAACAATCTTTTCGGTGTGCGCAAAATTAGGAAAACTTGTGAAACTTCAGAGTATTATTGATTCAATTTAGAAATTAAGTCGGATGCTTAAAAATCTGAAACTGGTTCCGCGACACTTCTTCTGCTTGTTCTATGGGGCGTAATGGCCTTCTTCGATCTTTCCTTCCAGAGAAGATTCACTTGTCCCCGTGCGCAAAGAGAAGACTAGAATACTTTTGAGCAGGCAAACCCGTATAAAAGTTGTTATCCTCGTGAAGAAGATCATTCGGAGCGGAAGATTCTCTAAATATGACTTATGAGATCGCTACCTTTATTACCTGCTACTCCGATTACCTGTATCGTCCAATACCTTTATTACCTTCTTCTTGTTGTCTTTTACATACCTCCGTTTTGGATATTGATGCAGATAGGGCGTAACAAAGAGTGCAGGGTATGATACAGTTACTTCGGATGCTTTGCTTTCAGTGATCAGAGTGTTTATTCACGTTTGCTCTAGTTTATTTATAATCTCTTCCTTCGGAAATGAAACCAAACTTCACGGGCAGGTAACGCCGGGAATGCAGGCCGGGACACACTCGATGGTCGGATCACAGCAGGCTTGGTGCGGCCAGTCGC
Source organism: Anopheles sinensis (assembly GCA_000441895.2). Classification (NCBI taxonomy): domain Eukaryota; kingdom Metazoa; phylum Arthropoda; class Insecta; order Diptera; family Culicidae; genus Anopheles; species Anopheles sinensis. Next base: position 1,767,826 of record KE525351.1, on the reverse strand, counting down.
ATACCATCCTGTCCTTGTTGAAGTGCAGCCCAGGCGGACAATCGAATTCGCAGGCGCGGCCCGTCTGGCACTTGTAGAACTTGCCGCAGTTTCCTACTTTTGGTAGCAGGATTGCCGTAGGGCCATCACGCGGCGGACAACGCATATCCTCGACGCAATTCAGTGGCGGACAGGTCGTCGAAGGATCGCAAGGACCGGGTGAACCGGGTTCACCGGGTGTCGGGTTCGGAGTTGGTCCTGGAGTTGGCGCTGGAGTAGGTGCTGGAGTTGGCGCTGGAGTTGGGGCTGGAGTTGGCGCTGGAGTTGGCGCTGGAGTTGGCGCTGGAGTTGGCGCTGGAGTTGGTGCTGGAGTTGGTGCCGGTGTTGGTGCCGGTGTTGGTGCTGGTGTGGGAGCAGGGGTTGGTGCTGGAGTTGGCGCTGGTCCCGGACCATTCGGGGGGCAGGTCACGCCAGGAATGCACGGATCGCACGGAATGGTCGGGTTACAGCAGGCGCGCTCTGGCCAGTCGCAAGCGTTCACCTTCGGGTTGAAGTCCAGCAGCGGAGGGCAGTCCATCGGACAAGCGAATGGTCCAGTACATTTGTAGAACTTGGAACAGTCTTGATGCGGTAGTAGCACGGTAATCTTGGATGAGACCGGACATTCCGGGTGAGGGATACAATCGCTTATGGACTCGTCACTTCCCTCCTCGGGCAGCGTAGTATCGCAGCGCGCCCTTTGTGGCCAATCGCACGCCTGCTCCTGGGCGTTGTAGTGTAGTCCGACAGGGCACTGCTGCTCACAAGCGTTACCGCCGCTACACTTGTAGAACTTGTCACACTCGTTGTGCGGCAGAAGCACCGGATAACGGTCGTCCTTGTTGGGACAGTTTGGGTGTGGATGGCAATTGAAGGTAGGACAGGTGACCGAGGGATCGCATGGCTGTTGACCATAAGCTAGTGTCGCTGCCAGTGCGGCAACGAGGAACGCAGGCAAATGCATCTTTGTGCTGCCTCTATGGTATGCTACTCTCTGTTCTATGGGAAAATAAAACTAACGAAAGACGTTGCCTTCGACGAGATACTGTGACTACTCCAGTGGACACCGCGTCTTTTTATACAAATTCAACTTTATCGATTGCCTCGCTTGCGTTTCTGCCCCCCGTGGACTATCTACCCGGGGTCACACCTACATCGGAAGGTGCATTTTATCTGCATCCCGCATCATCAGATCGCCGTCTCAAGGACGGTGGATAGTATCGGAAGAAAGTGTCTGGGTATGTTTGGCAATTAGTGAAGCTCTTCTCTATTCTATTCTCTCTTCTCCTCTGTTGGTCGCCTAACGGCCTCATGCGGTAACGCGTAACTGAGATCCTAGAGATTGCCTCGATGCCCTAGCTGGTCTGGAGTTGGTTGATAATGGAACCATCCTATATCACCAGGCATATCAGTACTCATTGCCGCATGGTTGAGAGCAATTATCGGGATAAAAGTACACATCAAATGGTGTTCATTTCGAACCAAATATTATCAAATATTATGGTAAAACGAAGCAGTTTTCTTCGTGTCGATGATGTCACTGAAGTAGGAATGTCGTTATCACATTCATTCATGTTGGTTATCGGGCTTGTACATTTAGTACAAGCTTGGCTTTACTGCCAGGGTAATTTTAACGCAAATAAACAGTTACTTTTGTCCATTGTAGATAGATCCGTTCTCGCGGATAAGCTATCTAACTTACACAAGAGATTTTTTTACTGCCGATGAAACAACTCCCTGCCGTTAGGCTGTGAGAAACATGTTTAACTATAACTTAGTAGTTGTATAACTTAGTAGTTGGATTTATGGCTTTATAGAAGTCAGTCCAATGAATGGCATATTATTTTGGACTGCGTCTCTAAGCTAAAGATTATTACAAAAGGTTATGGACCGAGAGTTCCATACCGACATTGTCCAACAAGTCTAGAATCTTAAAAACGATTGTTTGTTTCAGTCTGGAATACTATAATACTTCCTTATTTCCTTCTAGTTTTTTAGGGGTCATTTCGACCCCTGTGTTTCAACACGCTGTAACTTCGTCAGTTTTCAAGATTTTTTAAATCCGTAAACGGCTACTTTTAAGAATTTTTGTTGACTATCTTTTGGCGTTAGTCAAGTTGGTTCTTGGAATTGGTCCAACAAAAAATATGAAATTATTTTTTTAGGTGCTACTTTGGATTTTAAGACAAGCCTTTTTTTAAATATTCAGCCGTTTTTGAGATATTAAACGTGAAAATCGCGTTTGGGTCAAAAATGACCCCAATTTGGATTCTAGTGTTAACAGTGATAGAATATCAAATGTGAAAGAACCAACGAGGAATTAAGTATTCTAGTAAAAGATATTTAAACAAACAAATTCACAAACCTTCTTCCAGTAATTTGGTGTACTAAAATGAAGCAAAGGCTTTGTTGTAAGTTGCATGGTCCTTTATTGAATATATAGGTTAGTATTCGCAATCCATCATGGCAAAGGTTAGTTATCTCACAACAGTTAGATATGCTTGGAACCCGTGAAGTTTATGTTCTTCACAAGGCTCCGATACTTCTATTCATAACATAATACTAATGTAGGGTTATTATATGTGGTTATACATTTGTGTGTGTGGTTAAATAGTTAATAAGTATAATACTTCCTATAAAAGGGTTTCTCATTGTAAAATTAGATAAATATGTTATGTGTGTATATAAGTTATCCCTACACCGCGTTTGCCATCGGATGGCATATTTAATATGAGGTCGGAATCATTGTGCTTCGTTCATGGACAGGTCACACCGGGGATACAGGGTGGCGTAAGGGTCGGGTCGCAGCCCGCCCACTCGGGCCAGTCGCACACAAATTGCACCGCGTTGAAGTGCAACCCTGGCGGACAGTTGTGTTCGCAAGCCTTACGGTTGGAGCACTTGTAGAATTTCTCGCAAGAAGTATGCGCAAACAGAGTCGGCTTGCCACCATCGTTCGCCGGACACCGCATGTCGTCGTGGCAGTTGGTCGGTGGGCAGGTTACGCCTGGAATGCAAGGATCCGGTCCAGTTGGTGGTACTATTGGTGGTGGAAGGGTCGGAGGAGGAAGTGTTGGTGGTGGGATGGTTGGCGGCGGCACTGTCGGAGGAGGCTGTGTTGGTGGCCCCGGAGCTGGTCCAGTTGGTGGGCATGTAACTCCCGGAATGCATGGAGGATTGCATGGCACCGTTATATCGCAGCACGCACTCGAAGGCCAATCGCATACTTTCAAGTCCACGTTAAAATGTAACCCAGGTGGACAGTAATGTTCGCAGGCTTTACCATCGTTGCATTTGTAGAACTTACTACACTCGCTGTGTGGCAACAGAGTAGGCTCAGGTCCGTTTCTGGATGGACATCTAGAATCAACGACGCAATTTCCAGAATCGTTTGGAGGACAGGTTACTCCAGGAACGCAAGGATCCAGTCCCGGTGGTGGAAGTGTCGGTGGAGGTAGGGTGGGTGGAGGAAGGGTCGGCGGAGGCAGGGTTGGTGGTGGCTGGGTCGGCGGAGGTAGGGTAGGAGGCGGGAGGGTTGGAGGAGGTAGGGTCGGAGGAGGCTGAGTCGGAGGAGGTTGAGTTGGTGGTGGCTGGGTTGGTGGTCCCGGAGTTGGTCCAGTTGGTGGGCATGTGACTCCCGGAATACAGGGAGGATTACAGGGCACTGTTATATCGCAGCACGCACTCGAAGGCCAATCGCATACTTTCAAGTCCACGTTAAAATGAAGCCCAGGTGGACAGTAATGCTCGCAGGCCTTACCATCGTTACATTTATAAAACTTGCTGCAGTCGTTGTGTGGTAACAGAGTAGGCTCAGGTCCGTTTCTGGATGGACATCTGGTATCAAGGACGCAATTTCCGGAATCGTTTGGAGGACAGGTTACTCCAGGAATGCAAGGATCCGGTCCCGGTGGTGGAAGTGTCGGTGGAGGTAGGGTTGGTGGTGGCTGGGTCGGCGGAGGTAGGGTTGGAGGTGGCAAGGTCGGGGGCGGTACGGTCGGAGGAGGCTGGGTTGGAGGAGGCTGAGTCGGTGGTGGCTGGGTTGGTGGTCCAGGAGTTGGTCCAGTTGGTGGACATGTGACTCCCGGAATACAGGGAGGATTGCATGGCACCGTTATATCGCAGCACGCACTTGAAGGCCAGTCGCAAACGTTCAGGACCGCGTTAAAATGTAACCCAGCTGGACAGTAATGTTCACAGATTTTGCCACTATCGCACTTATAGAACATGGTGCAGTCGTTGTGAGGTAGGAGAGTTGCTACTGGTCCGTTAGCAGAAGGACATCTGGAGTCAAAGGCGCAATTTCCGGAATCGTTGGGAGGACAGGTTACTCCAGGTATGCAAGGATCCAGTCCCGGTGGTGGAAGTGTCGGTGGAGGTAGGGTCGGTGGAGGTAGAGTTGGTGGAGGAATGGTCGGCGGAGGAAGGGTTGGTGGTGGAATGGTCGGCGGTAGTAACGTTGGAGGAGGTAGGGTTGGTGGCGGAAGGGTCGGCGGAGGCAAGGTTGGAGGTGGCAGTGTTGGTGGTCCCACCGTAGGTGCAGTTGGTGGACATGTGGCTCCCGGTATGCAGGGAGGATTGCAGGGTAACGTTGGGTCGCAGCACGCATTCACTGGCCAGTCGCATACTAAGAGGTTCGCGTTGAAGTGCAACCCGGCTGGACAGTACATCTCGCACGCTCGTCCCATATCGCACTTGTAGAACATGTGACAGTCGCTGTGACGGAACAGTGTCACATTCGGTCCATTGGCAGGTGGACATTGAGGATGCGTCATACAATTGCCGGTACCGACCGGAGGACATGTTACTCCTGGAATGCAAGGATCGCTGGGGCCCGGTCCTGGTGTAATCGGAGTCGGTGGTGGCACGGTAGGCGGTGGTATTGTTGGTGGTGGCACGGTAGGCGGTGGTATTGTTGGTGGAGGGACGGTGGGTGGTGGTATTGTTGGCGGTGGTAGGGTCACTGGAGGTGCGGTGGGTGAGGATAGGCACGGGATCGAGTTATCGCAGCAGGCAATGTCGGGCCGATCGCATCGTCCAGAAGTGGCATCGAAGTGTTCCCCAGGTGGACAAGGCAATTCACAAGCCCGTCCGAAGGAGCACATGTAGAATCGGTCACATGCGAAGGCATGCGGAAGAGTGGTCGGATTATCAGGATCATCGAAAATCGAACAGCGCGCATCGGGGGTACAAGGGTCTGGAAGAAGTCCCGTACATGGTATGCTCGGATCACAGCACGCAATGTCGGGCCTCTCACAACGCTGCTCCTGGGCACTGAAATGCTGCCCAAGTGGACAGGTTTTTTCACACGCCTGTCCAAAGGAGCACTTATAGAAACGGCCACAGTCGGAATGCGGAAGGATGGTCGGATTAAAGGGATCATCGAAGATTGTACACCGTGAATCGGGAACACAAAATTCAGCGACGACACCCGTGCATGCTACTCGCGCGTCACAACAGGCAACATCCGGAAACTCACAACGACCTGTCTGCACGCTGAAGTGCTGCCCAAGCGGACATTCTATTAGACATCGGTTGCCGAGGTCACACTTGTAGAATAGTTCACAGTTTGTTTCATGTGGGAGAACGGTAGGCTCGAATGGGTTTTCATTGATTGGACAGCGTGAATCTGGTACGCAA